>JANRMJ010000088.1:45304279-45331344 GCA_025584955.1 Alethe diademata
GAAAAAGGTTTTTGTAATTTATGTTTCTTTAATAACCTTGTATTAACTATTCTCCTACTTTGTGCCCTTTTATGCCTGTCTAGTGGTAGAACATAGAATGGCGTTCTCTTCTTACCCCTTTCCCCCTCCCATCACATGATTCAGATTGCAAAATGAGCAGAGTGGATAGTGGACTGGCTCTTGTAACTTATCTCCCCTTTGTTTTTTCTTTCCAAATAATTTGCACTGCTCTTTGCACTGCTAGAGCTGTGGTCTAGAATTCATTGTGTTTTGTGGCAGGTGGAGCTTTTACTTGGTCATATTCCAGGGCTCTATAAGGCAACCCAAAATCTCTAGTATTATTCCAGTAAGATTCTGATTGACTGGCTCTGCAACACAGTTGTAAAACAGGGTACATTTCTCCTCCAAGTTTTGCTTTTGCTCACAGCAGGTCAATATGGTGGCTCAGTGGGATTTGGGACAAGCAGCATTATTTACACTGATGACAACATGCTGCTTCCCTGATAAATGTCAAATAGCGTGGATTTGGCAGGCTATACAATGTCCTCCCAGAAGAACAGACTGTTTTCCTTGGAAGGATTGGTAAGGATAAAAACCACTATGGTAGATTTTAGTAGTAAAATATTACTAAATTATCATACAAACAATTTTGTTGTTGTAGCTAAACAGTAAGTGATGTCAGACTTTGGTTGCTCTAAGCCTTTCAATTTTTGCATGAATTTTTGCTTGGATTAATTGAGTTCTCCCATTTTGGAAGCCCATGCTCTCATATAATACATTACTGACTCTCCTATATATTGATTTACCTGTGTCTCATTGAAGTTTTAGTAGTGCTATCATGAAAGATGCTAATTGTATCCTTGGAAAATTAACAGAAAAGCATAAAGATGTTTATTGACCATTCATTTTTTATTTCATTCTACTAATACCTTGTTGTTACATGCTTGATTATTCTAATAAACAATTAAAATTCTTTGAAATTTTACAACTGCTTTGATTGTGGTGCCCTTTTCAGGAAATTTTTTTTGACTTGTTGGTTTTGTGCTTGAGTTTTATTTTTTACTTAGGAAGATGAAGTATGCAAAATGGTGATTAGATACCTGAAAGACTTAATTACTAAATTTCACTGGGTAGGCATGTACAGAACTGACTTGCTGCTTCTTGGTTGTCATGCATCTTAGGTGGATTCCCTTTTGCATCTCAGAGGCCAGCTTGCCTATTAGATATAGCCTTCCACAAATCCCACATGGGAGTCTGAGCAGACTTGAGTCCTCAAGTTTTCAGTACTGGAGTATTAGAGTAGTAGCCAGACTGCTAGATAGTCCTTGGCATATTAAGTTCTATTGAAGCTGCTCTCGTTATGTTAAATAATTTATATAGGGCCATGGAGAAGGAGAGGAATTGGTTCTGGAGCCAGCTTGTCTGTGCATGCAGTGCAGTGGGAAGGCAATATTGAAGTGTAGAGAAAACAACATCTCTAACAAGGAAGGATGATCACTTGTCCTAGAATATCTAGTGGCCTGTTGGGGAAATGCTTGAGATGTGAAAAGCCTGTGTTGATATCCCTGTGACAGTCAGGGCAGATCTGGGAAGTGGTCTCCTATCACCAAAACCCATGTTCACTTCCTGGTTGCTGGGTTACAGTAGAGGAGGACAGAGTTTTGTGAGTGTCTTTTTACAGTGTGACTTAGCTGTCTCACCTCAGGAAAGAGCTCAGAGCTGGGAGTACTGGATACAGTTGGGTGGCTCCTTCTGCAGAGGCATGTAATTTAGGCTGTGATCCTACCCAGGGCATTTCTCTCCAGCTTTGACAGCTGCTTGCTGGATGTCAAAGTGTTAGCTCTCTCTCCCACTAGAACTGGTACCAGATGGTGATGTTGTGACTTGTAAATTCTGCTGTGCATTTATCCCTGGGAAAATAGGAGCTACTGCTTTAATTATGGTACTACCTCAGTCTCAGAGAGAGATACCATTTTCATGATATCCTGTGGCAAAGATCTGTTGTGAACTAGAAAATGTATTGACCTGCAGCAGTGAGTTCTCCAGGTGAGTAAACAAACAGTGCAAAAGCAGCCCTGGGATCTTGCACAGGGATGCTGTGAAGCTCTGTCACAGGGTGAGCCTGATGCAGGTCTTCAGAAGTGTCTGTATATCCAACCCCACAACTGCTGAGATGTTTTCCAAGGAGTCCTGAGGAAGATTACATTATACATTATACATTATTACATTATATTGCCGTGGTTCTAGTTTTAATATGCACCTGTTTTTCAGGAGTTGATGATGGCTGTGCTTCCTGGTGATCAGAGGTCCTAACAAGGGGATTTTCCATGCTGCTGAGCACTACTGATACTCTGTTAGCTCAGGCAGTAGGAGCTGCTTATTTTAGATTCACATCTCAAAAGGACGTGTCCATCATAAAAACTGTGAAAAAAATTAAAATTACAGAAACCGATTTAAAGCTGCTATGTAGAGCACTAACAGGCTACAGAAAGATGCTCTTGAGTTTTGTGGAACAGCTGACTGTACAATGCTGTACCAACATAAGAGTTTCTCACAGCTTGCAGTGTTCTTACTGCTTTAGTTTTTAAATACAGTCCTAAGGATTAAGTTCCCTGATGTCCTGGTAATCACTTTTATCATTGCTGCATTCTCCCCAGGACTTGGCCTGTGACTTCTAAATTATGTTCTGGTTTGTTTTACAGATTCTAGGTTGGTCTTATCATAGGAAATACGCAGTGTGGTTGTTACCAGCTCTCTTTGTTCTATAACAAGATGACTAAGTTTGTCAGTTCAGTGCTGCATATTGCTGTGCTGATGATCCCCTTCCCTTGAACCTCAGCTCAGCTGCTGCACGCTACTTCACTTCATGCTAAATTTGCAATCTTGACTTCATTGAAGTGCAAAATTGCCTTGCTTGTCAAAAACTGGTAATACATACAAAACAATCCAGTACTTTATTTTTTTGGCTCAAGTTGAGGCTTACATAGACATTGAAATAGTTTCAGAATTTCCACATTATGTGAGCAGCTGTTTATGGTGTACAAACCATGTTAAATATTGAAGAATTTAGATCTACTCATATTTGTGCATCATTTTAGTGCTGTAGTAAACAGTAGTATCCATCAAAGTTGAGCTTTAATGGAAAAGCAAATGTATGAGTTGAATTTTGGCAATAGATTCGTTGTAGGGTTTTTTTTTGTTTGTTCTATACATTCTGTCATAAAAGCTGACCATTGAACTTATTCCACAAATCTGCCACAGTACGGAACAATAAATTGTATAGATTTATCCTGAACTATGCTAACAGCATCTTTCATTGTATTATTCATGGTTAATTGCATGTGAATTCACTGGTCAAGGGAAGGATACAGCACTAATTACCACATTTTACACACTTTTGTAAGGAGGTTGGTTTAGATGTCCTATCTTCATGCCAAATGAAATGGACTTTCTGTTCTAGTACTAGCAAAAGGGCATCTTGCATCAGGACATTGCACATAGGAAGAATTTGTATGCAATGATTCTTTCCCTAATTTAGTTCTTTTAAAGATAAAACGCATGAGAAATAGCATGTGATACTAATATTAAAGCAAAATCTCTGTGCTTTTTAAAGGAGTAAATACTTAAAAAATCTTTTTGCATATTGCATGCTATATGGCAAAACTTGTCTGACTGTATTTGAACCTCCTGTTCTATCCTATAGCCTCCTTCCTCCTCAGTGAAGTATGCTTATGCATAGGATGGGAATTTTCTAAACCTCTTTTACTGAACTTTTTTTTTGTTTCCTTTTTTTTAGTTGCATTTACTAAGGACATATTCATTTGGATAGAAAGGAGGAGTAATTATCAATCTCTTCTGAAAAAGACTGTAGTCAACATTTTCTCATATTTGGTCAATTCCTTGGCTCACCTATCTGCCTCTGGCATGATCAAAGTTTTGGTGATAAATGTTTGAACTCCCATCAAGGCTGGAATTTAGTTTTCACTGTTGTTGATCTTGTCTGTTAAAAATTAACTAGGCATTAGTGTATCCCACCCAGCCACAGAGCTTTAGCCAATGAACATATCATACAATTAGGACAATATATGTATTCGCAGAGCTTTTGAGAACTTTGTTTATGCACAGATAGGAATTGTGCACTCAAATCACCCAAAATTTTGAAATTCATCCATACTATTTCTGCCAGTAAAGATTCAGAGGCTGAATTCTCCTGGCAGGATCTATAGCAAGAAGGTTTCCTCTTGAAGGAGGATATATTGGAGCAAAGTACTTTAAACTTCTGATTTGGTGGTGGTTGCGATCAGAGTTTCTGGTGTGTGTGTGGAATTGGTTGGACCTATCAGATGGATAGGCTATTTCAAAGGAAAGGTGAGGCCTCATTTACCTAAACAGATTTTGTTGTTTTTATAGACAGGCAATCTTTATCAGATCTATTAAGCCTGGGGCTGCACAGTATAATAGACTGGTAGTTATGGTAGTTTCCAGGCTGCCATTTTGCATTCCTGAGCAATACAGTTTTAAATGTCTCCCAAAAGTCTTACTGAAATGCCTCCAGAAAATCAGAATCTTTCTCAATCTAGAGTGAGAATGTGAAAAATGTGTGCTCAGTATTTCCTGTGGAGCCCCGTCTGGACTAGCACGGCAGTCCTGTTGGCTCAGGACGATTGAGTGGTTTCCTGATTTGCCCTCATAAAAGAATCCTTACTTGGATAATCCCTTCCTTTCTTGGCTTGCATTTTCATTTGGCTTCTATTTGATTTTCATCTTATTTTTCTTATTTTTCTGCTTGTGATGGGTTGACCTTGGCTGAACACCAGGTGCCCACCAAAGCTGCTTTATCACTCCTCTCTAAACTGCGCAGGGTAGAGAAAATACAGCAATAAGCTGTGATGGGTCAAGATAAGGACAGGGAGAGATCACTTACAAATTACCATCATGGGCAAAACAGACTCGACTTGGGGAAAATTAGCTTAATTTATTACTAGTCAGAGCAGAGTAGGGTAATGAGAAAATAAAAGCTAAATCTTGAAACATCTTCCCTGCAGCCTTCTCCCATGCTTAATTTTACTCCTGAATTAATCTCTTGCCCTGCAGTGGTTCAGGGGGATGGGAAATGGTAGTTACAGTCAGTTCATTACAAGTTATCTCTGCCACTCCATCCTCCTCAGGGGGAAAAATCTTCAAACTCTTGGCTTGCTCCAGTGTGAGGTCCCTCCTGGGGGAGACAGTCCTCCATGAACTTGTCCAGTGTGAGTCCTTCCCGGGCTGTGCAGTTTGTCGTGAGCTGCCCCAGTGTGAGTCCCTGCCATGGAGTGCAGTCCTTCAAAAACCTCCATGGGCTGCAGGTTTATGTTTGTCACACACAGGGGAAGTTTCTGGCAGCTTCTTGCAGAAGCCACCCCTGTGGCCCCTCTGCCATGCAAACCTTGCCCTGCAAACCTAATCAGTGCTTCCAAACTAAAAGGCAGTAGTTTTGTGTTTCTTGCTGTTGTTTTAAAAAAGATAAAGTGAAATAATTTTGGGAGGTAGCAAGTGCTTTGCATGTGCTTATAATTATGTTGGTCAGATTGTCATTATCACAGTATGCTTTTACTAGGGATATATACCATGATGAAATGACTGTGAAATGTTTTCTTAATACAAACTGAATGTTGTATTTTTTATGTTTTACAACATAATTTGATTCATTAAGGCTTGCCATAGAATCGGGCTTGTTCAGTATTTTTATTAGTGACTTTGTCTCTAATATTCAGATGATGTAAAGTTGTGAGTTAGCTTCTGTACAGAGGAGAAATAGACTAATGTAGGAAGGAGTGAGTTATCTTTATTGAGAAGAGAAATATATAAGGGCCCTATGTATGAAACAAATAATAAGAATTTTGCTAGAAACCTTTTAACTGGACAACTCAGCAAGGAGGGATACCTGAGTGATTTAAATGAGGAGAAGGAGCTACTGTCATGATATTATCTTGAGTAAAACAAGTGCAAGGAAAGGATAATTGAGGGGACGCCATGGTCAGTGTGCTGGTGAGGCAACCCTGACAGGGAGAGTGCATTCTGCTGAGCTTTGACAGGGCATGGATCTGGGTACTCCATGCAGCATGCTTGTTTCAGTATCTTTCAAGAACAGGATTCTACTCAAGAACACAAATCCAAACTATTGCAATGACATTGTGCAAGAACAACGGGGTTTCTGTGATACATTGTCTGTGGAACATTAGAAATGCCATTTCTGTTTTTCACACTCTGAGTGATTGGAAGGTGGTTTCCAGAGAATTAACTAAAAATGTACCCATATTTTTGGTGCTTGTTATGCTGTGTTTTTTTTTTATCTTACAATGTTATGTATTTTGGCTTTATGTGTACATTTATGTGTATGTTCTGAGAAAATTGTGTTTCTCTCTAAACTTAAGATTTCTAAAGTATTGGAAGTTTTCTCTGTCAGTAACAAGAAAGCAAGTGCCCAGTAGGCTTTTACACAGATGCACATTTTGACCATTTGAAATAGTATAGATAATTTTATTCTAGAATAGGGACTTTAATGGAGAATAAGTAGTGAATCCAATAGCAGCAGGTCTGATTTGGTCATTTAGATGACAGTTGAAGTGGGTGGGGAGATGAGGTATTATGCAAATATATTGAAAGAAACAAGTTCCTACAAAAGAAATGGAAATGACAGGAATGTGAGGAGCCTTACTGTTACCTGTCTATCTTACCTGTGTCTGTCTGATGGTGCACAAAAGGGAGGTATACTGAGATGGTCATTGAAAACAGGTGACAGTACAAGTGAGCAAGAACATAAAATGGTGCCTCTGTAAATTAATTGCACCTAGCTTATTGTTTTGCTCTTTGGACTGTTCTTTATGGTTGCATGTGGAGTGACTGAAGATGTGCTAATTCTGTTCTCCAGCAGCAGCCCTTCTAAGCTACTTGTCTAATGTAGGCAGAGAACAGGAAGGAACCAAGACATGTCTTGGTTCCAGTGCAAATTGTCTTTGCAGCCCCTGTCCCAGGCCATGGATTTTTGCTTCCCAGGCACTGCTTGAGAGCTTTACAGCGGGTGACACATACTTGAGCAAAGCCAGGTTGTCCAAGGATCTGCATGTAGATGATAAAACTCACCTCCTCTCATTGACTAGTGCCAGCTTCTCCATGGCACAGAGATGTTGTTTTGTTGTTTTTCTTGTTTTGTCTTGTTGTTTTTGAACATTGATGACTTCCATCTGCTTAGCTTTGCAAGCCTTCATGTGACATGCAGCGCTCCATCAGGTATTACCAAGTCTCTAGTAGACGGACCCCTGTCCTGATTGTACTTTAGAATTTCAATTTAGCAGTCTTGAAAATGGCTTTACTATTCCTGGGTCATTGAGAGCTCTAGTATGAAAGTATCCAGTTTGCACACCTGTGTACTTCTGCACTTCCCAAAGAGTGACTCAGGCTTCTCTATCAAACAGTAAGATTAGTGGTTCTTTCAGGAAATACCAGTTTCTTCTGGTGTTTCTTCCAGTCCTCTGCTTCTTTGGATTGCGGATGCAGAATAATAAATAAAAGGGATTGACATGCTTCTATACAGGAAGGAAAACTGAAATTTAAGTGGGATTCTTTGATATATCAACTGTGAGCTGGCAAATACGTCAGCCATGAACAGGCATAAAGCTGTGACAGTTTCAGATAAATTCAGGCCAACAGTATTGCCAGTGACAGATTAGTACTGCAATTAACAGGATTAGGGACTAGCATTCTGGTCATGATGGGAATACTATCAAGTGATTTTATTTTTTTTTTAATTATTTCTTTAGATTTCTTTTCATTTTCAATTTATCTGTTTTCTTGAGCAGAACAGTGAAGCACAACAGATGTGGCAGATAGACACAGTGTCTCTCTTGTCACTACTCAAGGTACTACTAGTACCTTGAATAACATCTAACCTCCTCTCTGTGACTGCTCTGTCACTTGGCTGGAGAGAACTGCTGTTGGATGAAGGAGGAAAGACATCCCAGCCTGCTCTCTCTCCCTTTGATTTGCACTGTGAGCTTTGGCAAGGTTCTCTGGGAAGGCTGGAGGGAAGGGGAGCCGAAGGCACAGTTGGTAGGATGCAGGGCAATGCTTGGGAGTGATATCGTCAGAGAGGTGTAAAATATAGGATTTTTTATATATAACAAGAGGTTGTTTCATCCTATCTGTACTTAGACCTGTGTACCCTATCTGTCCTCAAGTCTTTGTCTTCTGGAAAGCAGTTAGTTTCTTAATTAGAAGAATTCTAATATTCTATTATATTAGAATAGTCACATATTATATCTAAAGCATTATTTGTTTTATATCATATTTAGGTGCAGGGCTGAAGGTCAGAATTCTTTAGATACCTTTCCAGAAGGAATTCAGGACATGGGTCCAGTCCAGTCCAGGGTTTTCCTCTTTCGTGCAGAGAAGAAAGGCAGACACCAAGTCCCACTTCCAAAAGTCAGAAGAATATTATTCTCTGATGGATTTCCTATTCCTGTGCTTCCTTATCTGTAACTATTTGGTTGAAGAATATCTTTCAGAAAGACATCCAGACTTGCCTGAAGACACCAAGTGATGGAGAATTCACCACTTCTCTTACTAATGAATGGAGAGAAGTAGTTGATGAAAGACTAATTTATTCCCTGGTTCAGTTGTGCTTGGTGAATTTATAGCCTATGGTTGATGTGAAAAAGCACTGGCTTTTTTTCTGAAAGACCAGCAATGGGGTAACTTGGTTTGCTGAATACTTGCATTTTAACAGCCTTTTGTGTAGAAGACTAGAGTTCCTAGTATATGGTAGTTATTTTTCAGGAGATATAAAGCATAAACAAACCTTCATGGCTGGTAAGTTGCATCTAGAATGTTTTTATATCATCAGAGAAATAGGTACATATTAGAGAATCTTGTTTTGAGATCAAGCCTGGAAAAAAAAATGACTCTAACCTGAGAATCCTTAGCTTCATGTCTTCACTCTGGTATTCCAGCCACAGGTAAAAGGAACTCATGTTTGTCACTTTATATGCTATTAAATCTATTTTCATGAGTTTTTGGTATCTTTGTCCTTCAGGATCAAGCTACTGGTTATATTCGTGAGTATTACTCGGACACTGCTTGATTGTGGTTTCCATTGTTTTTGTTTGAGTGTTTATTTTAAGATTGACAAGTATTTTTTGGTAACTTTGCAGAATACAGATGCCAATTCAAATGTGAGGAAAAGAACGAATGCCACAGTACAGTCTGAAGCTGATGGTGGGAGCCGAATTGACACAAGGCACAGCTCTGTCCAGCCTTCCTCTGTAGCTCAGGGGTCTTCTGACATTACACCCCACTCCCTTTCTGCATCAAGTCCCAACCCTTTCACACGAATCAACGCATCGGAGACATTATCTTCTGCAAGAGCTACCCCTCCAGCTCCTCCCTCTACCCCAATTTTAACTGGATTTGTATCCCAGCATGCCACAGCTGGATCCCCTTCCATTCAGCACTTGCTTGGATCTAGACTGGAGCAGATTCAGACCACCACACCTAATACATTAGGAGCATCTGCAAAGCCATCTGCTGTCACACCACCTCCTCCCCCCGCCTCCCACTCTGGCACGAGTAAGATAGACAAATATGCACGCATTTTATTTCCTGTTACCTTCGGAGCATTTAACATGGTCTACTGGGTGGTGTATCTATCCAAGGATACCATGGAAAAATCGGAAAGTCTAATGTAGTTTTGCTGCTATGTAGTAGTTCCTAAATTATACTCACATTTGATGCAGAGTTTCTTCTTTTGAAACTATTTAAAAAGGTCAGTAATTCTTATTTATAAAAGCTGTGTGCTACTCTCCCATTCTAAAGGCTGGAGTTATTGGGGATAATTAGTTAACTCTTAACAGAGTAATGGGTAACAGTAATGGGTCTTCCTCCCTTCAGCCAGCAGTGAACCAGCACTTGCTTGAGACAAACTATTCTGGCTGTACAGAACTTGCATTTGGGAGGAACATGCACCTGAAAAAATCAGAGGCAGAGATGCACAGCTGTGCAGTGCAGCACATCTGATTGCTAGGAATATGCATGTTGGCGATTACAAATGAGGCACCCAGCACTGCTGTCTGGACACAGCATTGCATTCTCTGAGTGTGAGGTCTATGTCCTGAATATTTTGACAGTGCTTGCTAGGAAAGGACTTTCCCTGCTAGATTAAAATTGACAGAAGGGGGGAAGAAAATCAGTAGTGGGAAAAGAGAAGAGACTCCAGCCTGGGAGAGTGCAACTCCAGGAAAGTTATGCAAAGGAGTTGTAGAGCTCCGTATATTTTTACTAAGCATTATTTTGCATTGTAACCTGGGAAATTCTCACAACAAACTAAGAATGAATGAACCTTGTAAAATCTGAAATCTGATGTAATCCTCAAAATTGGATTTTCTTGTTTGGTAAGGTGATCTTAAGTGGGGGATTATTCTTTAACCTTCCTGACCAGCTTGAGTGGATTTATTCCTAAATTACATCAATTGTAGTAGATGAGGACCAGACCACAATGTTCAACTTTTTATTTGATTTCTTTGCTTTTTCTTTGGATGCTTTGGGTTTTGGCTTTTGGTTTGTTTTTGGGTTTTTTCCTCCATACTTTTCAGTTACACTCCTGATTTCCTTTAAACACATATTCCATTGCCTACCCCCCCCGCCTCCCCCTTTATGTAATGTTTGTGTCAAGTTAAATTTTCAACACAATTTTAAAAGTGGCTTCAAAATTAAGCAAAAAAGCACCCAGTTTTGCATAGATGAGTGTGGCATGTCACTGAGTGAATGAAAGACACCCTTTTTGAGAAGGACTGCTGTGATATAAATAAGAAGGTAAACTTTCTAGGTGGATCCCAGGCTAAAAAAGTTAATTTAAAATCCATATATTTATTTAAACTGTGGCATAGATAGGTGCTTTTTTTACCAAATTGCAGTATTCAAGCAGGAAACATTATTAAAGAATTGCATAGTTAAACCTGATAGAAATCCTGATCATATTCACTATTATTTTCACTAGAATGGGTAGAAAACATATTGCCAATAAGTCCAAGAAATGTTTGTACAGATCTGTCTGGCTTGGCAAATGGTTAGTGTTTCTGTGCAGGCGACAAGTGAAAATAAAAGGCCGACTTCTCAGCTATGATCTGGCTATGCCTTTAAAGGTCTGGACTAATCCTTAGCTTCAGTTGATGGAATAGCAGGTTGGTAGCCTATTGTCAAAGTCTTATGCTGCAGGGCAGATCAGGTGAGTGTTGAGTGGTTCTGTGCCCAGATAATGACCAAGAGACTTACAGAGACCACAAGCTGCTGGCAACAAAAGGCATTCATAAGACTGCCCTAAACTATGCTGGGACAAGAGTTAGGGTAAAAAGACCCCAAAATGGTGAAACTATGACCATGCTTCTCCAAGCCTTTTAGCCAGCTCATGGCTGAGATTCTGACTTTTGACTTATGGGACCTGGGAGATACCTGCCAAGAGATACTACAGTGTGCACTATGGATCCCAGATGGTTCTTTCGTGTGTAATAATGAGCTGTAGATGATAGATTGCATTGGGAATATCTTATGTAACTTTATTATAATGGAGTGATATAAACAGTTGCCTTAGTCTTTCTTTTACTTTAGGGATGCTCTCAAAAGGCCAGGTATGGTTCTTTCCTTTTTCATCTTTTACATCTAGAAGATGCCTGAGATCACAGCACTTGTTAGATGTCTTACTGCATAGTTTGTATCTTTGGATGTCCTGCTAGTTGCTGTAGCTGTTTCCTCTCTAATTAGGTCACATTGTTACAAATTGTTAGAATAAAAGATAGTGAGAGAATTATTTGTTTGGTTTAGCCAGAACAAACAAAGCTAAACCTCTGGCAATTCTTGATTATAATTGCGCAAATGATGAAATACTTCTAGCATGCAGAATGGTGACCTGCTGTGTGGAGAACCCAGGATTTGCACCAGAAATTGCTGGAATTACTCTTTGCTTTCCTCTGTGATGAAAACCGAGGATGTTTTCTCACAGGCAGAGCCTTAAACAATTCATTAGAAACAGTTTTCTATTCCTTTCACCCATCTCTGTATACTGATTTTATAAGCAGCTTTTCCTAGTGCATTGTTCAGTGGGATCAACACTAGTTCAGCCTAAGATTGACCTAAATGTGCTGCTTGAATTCACTTGTAGTTTCTGTTTAATTTTAAGGACTTACAAGGAGGAAAAAGGATTGCAAAAATAACCAATTCCAAATATTTATTTCTGTGCTTCCATTTTGGGAGAAATTTTTAATGATACCACAGAAAAAATTACCTGTTTTAAATCCCAGTGTATTTCTGAAGTACCTTCCAACACTTCCATGCCTAAATTCAAAATGAAGTATATTAAAAAAAATTATTATGAGTCTAAGACTAATTTATTGAACTGTACTACATTTTTATGTTGCAGCATATGAAGAAATTACCATAATTAGCTTTCCAAAGTACATGTGGACAATGTAAATAGGAGTTTATTGTTAACAGTTGTTCTTCATTATTTTTAATCTCCCTGGATGATCAGAAACAGTAAAACAGCAAAGAGCCTGCAATATACTCAGTGACACCATAACTTGAAAGCACAAAAGGAGGAATATGCTAAATATAGCAGCCCAAATGTTCAAAACTGCTAACTAAAATCCTAAGGGAGAACATTGCAGGTGTCATTTCAGTGACCAAATAGCTTATTAGAGATGAGCTTCAGTGAGATGAACTCTATGGGAGCTATATTTTTAGTTTTTTGTTCTTTTTTCTATTGGATTTGTTGAACAGTCTTTTTTTTTTTTTTTGACAGTATCATAGTGGTTTAAAACTAATCAAACACTTCAGGTAAGTTCACATCTATCAACAGGAAAGGAAACTGGATAGAAAGGCAAAAAAGTCTTTACAAGGAAACAGAAATTGATCTCCACTGGCATTTCCTCAGAGACATTGTTACCAGAAGCAAAACTCCCACAGACTGCAGTGATGCAGCCCTGACCACTAATGCAGTCCTTTGAGAAAAACAGTTAAAAATTTGGTACAGGAAGTTCACCTTCACAGGAGCTGAAGTGTGTTTTGTAGTCAATTGTGAGCCCACTATTAACAGATGTCACTGCAAGTGTGAAAATAAGATGAGAAAGGTGGCAAACTTAGACTCCAGCCCTTCAAGGTGACCTGAACTCTTAGAGCTCACCAGCTCTGGAATTCTGGAATTCCAGTACTGGTATCTGTTTTTCCTTCTATTAAAATGGACTTGTCTCCATCAAACGGATGCAGGTAGTGCATTTCTTCTCCCATGTGTCTTTGAAGGGGAAAAAAGTAGACTTTTTACACTGTTTAGTTATCCACTCTACATTACCCTTTGATCAGGCAAGTAAACTTATTATTGACAATAATTGAATGAAAGAGGTAAATAGTTTAATAAGGAATGTGATTAGAGCTTTTCTGTTAAGAGGAGCTAAGATTTATTGATTACAGGGTGTTCAAGTGTAGCCTTTGGCAACTCATCATCTTGATCATTCAGACTGGACCTTACCAAAAAAATGGGGAAACCAAGTAAATGTATTTAGTATGATTTAACCAATATTTCTACAGAAAATTGAATTGTCAGCTTTTTGATATGCCCAGAATTCCATGTTTTTCCATTGTATTGTGTACCTCCTGTATGTCATTTGGCCTCAGTGTACCTTAATGCTGTAGCTCATTGTCTGTATGCCACGTGAGAATGTCAGGGTATGCAGCATCTATTTATCCAATTTATCCAAAGAATAACTTCCCATATTCCTTGTGCTGTTAGAAGTATAGGGAAGGCCAGAATGGAAGAAATGACGCACAGGCTTTGTAAGAGACACACACTTGCCATCTGAGACTTTTCCACAGGTACTACAGATTTCTTAGGAGAACATTTTCAGAGTGCTATAGCACACTATGCTTCCCAAAAGCTGCCAAGAGATCTTCTTGGATAGCAGAGTAGATCACGGGCTTTGCACACTTCTTAAAACTTTTGCTTGACTTATAAGATTAAGGAGGAAAGAAATTTTGGTGAGTTGTACCTTGTCTTCCTGGGACTTGCCAATAGGGCTTGATCTTACTAAAATAGAAAGGATTTGTGTGTCTAGCACAGTTATGAATTGCGATACAGACAGCTGACAAAAATTCACCTTTGGTTTTATTTAATCCTAGTATTGAATAATAGATTAGAAATAAAGCAGCTGTGGTTGTGGGAAGCCTAGGTTTGGTGTAACATCTCCTGATGATATCGATCAAGCCAAGGGTGATCAAAGTTGTAGGTATCTTACAGAGCTGCAGAGTATACAGCAGGAAGTTGCAGCAGGTCAGTGCCAAGTGGGGAGAAAAGGAGGTGCTTCCCTTCATACTCTGACAGGAGTAAAGCAATAAAAGCAGTACAGCTCCTCCATTTGTATTTGGTAGAACAAAACCGCATCCACAAAATTTCATACTCAGTGAAAATCCGACGGGCAAGTAGCATTATGGAGGTCACTATTAACCACCAACCACCAACCCCCCAAAAAAATGGGGAAAAAATCTAGGAAAAAAATTTGAATTAAGTTAAACAGATGGCAGTAGCATCTTTTTAATTTTTTTTTTTCCAAGACCTTGCATTTCTTTCAGTGTGGGCTTCCAAGGTGAGTTTACATTTTCACATATGTGTTTACATATGTGTTTTTCATTTACTTCAGTGCACTTTAAATGGAAAGTTTGCTGGAAGGAAAAATGCCATTTTGAAAGGGTCTGATGTGTTAATTTGTGTAATCCTCATTTGTAGGCCTCTCCTCAGAGTCAAGATGTAGCTGTTTTGGCGAATGTGAGTGTGGTGAGAGTTTCAGCATGTTCTGAGTATATCAGGTTCTGGAAGTAAATTTTTGCCACATCCCAGGCAAGTGAGAGTAGTGCAAAGTACAGAGCACCCTGTAAAGATCTCTCTCTGCTAATGTTATATTCTGTGTTAACTGGAGGGAATGAAAAATGCAATTATTGTAAAACTGATGGAATTTGCAAAACATACTTTTGTTTTCATATGAGTTAGAAATGTGGTAGGTATTTATTTCAGAATTGAATAGCATTGTCTTCTAGTCCATAACTTACTGCATCTAAAAGTATCTCTTAGACTTTCTTATGCTTTTTGTATTATTCCACTGGAAAGAATTTCAAAGAAAACCAGTTAATATCCATTGCAGTTCACTATATTTTTTTGGTCATAATTCTGTTTTAATGTTCTTGTGCAAGAGGGATTGAGAGCATGATGGCTTCTTCAAAATAAAATAACAGCAGCAAAACAAAAGCCTTGGAGATTCCCTTTTTTGGAAAACCTTACAAACCCACATAATTTTTTGTATTTTTTTTAAAAAATAGAATAATTTTAGCGTTTAAAAATACTAATGCTGTTGCAGCCTGGATACATATATACACATATCCCTTGAAATAGTTTTATTTCCCTGAATTTTAAGCAGGCAAACTCAAGATGCACTTGCTTGTAGTTCTGTATTGAAAGAGTGCCTTTCTGGATGGAAAACACTATGTGAGGTAGGTATTTTTTTAATTACTATCTTAATATAATTATTTTCAAGAAAAAGATCTGGAGGAAGAATGTGGTATTACTGAGTTAATCTCCAAACAGCATGAAGATCTGGGTTAGTTCCTGCTGGTCATCTTGCTGTTGTGTCAGCATTTGCTTAGGGTTTTTGTGAGTGCTGTATCCAGGTTGCTGTTAACTGACACAGCAATCTGTGGATGATCTGGTGACATAAAGAAACACTAAAGGAAATCATTGTTTGTGAATATGTTTTCATCCATGGAAAAAACTTAACTGGAATTTGGTAGAAGAAGCAGGTAATAGTATGAAGCACTCAGCTGTACTTCTGAGCTCAATACATTGAAAAATTTAGTTTTGTACTGCTTTGTCTTGCACCACCATCTTGTGCTGGTAGCTCATCTCTGTGGTAAGTAAAACAGCTACGAGGATGGAGGACTCAGAAGTAAAGATTGTCTACAAGTATTTCTTCAAAGTTATTTTGAAATATGAGATAGCTAACCTTATTACTAACAGTAATGTCACAGTATGCTTTATATTTGCATGCTTGAAAATCTCCTTTTCTGTTAGGATGTACCAGGTTGTCAAATGAACTTTTCATAATAGATGATTCTGTATGTACATGTATTTAATGTTTTAATAATTTTTGGCAAAATTCTCTGTCACCAGACTAGTGGTGATGATTTGAGGTGTTTCAGATAACCAGAGTTCTTGAGCAATTACGTAAAAATATTTTTTTCATAGATACATGCCCTTGCAAATCAATACAATTGTGGTGGAAAACTAATCCACCTGTGAAAAATCCTGGCCTTGAATACTCAACCCATATTTGAAGGACTGATGAAACACATTGGGCAAGGCATTGGACACAGGCATGTTTATTCTAAGGCTTCTGAACTGGAGCTGGCTTATGTCCTGCCATCTTCTGAAGCACTCTGCACCAGAGACTACAAACAGAATCCATGGACTTTTTGCAACCTTTTTTTGATTCCACCATAAAACTGTACTACTGCTGAATGTAGCACTCTCACCTTCTTCTTCATTGCCTTGCTTTGTGTGTGGGGAAGTATTTCAGTGCTTGTGGGGGGAGCAGGCTGGAATAACTTGTCTAGCTAAACCCCCAATTTTCTTGTTTCCTTTTGGCTGGTTAGTGGTAGTGGGATCTGTCGGATCTGGCTCCCATCTTTGTGCTAGTACAAAGGAGGGCATGAGGAGCCTGGATTGATGCTTTGAGCTGGCTTAATGCTGGTGTGAAATCAGTCTGAAGATTCTCCTCTTACCTCCACTGTCATTAACACAGAGGCTCTCTCAGACTTTCTCAAATCTCCAGTGCCCCCTGTGGTAATTTTTCCTCCACAAAGGTGATTTTGTGAATTTTATCAATGACAACTCATGGACTCAAAAAAAAAAAAAAAAAGGCCAGAATTTTTGAAAGAGCCAAAATCTATCAAGTTATTTGAAGAGAGAGAAAAGGAAGAGAAGGGAAAACATGAGTATGGATGAAAAATTTAGTTTCTTGCTACCAAGCAGTTATTTTAAGATATGTCCTATTAGAGGTACTAGAACTGCATCTGGCAGGAAACAGCCTAGAAATAATTATTCCTTCATTATAAATATAATGAGAAAGTAATAAAGAAAAGTGTCTAATGTCCTATTATAAACATTCGTGTTCCATTGAAGCAGTTTTTGAAAATGGTATTTTCATTGTCAGCCAGGAAGAATTAGGAGACAGAATGGGAAGGGAAAAAGCATGAGTTTTATTAAGTATTACTGTTTCTCTTTGTTTTAGAACATTTCCCAACCAAAAATGTAAACAGTAACATTAAAAAAAAATCTTTCTGGGGCTCTATATATTTAATTTTCAGTAATGAAGCACTTTGGAATGTTAGCATTTAACTTGCTTTATGTTTAAGAGACTAAATAGAGAGAATGCTATCTCTGATTTAATTGTTATCAGAGGAGATGTGAGTGAAGAAAACAGCTTTCATTACAGTAACATATGAGCTTTTTTAAAGTATCATGCTTTCCTACTAAATCTGAAGACTTCATTCTTGTACCTGAGTGCATGGGTGCTGTTTACTGCTGAGCATTTTTGATAATCCAGTCAGTGCTACAGTTTGTGGGTTGCACCTGCATATAAAGTTGCCGTGGTTGAAAATGTGAGTCCACAGCTTGGCACTTGCAGACACAGATCCCACGAAAGGCAAAGGTGTGTGTGCAGCCCACTGTGGGTGCATGGGAGCTGTTCTGTTGCTCATTTGGGAGAAGATTTGAGTCTATGGTCAGAAACAGAGGGTGAGGAGAGTGTGGCTGCCTCTTTCAGAGGCTGAGCAGAGCTTATATTGGATTAAGCCACTTATGAAAATGCCTCCTAAACTCTTTTCCAAATAGGCAGCTTAGGAGCAAGCTGAGTGCAATGTGGAATTCGACTCCAACTGCAAATCCTGCGCGAGGATCAGCACAGTTAATCTCCCCTAAGGTTTCTGATGCTGTGGCTAGAAAACTAAAAAGGTAGGAAGGTAGGAAATGCTTCTATGCAAACTTCTGTTTATGAGTATCTCACAAAGGTAGCTTTTGTTTTAAAATAAAATCTCAAATTTGGAGAATATTTAGTTAAACCTTCTAAAATTTTAAATGCAAAAATATTTCCTCTGTACTGAAGATGTGAATCATATTTGTACACATTTCACTTAGGAAAAGTAAGGGAAAATGTATTTGGGTTTTCTGTTAAGCTAAACCAGATGCTTAGCTGTGAGATGCTCAATAGCCATTTCATAAATACATGGATTATAATTTTTCTCCTTTGGAGAATGTGGAGATGATATATAAACAGAAGGTAGGAAATTTCTGTGGAGAGGTTATAAAATGCTACTTCTCACTTTCTCTCTGGCTATCATATACATAAATATAGTGAAATCAGATAAGAAAAGATGTGAGTGAAAAAAAGACAGTCTTTGATCTTCATATTCTTAGCTGATCTTACTAAGTATGCAATTAACCAGCTTCCCTGTATACTTCCAAGTTTTCTTTCTGCCATGCTATGGGTGAACTGTGGAAGACCTAGGAATCTTGAGGTTCAATTCATCAGTCCAGTTAGGAGGGCATTCAGTGCTGGCCTTGCTGAATTAGGAGCATGTTTTTTAAGTGGTGGAGCAATCTGTTTGGCAGGAGAAGGTATCCTAGTTCTGGGTAAGAACAGCTCAGGCATTTTGCTGAGGTAAGATGTAAGAGTTGGATTAGGCTTAAGGGCTGCTCATTAGCTCTTTTAAACTTCCTAAAGGACAGTTTAAACCCACTCTTTGGCATGTTCTGCTACTTTTGCACTGTTTTCAGTTTGTTCAAGTTCTGTCCCTGACTTTGCTCCCTTGTCTTGTGGCTGAGGTGAGGAGCAGCAGTTTCTGGGATGGTGTAGGATTCCCATGCCTTCCCTTTAGCCACAGGCTCTCTATGCATCACATCTCCATCACCAGGTGGACAGCAGAATCTGGGCAGGGAGAGGGTGTGCCAGTGGCAGATAAGCCCTGGCAGTCAAGCAGCAAGGCACAGTGTGAGTAGGGTTGTAGTCCTAAATTATGGTGTGTAAGGATTTTTGAGTGAGTTTCAAGATCCAGTGCTAGTGCAGTGGCATAAACCAACTTTGGCCGCTTGAAATACAGGTCAGTTGTAGAACAGACAAAAGATTTTTGGGTTTCTAAATTTTCTAGATGACTGGTAGCACTGCCAGCCCACTTGTGCTCTATGCTGCATCACTAGTAAGCATACAGAGCAGAGACAGTATGTTAAAAGTCTATCTGCAGGCATAGGATTTACTTGTTGGTAGTAAGTAAATAAGTTGCCTTGGGTACCTTTTTTTCCTGACCTTACCTACCACCCTTGCACTCTGCCAGTCCTGCCAGTTCTGATATTCCAAACTGCTGGGGCACTTTAGTGAGCTATTAAAATCAGTCTATATGACAAATGATGAGGAATATCCTTTCTCTCACTCTTTCTACTGACAAATTGACAGTTGAGAGGCAGACTAGGAGATATCAACTTCCATGCTAATTCAAAGTTTAGGACCGGTACCAACTGAGGAACCAAAAAAAAAAAAAAAAATATATGTGATGTGCAGCAGCTGCTATATCTTGTGTCATTTTAAAGCTGAAAATGAAGGGGAAAAAAAAGATAATATTTACTGATATTTTGTTTTACTGTAAGCTTTTTTTTCCTGAGAAGCCCTGTCCATTGCAACCAAAACATCTGGGTTTAGGCTTAGACATTGCAAGGAAGATTCCCAGTGGAAAATACAAAGCTTTTGAAAGTACTTTAATTTTTTTTCTGTAAAAGTAGTGGCATGCAGAAAATATACACTTAAAGCAAGCATAGTAAAATTTTTTAAGCTTTTTAAGCTTTTTAACCACCCCCTATAGGAAAGTCCTATCTCCTCTGTCAATAACTTACTACTTCTGCAATATGTGGCTATCTTAGATGCATGTTGCAAGAGTTCCTGTGCCATGCCAAATTCTGATGTTTATCCCTTTGTATTGGCTCATACATGGGGAAAAACTGAAAGGAAATCAAAGTAAGGGAAGCCTTGGGTTGAATTCTTTTACATTATTCTTGGTGCACATTTTAGTTGCATGGAACAATGTGGCTGGGAAGATTTAAAGAATCAGAGGTTAACTAAATTATTTGAATGATATGTTCAATGCTGGTCACTTGACTATACTAACAAACTTAAAAGGTGGTTTGATAGCTGTCAACTTGTTTTGCTATTGTGCAGCTTAACTGTTACCTTCCTGTATTATGAACATCTATGTATTTGGAAAATAAATCCATCTTGCAAGAAAGATTGTGCAAAAAATTGTTCCTATTATACTCCAGTGTATATTGCTGATGTCAAATAAAATACAATTGTGAGAGTTCTTAAACAGTTGTCTTTCTAATTGTGGCCTGAAGCAGAAAGAGAAAGGAATACAGTATACCTCTTTAATTTGGATTATCCTGAAATTATTGCTGTAACATTGATGCTAGCTAAATGATTCCATCAACCTGATGTTTTAGATATGAACAGATAAAGGGATGGGTTTCATGAGCAATATGATGAATGTTAATCTGCTTTATTATTTATTAAGATGGCAGATCAGTCTACTGGTATATCATTGTCATGATGTATCTCACCATGTCAACAAGCTCAAAGCTAAATGAATTACCTTGCCTTTCTCACAGCAGCAGAAACAAATAATACACAGATTAGCAATGCTCACTGTATTATCTATTTTTTTTGTTGTTCCTGTGAGGTAATCTAAGCATTTCTTTCTTGCCTTACCTGCCAACAGACCATTTATCAGCTACTTTATTTCTTTACATGACCTAAAGTGATTTTCTATTATTCTTTGCTTGGATCTGGCAAAGCTTCTATACATTAGAAGCCATAGACTTGTAAAAACTGTGTTTCAGCAAAAATGAACTATAGCTTGCAAAATATGTGTATAGAGGCATGTAGGAAGAAATAATTTTAGTATGAGTAGTGGCCCATGCAAAGCAGGGAGTGGGGAACCCTAATTTCTTTTGCTAAGTGTGGCCAGGACCATCAAATCTCTTTGCAGGCTGAGCTGATAGCTGTCAGAATGGCTTGCAATGCTGCAAAGTGCTGTAATTGCTGCTTGCTTCAGGGACAGATGTTGATGCCAAGAAATCTGCTATGTTTGACAACCACAGCTAGATCATAGATGTGGGAGACTACAGCCCTTTCTCCTAGCTTCAGTGGCTGTCATTTTTAAGCCTGTAGCACAAATTAGTCATGCATACTGCTGCTGCCACTTAATGCTACATGGCATGATGCTACCTACCCCACATCTCACATTTTACTCACATCACTTACATTGATTAGATGGGGATTTCTGCTATTGGGTTATAGATGAGGCCTGCCCAGCATCCAAAGAGAGTTTCAGTGGATGCTGGGGTCAGGTTTTATGTAATTTAAAACTATGGCTGCTGGTAGTATAAGAGGAATTCAGCCTGTAGGCTGAAAATTATCAGCAGCTTTATCTGGGCTGGTGAAAAACACCTCCTAAATTAATTTTTAATACCTCTTTGTGTACTGGGTGTGATTAGGGCATCTTGAGAGCACTAGATCCATTTCTGGTTCCATTTAGGAGCATGAGACTTCTGTTCCATATATTTTCAGTTTGTGTTTAAGGGAATTGTGCTTGTGTTTTCTGTCCGAGTGGTCTTACTGTGGGCCCATGAAATATCTGAGATTGAGCTGGGAATAGGTGCTCTCAATTCCCATTAAGATATATTTACTTTTATATGTAGTACTTAGTACTTCTCCTAAGAGAAACAACACAGCTGAGGAGGACTCGATTGTGGAAGCCAGGTTCTGGCTTTTTGCCTACCACTGCCTTCTGCCCTTTTTCCTCCTGCCTTTCTGCAGGGATTAGTCTTAAATTTGTATCCTCAAATTTGTATTTAGATGCTCTTTTGGAATGGCCCTGGAGAAGACAATTAAGTATGCTGTTACTTGAATAAAAATCTTCGTCTGAAACGCTGAATATCAGTGTTCATCTGCTGAAGAGCCTCTGACCTGGTATGCACATAAAGGTAAAATCTGCTCAGCCGGTTCAGTGGTCTGAGATGGTGAGAGTAACATTTTCTAGGAAACCAGCTAGATGACAGCTCCAGATGTAAGTGAAGAAGCACCTGGGCAAGGCTGGATGTAGCTCACATGATGTTTCATAGTTGATACTAGCAATTGCCATGTCAGGAGGGCACAGAGAGACGGGAGCTGTATTGACTTCAGCAGGCTGAGCAAGCCTGGGGGAGAAATTCAAAATACAGGGTGAAGGATGGTCCCAGTCTGAGTGCAGGGAGGAATTGGTAGCACCCTGATGCTGTTAGGGGAGGGAAGATGAAGGCAAGAGTTGATGTGATAAAGCCAGCAAACTTTAGAGAAATTGTAGATCAAAGGCTTGTTTTTCAGATTTGCTGGAGGGTCTTGAAGAGGAATAGAGAACTTACTTGTATTGCTGAACTGCTTTAATGCTGATGTAAGTCTCTGGATAGGAATTATATGTCAATCCTGATGGATAGTGGGAAAGGAAACTTGCTGGAGACCTAGCAGGTGGGAAGCTGTTGGGGCAAATCACCAAAGGCATTCTAGGATGGGCAATGTGTCCAGATGTACTCACTGTAATTGCAATTTTGGCTATTCTTCTTAAACAAATTTTTCTGTTTGTTCTGTGGAGATTTTTACTTTCTCGACTGAGAAAATTTCATTTCAAACTACAGGAAATTCATTAAAAATGCATTGAAGTATTTTCTTTTCCAGATGACAAGAAGCTGAACAAAAAGATACTCTGAAGTGTTGTTCACAGCATGGGAGAGCCTGCCAAAATGACAAAAACAACTCGGGGCTTCCTGGTGTTTTATCTACTGGGGTTTTTTTTGGTGGGTGTTTTTTTTTTTTTTTTAATTATTTTATTTTGTTAGTTTGGTTTTCGTTGTTTTTTTTTAATGATTGCAGATGAAGGTGTTGTTATATCCTTCCTTTACAAGGCTAATGATTAGGGCACTTGCCCATAAAAGACATTGAAAGTATAAAAAAAGTGTGTGTGTAGTATGAAGTAACTACAGCCAGTGGGCCATTATAGCAAAGGAGAAGACCTGTAGGGTCCCTTGAAGCATAGTAGAAGGTATTTTGCTTCAGGAGTCTGTCCAGGATCTGAAGATGAAAGAGGTGTATGATTCCATTGCTGTTCCAGGAGATAATTTCATACGTGTTTTTCACAGTGTTTCTGGACCCCCTTTTTGAGGAACCTCTACATGCAGGAAGCCTTAGCACCAGGTAATGTTGTACATGGAGTTTGAATAGGTGTCTTAGAATGCCTACAGTCTTGGCTCTGAAGGGACCTGGACTCAGCTTTATAGGCCCAAATGCTGTGTGGGTTGTATGGACACATTTCCAGCTATAGGAAGGCTATTTTTCCCCAGGGACACAAGCTCCTTGGAGTTCCACCCCAGCTTTATGACTAGGTGTTACAGTGGTGTTGATATGGGGCTCAAAGAGAGAATTTGTAAGGGTATATGTGTCCAGTTGGAAGTTAAACAGGCCTGATTATTTGCACAAGTCTGGGCCTGTATGAATTATTTTGGCTACTGCAATATACCAGCCTCTTTTTTTTTTTTGCCATCCATTTGACTTTGATTCCTCTATTTATCCTCCTTAATAACAGTCTTTGCTTTTATGTAAATGAATTTAATCTGTCAGTTCAGCCTGGAAGTTGTGCTTGTGTTTTTCCTAAATTTCCAGCTCCTCTCAACAGCATTGCATCTGTGCTGTGTGATCCATTGTGAGCTATACAGCACAGCAACGCTTTGGAGACAGTGTGTGTAAGCTCTGCTTTGTATGTTGACAGCTGAAGGTCAAGAAGCTGGGCTGCCTTAGGAGAGTAGAAGCAGACTCCCACCAGATTCACAGGGAAAAAGGTACTTGAGATGTGTTTCCATTCTCTCCATGTGGCTCCAAGCTGTGTCTGAGGACTGGCACAGCTGGCATTATTTTAAGGCTATTTAACTATGCTTTAAATCTATCATATAAGATTACAATAAATACCACCTTTGGAGAGCAAATGTGATAAATTCTATCTCTGAATTTAAGAAAATATGATACCTGTTTATGAATGTAACAACACAAGTAGGGTAATTGTTAAGTCCGCTTAATTTCTCTAACTGGAACCTCTTTTCCTGTAATTTTAACAGCCTAGGATTCTAAAAACATTTGGGCTTAATTTTCACATTCACTTAGATTAGTTAAGATGTCAATATTGTTGCTTCTGAATATATTTAATTATCAAACTTGTGACCACTCACATATCATGGCATCTGTCTGGTCTTTTTCAATCAATTCTTACATAATGCATGTTTTATTTTGCCCTATTTCTATATGTTGTTGTCAATAAGCTGCATTCTAAAATACAAGCAATTAGTCTTCTCTGGGATATGAATAGAATCACATGAATATAAATATTTGGCCATCAGTTTGATATTACAAATGATGAGGATGAGGGAAGTTGGTTTAGTATATTCTGAAATTTGTTAAAAATACATGTGTCTTCATGCTGAGAAAGGTCTGGAAAGAGCTTATCTCTAATGGATTTCTCTGTTCTCTATCTGAAGTGTCTGTGGGCAAAGCTGGGTAAGTAGGTATATCAAAACTTGCATATGAAAATTTCTGTTCATGTGCTGGATATGCCTTTTAAGTGCTTAGACATTGACTGCTTTCTGTGTTGTAATGCAAAACCAGGGCATATAAATGCTACCAGTAAGGAAGAAACATGCCCTCATCAGAGGGAAAAATTGAGAAAGTGTGCTAAAAACATGAGACCTGCAGAATTTGCTGGGAAAAAAAAAAAAAAAGCTGCTAGCAGCAACCCACCCAGAGTTTTTAGCCGGGAGAAAACATACCTCATTGTAAACCTGAGTGAAGCCCAAAGAAGTGGTTGAGGAAAGGTTAGGATATACTGTTTTCTCTACTGCTTTCCTCTGAGCCACCTCCAGACAGTTCTTCTTTAGCATCCTTATCTTTGAAATCCCTTTCTGAGAAACACTAACTCTCAGATAAACATATGATAAGGAGTCAGGGATTCCAGAGCAGGAAAACCAACAGCCTTCCAGAGGGGAAAACTCAACAGCCTCTCCTTCAACCTCTGGATTGCAAGCCCTGGGCTAGAACCAGCACAGCATTTTAGGTGCTGGTTCCTCTTGCTGCAATCCAACATCCACACCTGTAGTAAAGTTTGAACTTAAACCCAAGCAGATGCTATGTCATACTGATACCATGGCAAAGGCCTTTCTTCCTGCAGTTTTCTCTAGGAATGGGGAGGTAGAGAGAAAGGCAGATAACAGGGAAGTAAAGCTGAAAAATGGATGGGTGGAAAAGACAACTCTATTCTCAGGCAATATTGGCATAATTTGAACAATGTAAAAATTTGTTCTGTAAGGGGTCACTGTTTTCATATCTTTTTCTTTAACAAGGATACCATGGCAGTCTTGAAAAAATGTTTAATTTTGGTCATGTAGGAACATGTACTGAACTTCAAATTAGAACTCTGGTTAGTTATCCACGCTTTGGTCTGGTTGTTCAATCAGATGGGAAGTGACGACTGCGGCAGTGACAGGTTACAGGTGCTTAAAGTGAGAGCAGAGGGAATGAGCCTGAGCATATTTTTTGTGTCATGCAGCTTGATCTATTGTTTCTTTATTCACATGAAACTCAAATTCATTGAGTAAATTATATAGTACGAACATCTCTTACTTCTGTTATCATAGTAGCTGGGTGTGCTAAACGGAGCAAATCAACCAAATCATTACTTAAATCAGGTGCTTAATTCATTGTCATGGATTTTTCCCCATGAGTATTCATTATGTCCTTGCAAATACATTGATGTTGCATTTGCCAGTAACCATTACTTAGGTTTTTTTCACTATTTAGTTAATACATATTACATTAATGTCTTTAATTTTGGATGAAATCACAAGTACTTAACTCAGGTTACAAATATCTTTGTGCTGTGTTACTAATGTGTATTAAAAGAGTTTTTTAGGGAAAGTTGTATAAAATAAAGAATTTTGCAAGACTCATGAGGAAACTCACAAGAGGAGTACAGAAGACATTTTCTACTCTGTGTGTGCTGAAACTACTGGAGAGCAAGGTACAGATTCCAACAACAGCTGAAGTACAGTGGCACAAGGCCACTAGATTTATTCTCAAGTCTTGGGTTTTTCACCCTTTTCTTTGTTTGGTTTTGCTTTGTTTTCTTTTTGTTTAGGCTTTGTCCCATATTCTGTTTCTCTCCTTCTTGGCTATTTAGTTCTTGCTTTTCTTTGTCCAGTGTTCCATCCCAATCTCTCTTTGTAACTGATTCCCTCAACTAACCTAATAATTGAATTCAGTGGAACTTGAGGACATGCTCAAGTGCTCTCCTGAAGAAGGATGCTCTAGTTAATCAGTCTGAAATTGTCTGTGAAGTAAACAACATTTATTAAAAGTTTTCTGAGTTATGAATAAATGCAAGAACAATTTATGTTAATATTGTCACAAATCACTTTATTAATAAATTCAGGCAACTAGATAAACCTCTGAGATACCTGCTGTAGAAGAGAAATAACCCCACTTATAAAATAATTTAGGAGCCTTTGCTGACATCCCCCAGTGCAGTAGCTATACTCTGCAGTCCTGGCTTGGACAGTGAAACTCCTCACTGTGTGAAAAACTGGATTGCTGTGCCCAGAGGTGGTGGTGAATGATGTTACTTTACATCCAGTCAGCAGCTGGTTGCTAGCAGTGCTCCTCAGGGATCTGTGTTTTGGCTGGTTCTGTAGAATATCTTCAGGGACGATTTGGATGAGGGTATTGAGAGCTTTCTCAGTAAGTTAGCAAATAGCACTAAATTGGGTGGGAGTGTTGATCTGCTGAAGGGCAGGAAGGCTCTGCAGAGGGATCTGGACAAGCTGGATC
>JANRMJ010000088.1:45331444-45376955 GCA_025584955.1 Alethe diademata
TCGGAACCGCCCCGCTCCCCCCGCGGGCCGGCCCCGCCGCTCCGCACCCCTGGCTCTGCCTCACCTGCGTGTCCCGGCCGCCGTCGCGGAAGGAGTCCGGTCGCGGGCGGCGTGGAGGGAAGGAGAGAGGAAGGCAGAGAGGCACCGCACTGCCTCGCTCCGGCCCGGGAAGGCACCTCCTCCTCCTCCTCCTCCTCCCGCCGAGCGCGGCTCCCCGCGGAGGAAGCGGCGGGGGCGGCCGCACTGTCCGGGCGCCCTCCGCACTCGGGGCGGGCACGGCACGGCGAGAAGCTGAACTGAGATGTCCCACACCCACTAGACCCGTCGGGAGCTGTCTGGAATCCTGTCTGTGAAGTACAAGAAAAAGGCAAATTAGGTAACTCGGAGCAGGTTGCAAACTCTCCCCCAAAATCTAGGTTCTTGGCCCCAGCTGGCTTTAAATGGTGTGAAAGCTGTTCTTGGACTACAGCATTTCTCTTACCAAACCACGGTGGGAATGAGTGCTCGCCGGGCTCCGGGCTGGGCCGTGGTGCGGCGGTGGGCACATTCCCCCTTCCCTAGCGGGCTGTGCACCCCGAGGCTGCTCCTCTTCAATGCCCATCGCAGATCTGCTCATGTCCCGATGACCCCCGGGGTTACAGTGCCTTCCTTCGTAATTAACCATGTACAACAGTCGCATCCAGCCACCCCAAACCTACAGCCAGAATAAGGGAAGTGGCTTTTTGCACCCCTCAGGTGCTTGTGTTGGACTTCAGAGTTCAGGGTCTGTACTGAGATGGTGCACAGGCTCTTTTTACCTTCTTTCCTTCTCTTAGACCAGTGTGACCTGTAGAAACTGTCACTGCAAAACCACATTGAAAGAAAGAGATCTTGTAAAGTTCATCTCTCACATTTCAATCTAGAGGAACGCAAGCAGGGTCTATGCTGTTTGCAAGAGAACTGTTTTGTTGTGATTAGCATGTAATAGCTGTATCAACACAGATGTCTTTCTGTTCAGCTCAGAGGAAATTACTTACAGAGCCTTTGTTTTCACTTGAGGGATTTCCTCCAACTTACTTTGGCACTGTGACCGTGTCTCCCATGCCTGTCACACCACTGCTGAGGCCTGGGAGTCACAGGACTGAATGCCTAATGTCTGGGGCCTCTCTGTTTTAAATACACATGCAGTGTCCATGCAGCCACTTTATGATGACCAGTACCACCAGCCCGTGTCACCACTCCTCCTTCCCTCCACAGCCACGCATTTGCAGTAGCACATACTCAGGCATCCATTCAGATCATCTTTAGCCACTGCCACTGATGAGGTCAGTTTTGCAAACAGGCAGCTATTGCTTCATTTTTCAAGCAATGGCAGCTACAGCTTTCCTCACCCCCCTGCTGCTGCTGTGGCACAGGGAAAGGACAATAAAACTGAACAGTTGCTTAAAGGAGGAACTTGAAATAGCGCCTATATGGTGCCCTTTCTGTGCTCTAGAAAGTAGTGGTGTCTAGCAGAGAACTAGATTATGTGTTATGCTACACTGTGACTTAACCAGCAGCAGCTACATTACTCCTGTGGCTTCACTCCAGAGCGGCAGCAGAAGCAAAGGGACAGCGAGGCACATTTCTGTGGTTCAAAGCATGTGGTCATTGCCATGCTGAAGTTGTTCTTCTTACAACTACTGCTTGGGGGTTAACTACCTTGATGTTGATCAGTTAACTGATAGAGCATTTGTGATGGACTTGTGGATCACAAATTTGCTTTATGGAGTTTACAGTTCTCAGTTCCCTTCCCATGTTCTTCTACTGCAATGGCAGACAAGGCCATCACCAGGATGGTGGAATCAAAGCAACTACAAGATTACACTGCTTCTGAGGATTTTGCTCTACTACTAAGGAAAGGGTAGCAGCGAAGAGTTCTTGTGGCAAACTCTCAAGGAGGAAGTCTCTCCTTTGGGAAAGACTGAGGCTTATGAAATTTCTGGCCCACGTGTAGTGTAAAGTACCAAAGAGAGAAAGACAAATACAAAAGCTAGATGGCAACTTTAGTAGGCCACCTTTTCCAGCAGTTTTTCACCTACTGATGCTTCATCATCCTATGGTTCATGCCCATTCTCTCTTTGAAGCCAGTGTTGTTGCCCTTGGGTTCAAAAAGCCGCTATGTAATATTTTTGGTCAGAAAAAGGCATTTCTACCCGTCCCTTGATCACAGAGAGGCTCTTTCTCTTTTTCTTTTACATGCCTGTCAAATCCTCTTTGTCCCTTAATTTTTCAGAGGATTCTGTCAATTTAGTCACTGAGCATTTTCTTTGTTTGTTTCTCTTTCCTCACATGCTGTGGGCAGAGCTAACACTTTTAAGAGGGAACCCTGTGAATGAGAGAAAAATTGCAGTCATTCTTCATTATCTGGTTTCCCTATCAGCAGGTGTGCTGGTTTTCCTTTCTCCATAGCTTTGGCCCAGTTTTTAGAGATTTTGGGAGTGATAATTCCATTGTACCACTGAAAGTAACTAAACAATGGAGAGTAATAGAGACCTAGCATAAAATACTGTTTCTTGCAGTAAATATTGTTGTCTTGAAGGTGTATGCCAGTTCAATGCCAGCCACTGGGTTGTGTTTTGTTGCAGTGAATGTGAGAATGTACCCTGGCTGTGTTACGGTTTTGAAGAGACATACATTGTGTCAAGAAGCAAAAACATCATATCAACATAGCAACAGGTTGTGACATTGGTGCAGGGTACTATCAACTATGTTATATTGGGTAAAATGTGGCTGCTATAGACAAATGCCACCGAGGGAAAGCTGCCAATGGGGTTAAGGAACAGATCATGTTGAGTGTGATCACAAAGCACATACAGGACAACCAGGGGATCAGGCCCAGCTAGCACAGGTTTAGGAAGGGCAGGTTCTGCCTGGCCAGCCTGATCTCCCTTTTATGACCAGGGGACCTACCTGGTGGATGAGAAAGGCTGTGGATGTAGCCTACGTGGACTTCAGCAAAGCCTTTGATACTGTCTCCCGTGGCATCCTCCAGGAAAAGTAGGCAGCTGACGGCTTGGATGGGTGCACTCTTTGCTGAGTCAAAAACTGTACTGACAGCTGGACCCAGAGAGCAAATGATGCCACATCCAGCCAGTGGCCAGTCCTTAGTGGTGTTTGCCAGGGCTCAGTATTGGCCCCAGTCCTGTTCCATATCTTTATCAGTGCTCTGGATCACTGAGGGGATCAAGTGCACCCTCAGTAAATTTGTGGACACCAGGCTAGGTGGCAGTTGATCTGCTGAAGGGCAGGAAGGCTCTGCAGAGGGATCTGGACAAGCTGGATCGATGGGCTAAGACCACTAATGTGAGATTCAACAAGGCCAAGTGTCAGGTCCTGCCCTTGGGTCACAACAGCTCCCTGCAGTGCTACAGGCTGGGGGAAGAGTGGCTGAAAGCTGCCCAGCAGAAAAGGACCTGGGGGTGCTGGTCAGCAGCAGCTGAGCATGAGCCAGAGTGTGCCCAGGTGGCCAAGAAGGCCAGTGGCACCCTGGCCTGGATCAGCAATGGTGTGGCCAGCAGGACCAGGGCAGGGACTGTCCCCCTGTGCTCAGCAGTGGGGAGGCTGCACCTCAAGTGCTGTGTCCAGTTTGGGCCCCTCACTACAATAAAGACATTGAGGGGCTGGAGCACGTCCAGGGAAGGGTAATGGAGCTGGTGAGGGGTCTGGAGCACAAGTCCTGTGAGGAGTGGCTGAGGGAACTACCTGACAGGATGTTGTATTGAGGTGGGGATTCGTCTTTTCCATGTCTCAAATGAAAAAATAAGAGGAAATGATAACTTGCTCTAGGGGAGGTTCAGATTAGATATTAAAAAAATTCTAATTGAAAGAGAGGTTTGATATTGAAGTAAGTTCCCCAGTTAGGTGGTGGAGTCACTGTAACTGGAGCTGCCCAAGAAGCAGCTGAATATGACACTTGGATTGTGGTTGAGTGGTCATTATGGTGGTGCTGGGTTGAGGGTTGGACGAGAATATCTTGAAAGTCTCTTTCAACCTTGATGATTCTGTGAGAGACATAATTTTATTTAATTTTTGATTTTGTTTCTTCTTGACTAAGCACCTAGCTGGTATTTGGGGTGGCTTTGGGTTGCATCAGCAAGCCAAGTGGTTTCTGGACACAAGTGTGAGTTCCTGATGGGAGCTTTCTGAATACATAGTTTCCCCCACTGGAGGGCAAGAGGAGTAAATGACATCACTCTGTTCAGTGCCAGCTGGCCTAAGCAGCAGGCACAGTCCTGGGCAGGTTTTACCTGGCAGCATAGGTGCACCAGGCTGCAGTGGGGTGGAGAAGAGTCCTTGTGTTCCTTAAGGGACCATGGAGGTGTGCAGCCAACTTTTTTGTTGGAAGTAAAATTTTTAAAAGCAGTTGCAGAGGAATACCCCACAGAGTTATAACAATCCTTGCTGTAGGTCAAATTTAATTACCATTATGGCATTGTGTTCCATTAATCCCTGATTTCAAAATGAAATTGCATGCATTGTTACAATTTGGTCCTTTATAAATGCTTTTGATTCTCCAGGAAATGAGCCTAAACACAGTCCTTCAGTTTGAGATAAAGCTATTTAATGTTTCAGACATCTCAGATGATCTTGCTGGTGCTGTCACATGTGAACTTCACAGCCTCTGACCACATCCAAGCAGTGCTGTACAAACAATTCACTTGAGACATCCCACAGCATATTCCACCCAGACTGAGATATGGTGATAGCTTCATGAATCATTAACCACATGGCTGATGTGCACATAATCTAGATAAACTCTGCACTCTTTGTAGTCTTTCAAGTCTGGCAGTAAACATCCTGACTGCATGCTGGTGGCTAATTTTGCTGCCTTCTTGCAGATCTTGCAGATCACTTGAGTCCATGTCATAGTCATTAAAGGTAAAGGAAGCACTGGAGTTCTGTGAAGCTGAAATGTATCATAGACCTTACTTTGACCAAGAGGGATGTCATAAAAGATGACATTATCAAAGATTTTTGTTAAAATTAAGCTTGAAAACAAGACTGATTAAAAAAAAATCCTTAAAACACCTAAGTTTTCAAATCAACAAAACAAAGATTTTCAAATTTTCAATTAAAACTTTGGAAATCTTGTCCAGTTCTTATGGAAAAAGACAGATTAATATAGCAACCAACTAGAGATATACATGCCCCATTTTAATACTCTTGATCTAATGAAAGAATTTCAAGTGAGGGGTTGCATCAGCTTGCAGACTTGCAAATGATAGAGAGATAGAGAAATATAGCATTCTAAATGCAAGAAAAGGAAGATGATTGAATCAAGGACAAATCTTGTTTTACTTTGCTGACTATCCGCACAGGTCTATGACCCTGCACTGCAGATGCAATAGGGACATGTACCCTGCTTGCCTTGAAGTGCAAACAGAGAATGGGAGAGTTCAGGTACATAGGAATGATTCCTGACCCAGGTGAAGAGTTTGGGGGTAACTCAGTGTTTTTTTTTTCTCTCTGTCAGGCACTGGGTCTGATTTGCAGTCTCTAGCAATAGGATTATTTAAGCCACCATGATCTATATGTTCTTTATCACCTGTAAATGATTGATTTTTTTTTTAAAATTTAATTTATTTAAATACTTGAATGTCTGGTATATGCCACAAGTTTAGGCATGTAAGTAGTGATTTTACAGAAGAATAAGACCCATATACTTGACTGACTCAAAAGCGCAGGTGAATGTGGGACTAAACATGTACAAACAATACATATTTATTGATCAATTGCCAGATTTTGACCTGCACAGAACTATTCAACATAATGACATTTATATTTCCAGCAACACTTTATTTAAAGGCTAATTCCAGAGAAGTATCAGGCATGAAAATTAGGAGTAGTTTTATGTGTTGAGGATTTCAACCTATGGGTATGTCTGAGATATAGGGTACTGCATGTATCAGTACTTGCTATTAATAATAGAAGAGAATTGAAGTTAGGAGAAGTTACTAATAAATGTAGAATGGCATTTTGGCTAAATTATGACATTCTTAATAAGGCTGTAGAAAAGAATTAATCAGATTTAATAGCAAAGAAATTAGAAATGGAGAAATAGAGTGTCTTAGCAAGTCAAACTTGTAGAGAAATTTTTATATATGAGAAAATGTTTAGAACTATGGAACTAACAAATCAGGAAATTATTGAGGAATGTGATGCAATATGAAAAAGTGGGGCAAAAAGACCCACCTCAGCTGGAGAAAATGTTTCCTAGCTTGAACTGAATAGCAAGCATATCTATAACATACTAGTGCAGCAGACTGAAAAATATGTTAGATGCCATCTGGAAAGTTGCAGTGATTGCACTTTTTAAAAATTTCCTTCTAACAAGAAGCAATTTTGCAATCTCAGCTGTGGCAGAAATTATCAAGATGAAATGCTTCTTTACCTTTACTTAAATGATACATTATGCAAATTAAAAACAGCAATTTAAGGAAACAATTACATAAAGTGAATAGCTTCTATGATCCTGAAACAGGAAATTGTAAGGGATAAAAAAAGCAACCCCTAAATGCTCTCTTGACTTGAGGCTAGTACTGGAAAATATGCTCCCTACCTTTCTTCATGTCAGGAATTGCAGCTGCTGGTATAGACACTCCTTGTAAAACATCCTTGTTGCAGGCCTTTAAACAGCTAAAAACAAGTACGTGAAGTAATACACCTGATGAAAACTTGAAATTTGAAGGGAGTATCACTGGAGAGGTATAGGAGTAGTAGGCAATTTACTTGGAGGGCAGAACTGAAAGCAGATTCTTACTCTGACCTAAATTCCTGCACTCCTTCAGATTTATCAGCTATCATGGGATTCATGGCACTTTACTGGTGGTGTCAAACCACCAGTGCTTGTTGACCCATGTCCACCAGTTAGGGTTCTCTCCTGGAAATTTATTTATGTCATGCTTTAAAACTGAGAAGATGGTCAGTGTCTCTGTGTCTGGGGAAAAACAGAGACATTCACTGGATGACATTACTGTGTCCCACTTCACTAATTCAACTCCACTGTGTATTTCAGTGATTTTAATTGTGTGTTTCCATCTTGTTGGCTTTATGTGCTCTCTTGATTATCTGTACTCAAAAGATTACCCTTTAGTCTTTTGCATTTTGTCCAGCAACTCAAACTCATGAGTTGACACTCAAGCAGTGAGGGATACCTTTGACATTGGGAAAAATCTTCTAGCTGCTATTGTATTAAAGCACAGGAGTGTCTATGGTGGTTTTTTTGAGTCTTTGGTATTGCTTTTTCTTTTAAAAGGCCTGTATCAGATACATTTCAATACTGCTGGTCCTGCCCTGAATATGTGTCTAGAATAGCTGATCTCTTATGGTCCATACTTCAAGAAAAATAAGGTGTATTTCCTTTATTCAGGAAAAAAATTAATCAATTTTTTGTGAATATTTTTGTGAATATAACTCTTTGTGTTTCTTAAGAGTTAGCATCTTTGTTATAAGGTCTCCTGGAACAGTCTTTGTCACATAGAGTAATTTGGTGACTGACAGTTTATCTGCCTAGTTTTTTTCTAATCCCATTCAAACTCCTGGTCTATATATTCATTTTTTAAAGGTAATAATAAGGAAGCTACATTTGCATGTAAAATGATAAAAATATTAGCTTTTTAAAAGTAAAAATGTAGTTTTTACAAAAGCTTCTCTTAGACTATGATGTTCTTAATATTGCTTTTAGCTTTTAACTGTGCTGCAGCTCAGCTTTACCGTGTTGAATTAGTATGTAGAATGTAGGGGCAAGTGGTGAGATCCAAACTGTGTTTCACCAAGGCAATTCCAGTTAAGTTCTATCTCCTTTTTCGATGGTGCAGCTAAAAGGTCCTGCTCTTCTCTTTTTCCAGCCCTTCACCTGCACAACTTTCTGAATAAGTATTTCAGCAGTGCAATGACAGAATGGGCTATGGAGCAAGGTAGATGTGATGTCAAAGAAGCAAAAGTTGCAGATGAATTTATTGAAGCCATATATGACAGTAAAAAGTGGAATATCAATAATATAAATGCTTCAGAATGGGGACTAAACCTGCACCCTGTTAGCTTTAAAGCGGGGTAGCTGTGATGTACTGGAGTCATTAATTACTACTGATTACTACCGTTGTCATCATTACTGATATTGGGACATTAGTATATTGGGATAAGGGACAAGAAGAGGTTGGTGCATTAGTATCATATACTCTTGGAAATATATTTAATTGGTACAAAAATGTTATATACTTTTAGTTGGGACGTGGTTATTATTTTATACTGTTATTATTTAGGGTGTGTTTGTATTTTCCATATTTAGGGTTAGATGTTAGATCTTAATTGCCAATGAAAGTGGAGTTTACTAGATAAATGTCTGTATGTAGTCACATGTTCTTCTGGCTTCCCTCTATTCTCTAATATTATAACTCACTGTTGAACATATGGTTGTGCATAAATTTGTATCAAGAGATAGTGTGGTAAGCACTGAAAATGTGAAAAAAGTTCTGATAATACAAAACATCCTGAGATTAAACTGACAAGTGTCAGTTCTCTTTAAATTTTGTGAAAACAAAAGTAGGTCTATAATTAAGATGTCCAATTCTCAGACTAAACTATGAGATACAATGAATGAAGGAAACTGAGCTGAAGACAAATGAAAATAAGAAGCCCAGAAACTGATTTGAAGGTGATGTCTGGGATTTAATTAAGGAAAGCAAGAAAAGATCAGGAAATTTGAGATTCAAATATTGTATAAAAGAGCTCTGTATCTTTCTAAATTAGTGAACTTCTCAGGTTTTTGGGAAGAATTTAGATTGCCTTCAAGCAGTCAAAGAAAGGCTGAAGATTTGAGTTAAATGCCTTAGAGATCAGAAAATGAGTAGGTAAAGAAAATTAGTCAACCTCAGAGTTAAAACAAAGGCCCTATTGCTCAGTAAAGAGGAGATAATGGCATTTATTGTAAAAAAAATAGTGTTAGAATGGAGCAATTTACACAGAAACAATATAACAATAATATTAGAGAGTTGTACTGAAATAATATACAAATGCATGAGAAAAGTCATGAGAATGAAGTGTCTACCCATTGGGGGATTGAAATAGCAGTCTATTTAATAGAAAAACTTTAATTTCTGAGTCAAAACTTGTGGGTGACGATAATGGAGAAAGTATGATTAAGGATGATGTGACAGCTTAGTGAAAAGAGAAGCAAGCAAAGTAGCTTCATGAAAAACTAGAGGCAGGTAAAAAATAAAGAAGACATTTGCAAGAGCATTGAAGAAACCATTAAAATCAACATATAAATGATAAGAATAATGAATTTGTTTGGCTGAAACTAATCGGGTGTTAAAAACATTCACTAAGTGGACAAGAGTAAGAAGGAAAGGAAATGAGAAAATGGGTCCATTAAGTTTTAAGAAGCTAATGGGTCAGAAAAAAATAGCTGAGAATTCAGAATCTCTTAAAAAGAAAATAAGGATGTTGAACTCCAAAAAAACCCCCAGCTCTCATTTAAAGTCAACTTTTCTCATTTCTGCCCTTCAAGAAAAAAATGACATAGGATTAAAAAAAAATCAACAAATGAGAACATGGTATTTTTAGTTTTAAAATTAGCTTAGAGACTGTATTCAATAAAAACATTAGAGACACACTTAGGATTGAATGTACAGGTATTTTTGCTTGTATATTTACCACTTCTGAGTGAGAAGCTGTGTAATTGCTCTAGGACCATGTCCTGAAAGCTCTGCACGTTGCAAAGGTGATCTGTTGCTGGAAAGCTTCCCTCTGGGACATGTTTCAATGCAAATAGCATTCATATAGTGTCTGGTCCTGAGTGAATCATGGGCATTATGAAACCTGTTAAAACAGTCTCTGTTCAAGACTTTGGTGGATGAATGACAAACTTGGCATCCTCTTGACACTTGGGTTGTGAATTAGAGACTAGATGCTGAATTAGGCAGCCTAAAGCAGACATGCACAAGAGTAGAAGGCTGTCAGTGAGGATTTGGGGTGTTTTCAAAGGGATTTGAGTACTTCCACAGTTTGAAGGTTGCTGAATGCAATTATATGGGAAAAAATTGGGTTGGATAAGTCCTGCTGTGGAGCCTGCCTACCTCTTCTATATAACATGTAGCTATTAGCTCAGATAATTTCAACACATAAAAAGCTTTAACCTGAGCTCATATCATTCACTTAAAAACAACCAACCAAACTGTTTTGTTTTAATCTTTTTCAGCACGCTTCATTTCATTAGTGAAGGATATCTGGCAAGACATATGATAGATCCTGGGGCCCTGAGGAACACAATTACTTTAACACCCATGTCAGAAATGTAGCAGCAACCCCAGGGTTATGTCTCATATTTAGTAAGGTACACAGGAAGAGATAGACTTTGACCCAAAGACCTTACGAGCTTTTCACTTTTTGTTTTTCTATTATTTAGTTTTTCTGCATTCTTCTATAGTCTATTCCTCATCTTTTCTTTCCAGTGCTGTGCAGAGATTTTTCCCTCTGCAGTGCCAATCCTTTCTCTTTCAGTGTGTGTCTCTAGTGCTCTCATCAGTCTGTTCATTCACTCGTCCCTGTGCCGTTTTCCCCCTTACAGCCTAGTGACATGTAAGCTGATCACAGAAATCTTTATGTTCCTTTGTTCGAAGCACCTCAGCACAGCTCCTCATTTACCCTTTCTTCCTGACAATTGTGTTCGTGGCTTTGTCATCCCAGTAAGTGGGAGTACAAGAACTGGCAACATCCTGGCATCCTTTTTGAGCGCACGCACTGGATAGTTTTGTTGAATGCTGTTCTGTCACGATGTTCAAAGCAAACATCTACTGCAATGCAGCTGTTTGAGCTGTGCCTGCACTTGGTGCTATTTTTGTTTGCAGTTCAACATGTTTTCTTAAACCTCTTTTAGTAAACTCAGATACATGCTGCAGGCTGATAGCTGTTCAGAGAAAAGCATAATCCCTAGGAGCTGCCTGCCTTGGCAAACATGTACATGCTTTTCAATGTGTCAACGGGCAATTATTCGAGCAGTGTTTATTCCCTCAGTTCTCTCAACCCAGCCCAACAATTGAGTATTTTTTTCATATGCCCCCACTTAAGAAAATCAGATGAGTGCCCAGAATTGTGAATTTGTCATCTGGGGATTCATGCAGTCACAGCTCTAATGATTTAGTTATTCAACCTTTTACGCTCTTTTAGAATTATATTGGAATACATATATTTCAGGATCAGGATCATGCATATTATATTACTCATATGATAATGACTATGAATGTGGGTCTCATATTTTCAAAACTCAGATATTGACATTCTGGAGAGAGTTTTCATTAGCTGTTTTTTTCCAATTTCCCTGCCACAGTGCATTTCTGCCTCAGTAAAACAATTTACTTCCACAACATCAGGCGAAAAGCTACTTCTCTGCTTCCCAATCAAGGTAATTTCAGATTATAGGATCTTGCTCTGTGCATGCCCATGGCCTCAGTTGTAATCATCCTCCAAAGCTGTAGTTTATTTAGTAATTAACTTGTTACTGTATGGCTCATGCAGTATACAAGTAGTTCAGACTTTTATGTAGAATGGTCTGCTGATTTGAGAATGGCTTAAAATATCTTTCTTTGGGAATGTATATTTTTTAATTTCATTAAAACAGTTTAAAAAGTGGAAGCTGCTTTTAATGTTTTAGCCAATTTAGAAATGTTAGAGAATAGAATCCCCCACCTCTTTCAAAGAATGAAACCTGCTACAATGGACTTTTTTTCACATCATGTCTGGAACTCTTTTTCTGAAGGAAAGTAGCCATTACAGTGCTTAGAATACTTTGATAGTGTGTTAACAAATATATACTGCTGTCTGGCACGAATGATTGCATGTTTGAGATCTGGATTTATTCCCTTCAGTTGTCTGTTTGTGATGAGAGCTATTGTTTGAATCTTTGACAGCATTTATATTGCATATATAGGTAACTAACTATAACATTGACATTAAAATTTACATTTAACATTTATACTAACATTTTATGGTTATTTACCCAAGTATTGTAATACTAGTATAGCTTTCTTAACTTTTGGGGGACTTTAGAATTTCCCCTCCTTCCCTCCTATTATAGGAATATCTCATCTGCAGCTGACAAGAAATTGTGGGAGCTAAGAGTCATCTCAAGATGCAGTGCCAAGGCCCTGACATGCTTCATCCTTTTCCTCCTCACTGAGTTCTATTTTCTACTCATTACAGCTGTTTCCTCCACTTGGTCCCCTTTTCACAAGGTGCTTTGCTGTGTGTGTTTCTGGGGACTGTGTGGGCAGATGCAGTCATGAGAGGGGAAGATGTGAGCAATTCACAAAGTCCTTTGACATGCGACACAGGCAGAACATAGTGGCCAACATGAGGAAGCACAGGTGATGGGAAACAGCTCACAGGTTCAAAAAGTTCTTCAAGAAGAGGAAAAATATTGGAAAAAAAGAGAGATTCAGGGTTTTAATTTTACAAAATCATAGAATCATAGAATATCTTGAGTTGGAAGGGGCCCACAAGGATCACTGAGGCCAACTCCTGGCCCTGCACAGAACAGCCCCAAGAATCACAATATGTGCCCAAGAACATTGTCCAAAAGCTTCTTCCAACAAGCCTCTGGGTAAAAAACCGTTTCCTGATATCCAGTGTAAACCCCCCTGACACAGCTTCAGCCTATTCCCTCGGGTGCTTGGGTCATCAGAGAGGAGAGATTGGCATCTGTCCCTCCACTTCCCTTTGTGAGGATGTTGAAGAACACAGTGAGGTCTCCCCTTAGTCTTCTCCAGGCTGAACAAACCAAGTGACCTCAGTCTCTCCTCAAACAGCTTTCCCTTCAGACCCTTCACCATCTTTGTAGCTCTCCTTTGGACACTCCCTAATAACTTTGTCTCTTTCTCATATTGTGACACCCAAAACTGCCCCCAGCACTGGAGGTGGGGCTGCCCCAGTGCAGAGCAGAGCAGAGCAGGACAATCCCCTCCCTTGCCCAGGTGATGCTGTCCCTGATGCATCCCAAGACATTCTTGGCCCTCCTGGCTGCCAGGGCACTGCTGGCTTATCTTGTCATTGGTGAGGACCCCCTGTAAGTGGTCCTGCTCTCCAGTGTCTCATTCCCCAGTCTTCCGTACATCCAGGCTTGCCCCATCCCAGGCACAGAATCCAGCACTTGTCTTTGTTAAACTTCATACAGTTGGTGGTTTCCCATCTTTCTAATTTTAGAGGACTTTTTTTTTTTTTTTTTTAGGGGGAAAGAGGAATGTTTCTGTTTTAGAGTCTGGAGTCCACTGTGCTCCCACCTAAAGAAGGGCAAATTATTTTCTCATGGTGACTTTAACTGAATGGAGTTGATCTGATCCCTTGCTTTTGGTGCAAAGTGAGACAACTGAGGATTTTAAAATTAAAGGATTTGTGGTATTTACTGAGCAGACTTGAAGGAAGAATGGACAACACATCCCTATTGCCACATCCACTCTTTCATTGCTGCTACCACAGCCAATACACTGGCATTATCCCCTTGATGGGAAGAAATGTTGAAGAAGGAAGAGTGGAGGTAGGACCTGGGCCAGAAGCCTTACATAATCCAAGCCTGAGCACGTGGAAAGTCTTTTTGCCAGAAGAATTTCTGCTTAACAACTTTGAAGTAACACTACTGCAACAGAAGAATGCCACTTTTGAACGTGGCTATTTCAATAGATTTGACTGTATTGGTAAAGTTCTTGTATCTCATATATGAGAACACAAACATCTAGTTTGTCTCTTTGTTTTTTCCTTAGTATTCGCAGTTTGCTCTGGGCACTTGCAGCATTTAGAAAGAATATCAGTCTGATTTGTTGCCTGCAAGAGAGTCTAATTAAAACAAGAGAGCAGGATGGGAACTGATGACACATAGTGCAGCTGAGCTGCTCCCAAAGCTGAACATGGCAGCTGTGGTTTTCGTCATTTGCAAAGCCTCAGCCAACACGTTGGCCCACAGAGTTAAAATAAATGTCTAATTATGTTGTTTAATTATTTCAGTTCCAAATTCCTGCTTGAAAAGTATTGCAAAAGAGGTAAGAGAAGCACTGAGAGGGCCATTATCATGTCTGTGGCTTGCCAGTAAATCAGAAATCATGATGCTTTCTCTTAGTCAGGTTCTTCCCTTCCCTGTGCCTGTGGTCAGGCTGCAGAGGAAGGAGTGTGTGTGCTTGAACCAGCCTCCAGCCCTCTCCCCTCCCCTGTCACTTGGCACTGACTCACAGCACTGTTTTTCAACATGATGCTAATTAGCTGCTGAGTAGTGAGATACTGTGAACTCAGAGAGAAAAGACAGAAAAAGACTTCAAAGATGTTTACCATTTTTTCCTTTTTTTAAAAAAAATTGTGACAGTAATAAGAAAATTTCTTATCACTGCTGTCTGGATCCAGCGATTTCTTGTGTGTGGGAAGACATTGCTCAGGTTATTCTGGGGTGAGGAGGTTATGACTTTGTTCTTTGCTTTCCATGGAGTGGGCCAAAGAGAGGGAGAAAATATGGATTGCTGTGCTAAATCTGGTGGCTATAATTGGAGAGGGTGGTACTAGTGTGCCAAGCAGAGGAAAATTGATGCAGGAAGAGAGACTGAGATTCCTACATCAGAACAACCTCTTGGGAGGTGTTGTTAGGTCTAAGCCCGGTTTGGGGCACTGACACCTTTCCATGCAGAGCTTAGCAAATAAATGCTCTAGGCTGAAGTGATGAGGACCATTAGGTCCTTCAGAATCCCTGTTGTTATAGCCCCTAGTCACAAAATTACTTGCTGCTAAATTGGTTGATACTATCTTGATTAATGGGTCTGCTGTCTTTGGACACAGGCTGTCTATTAATTAAGGTGTTTGTGAACCAAAGTTCATCAAAACTGTCTTTATTCAGGACCATGGAAATAAAGTGACTTCTCACATACAAATGGTTCCCATTGTCATGTATATTTAATTAACTGGTGGCCCACTTCTGCCATGCTGTGTTGTTCTTAATTTGCCATTCTTCAAATAGCTTAATAAGAGATAAATGTTGAATACATTGTCAAAATGTAGGGGGAAAAGTCTTTTAGAAAGACTTTTGTTTTTCATCTGAGTCTATTTGTCTTTTATTTTCCTGATGTTAACGGTCTTCCCTTCCCCAGTTTGGAAGATTCTGGATAACATATAACCAATATAGTCAGTGCCCCACTGGCTATTAATTTATGTGATCAAGGAGACCTCTGAACTGCTCAGGGAACACTTTGAGTCCACAGTTTGCATTCATCAGGCTCATGATTAACACACAAATAAACTGTGACTATAGCTGATCTGCTTGCTTAGTTATCTTCAGATCATTGTTTTGTTCTCCCACAAAGTGAGTTTCACATTTCTTGTAACTATACTGAGACCTCTTTGCTTTTACATGGAACAAATAAGAGAGGAAAATAAGAGCTCCAAGAAGTCAAGTCTTTTCTGTATCCAGTGTTTTGTCTTTTTTTGATTGATGAACATTTTGCATTCCAAAAGGATTTACTGTAATAACGGTTGTTAATTATTGCAAAAAGAAACTGGCTGAAGAGAAAGAAGATTTGTCTCCAGAGTTTAGTGTCAGTTTGCTGCTGATCCCTCTTCAGCTAAGGGAATATTGATACTACAAACAATGACTGCACACCCCAGTCAACTGAAAAGCCAATTGATTTCTTAATACTTCTTTTGGAGCATGTGTCAGCCAGTGATATTCTCCTTTTTCAGCCAAGGTATTCTGATTTTAATTCTCAGTTTCCTCTACAAACGGATGCTTTTTGTAATTAGAAAATTGCAAAAAGACTTTCTGGAAAGTCTACATAGAAGGAAAAGTAGGTTTAATTTCTTTTGTTCTAGTCTGATCTTGTGAGGAGTTCAAATGTGATGACTGCATAGAAATCTTGGTGCCCATCTGAGAATGGCAGGAATTTAAATAAAAGATTTTTATTTCTCTTAAACTGGAGATAACATAAATTAGAATTTGACTAAATGCACAAACTGGAGCAAAATTAAATTAAAATATTTCAGCTGCCCTTGAATCTCCAAACCTTGTCAGTTCCTTTCCTTGTTTCTCTTTTTGCATGTTCACATCTGAGTAGTATTTTATTCTCATATGTATTTCAGTATTTACTCATGTCTTTTTGTTTAAACTGTGCAATCCATAAATGTGTAGATTGTTGTTAGTCTTTATCCTGATACCAGCCACAATTCTTTTTTATCTTAACCATTATTTTCATATAATTCAAAGTAAATCTAAAACAGTATTTTGTTTTCTGCACCTTTTAGCCTTACTCTTCTACAGAAGAAGTGAAAACTGCTCTTATTTTTTTTGGTGACAGAGAATTACTTAAGGGATATTGAAATACACCATGATTACTCCTGTTCACTAAAATCCCTGATCTGATCCCAGGTCATAAAAAGTTGAAGGGGACCAAAATCAATGTTAACTGTCAGTGTCCAAATGTGAATTTTCTCCAGAGTATGCAAAGGAAGGTCATTAATCAACACAGCCCATGCTGGACCTCTGCTGGTGTGACCACTTCACATCTTGATTGGTGAGGATGCACTTTCCTACTTTGAAAGGCTTACCCTTACCACTGCCTGCTGTAAAGCAGAAGATTTTACAGCCAACATGGGGCCAGCGTGGTAGGATGTGATGCTGCAACACATAACTAATGCTCAGAAGACAGGGTGTGTCTTGCAACCCATCTCTCTGCTTTAGGAAGATGCATTACTTATCTTTCACATTACTTATGAAAATGCAATGAGCATGAGGCCTCTAGACCTGATATTTTGTTGTGCCACAGACAACCATGCTTCCAGCATGGAGGTGACAGCAATCTTCTTTCAGCTGTGAATGTGTGTGCAAGAGGGGACTACAATTCATATTGCACAGTGTATGCTTTGAAAAAATACTTCATCAAAACTGTGTCAGCTTTAAATTTTTGAGTGTTATCCTGGATTTTTAAACACTTTGTTAGGTAATGGATATATCCAGGTTCTTGCAGTTCTAGAGGAGTAAAACTTTGACAGCATGTCAATGGTGCATTCTGTCAGTGTCAAAAGAGCAACAGGTGAGATTTCCAAGGCAAATATATAATTAAGCTAGCAAAGGGACATTGAAAGCTATTATGTTAAGGATAGCTTTCCACATCACAATCTATGCTTGGAAAATGTTGTGGATAATTTTTTTCTTTTGACAAGGCTCCAGTGAAATGGGAATGAAGGAAGTAAGAAATAACCAGAATGTAGTATATTCAGACTTCTTTTCTGCCAGCCTGTTAATGCTTGTTGCTGTTATACAGATTTTCTGCTGTTAAAATAAAAATGAAAGAAAATCCCTCTCTTACTTTTCAATGAAAATTTTAAAAGACTGAAATGAATACTTTCCTGCAAGATCTTCTTATCCAGAACATCTCTGAATTTTTTTTTGTACTTCAGTGAAACATTTAAGTGTCCCACATTGTTTCTTTTCCAGTTTTCAGTATTCCCCTCATGGGGATGGTCACTGGCTCCCTGATTCATCATGCCATCCAGCTGCCATATCTCTTTCAAATTTAGGTGTACGTTTACATAGTTAAATCAAGTGCTCTGTAAATTAAATGCTCTACTAAAATCCAGGCAGGGGGCTGCCATTAGTGGATGCAGACTTTTTTCTTCAAGTCTATTTCTCTCTCCAATGAGAAATTGCCACAGATCTCCAATCTTCTAGGGTTCTTATTCATCCACAGCGATAGTTATGCCAATCTCATCTTTAACTTTCAACTTAAACTCACATGAGAGCAGCTTTAGATATTTCTGTTGTAAGTTTTTAAACTACGCTGCAAAATTTTTGAGTGCTAATATGGCAGCTGCAAGACATGAGCTATATCACTATGAAGGCTGGGCAGCTTCACAGTGGGGACACCTGTACCTGCTTGGGTCTAGATACAAAAGGGGCTTACTTGCCTTTTGGGTTTTGCAGCACCTGAGTCTAGAAATGAGGAAGAACTCTTAAAGAGATCAGCTCTCTTGGATAAAGAATAAGTTGGGTATAGCACCAAGCTTTAGAAGTGCTACTACCCTGATTTCACCTTATTGTAATGGTAGCCAGAATTAAATGCATGAAATTTGGGCAAAATTTGAACATAATAATATTCCAAATATATTTTCTAAATACATGAATAAGTGAAATTCTAGCTGATAATTTTCATTTTTTTTCCTCATAATTAAATGCTTTTGGATATTTTTTACTTAGGAACCATTTTTATCCTTTAATACTCATTAAAAACCATGACCTAGGTGCACAGCGTAGCTGTGAAGAGTCTCACAAGTTTTCTTCTTCAAGATTCAGAGCACCAAAATTATGATCTGTCTGAAATTATACATAAGCCTTCTTCAGAATGTTTGCCTTTATGATTGCCTAGTTTGCATTTCTCCAATATTATTTGTTATTTAAAATACAGCTTGCCTTGCCTTGTTTTGATGCTTGAATTTCAAGTTACAGTAGCAATAACACACTCCAGTTAATTCATTTCTAGTTGAATTTCCAATCTCTTCATTTCCAGCACTCTGCTTGAGTGCTTAAAAAACTATTTGGCTTTCTGTCTTGTACCTTTTAATGCCTCCTGCAACCTGCAATAACCATTCAAGAAATTCACTGCTTGTCATGGCCTATTGGTTTAAATTAAAAAAACTAAATTTGGAAACGACACATGCTCTGCTATCAGTTCTTCTAGTGTAAAGCTATCCTACCATGGGAAATTGCCAATGGACTTCACCATCCCTGAAAAATATCAACATTAATAGAGTAAAAACAGAGTAGAAGAATATTTTGGCTGTGTCATCTTGGTGAAATACAGTGTTGATATAAATGTAAAACCTGCCAAGTCTTCAAAAAAAACCAAACTATTTTAAAGCAACCTCTGCCTTGGGAAATTGAATGGAGACCCTGAGGCAGCACGTGACACGGCAGTTCCAGGCAGAGATACGCAGGTCAGGAGGCACTGCAGGAATGTCAGCAAAGCAGCATGCCTGTGCCAGTGCAGTTACTGCCTGCATTCCTTCTTGGTTGGAGTGTCCAGCTTGTGCTGCATGATAATCCTGCCTCTCAGGGATAGCTTTTGTGGAGACATGTCTAATGGCTGTGATGTAAACACAGCAATTCAAGAGCATCCTAAGTCACCACAGCATTCTGCCTTCAGGATAGCCCCCAAATCCCTTTTTGCTTGACTAGGCCTACTCATGTGGTAACTAAAATTCTGGAGAGGCTGAAAGTCAACAAAATAAGTCTGCAACCTCAGAAGGGACGCCATCCAGAGGAACCTTGACAATTTTTAGGAGTGGGCCTGTGTCCAAGACCAACTGCGAAGTCCTGCACCTGGGTCAGGGCAATCCCAATCAGAAGTACAGACTGGATGGAGAATGGATCAAGAGCAGTGCTATGCAAAAATACTTGGGGTGTTGGACAAGAAACTTGACATGAGCCAGTATGTGTACTTGGATCCCAGAAGGCGAACCATGTCCTAGGCTACAGCCAAAGCATGGCCAACAGGATAAGGAAAGTCATTCTGTCCTCTGCTTTACTCTCATGAGACCCCCATCTGGAGTTCTGAATTAAACTCTGGAGCACCTAGTGTAAGAAAGTCATGGACTGACTGGAATGAGTCCACAGGACGGCCATGAAGATGCTCAGTGGACTGGAACACTTCTTCTCCTTTGTGGACAGGCTGGGAGAATTGAGGTTGCTCAGCCTAGAGAAGAGAAGTCTCTAAGAAGACCCTATAGCAGCCTTCCAGTACCTATAGTGGCTACAAGACAGCTGGAGAGGGACCTTTTGCAAGGGCACGTAGTGATGGGACAAGAGGGAATAGCTTCAAACTATAGAAGGGAATATTTACATTAGTGTTAGAAAGAAATTCTTTACCAGAGAATAGTGAGGCACTGGAACAGGTTTCCCAGAGCTGTGAGTGAACCATTTCTGGAAGCATCCAAACCAGGCTAGATAAAGCTTTGAGCAACCTGGTCTAGAGGAAGGTGTCTCTTCCCATGGCAGAGCAGTTGGAACTAGGTCATCTTTAAGGTCTCTTCCAACCCAAACCTTGCTATGTTTCTATCAAAGTGTCCCATCCAGCAGTGGGCATTAAAGGTCTCATTTCTCCCACATATCTAAGACTACTGTATCTGCCCTTGGAAAGGGATATGACCTGATCACCACTACAGAGGAAAGCTGATTAGTAAAAGCACATAACCAAGAGTAGACCCAGTTCATATGTAAAGGGTGGCAAGCGAGACTGTGAGAGCTCCTGCCACAACTCCACCACTGCAAAGTGACTCTAGATAGCTGATATCAGTGAGGTGCTAAATCTAGATCATTACACTTGTGTATATCTGCCTGATTTATCAATGCTTAGACTTGGCAGATCAGCTTCTGATCAATCTGAAGGGAAATTTCCCTTACAGCATCCTACCAAATACCTAGGCATAAATTTATGTACAAAACTGAAAATCCAGGAATTTTTAGGTTCACTTAATGGATAGGATGGGGTCCCTTGCAATAATGTGGTAGAAGCCTGTATTGGGAAAAGAAGTTGGTTTGTATGTAAAGGTTCAGTCACACCACTGGGATGAAAGAAGTCTAGATTAAATACTTTTCAGTAGATCTGTCCTGTCCCAGAGGAATGCCCTCAAGTGGCACAGAGCATTGGGTAAGTTGTGACCTGTGTTAAAGCTGTTCCCTTGAGCAGGTACACAATGTTAAAGTTGTATGGATGCCAGAGAGAAAAGAAGAGTATAGTTTGGTCCTTGGTATATCTACCTAGTGTTTTCAAGCAGATGCCAGCTTTGTCTCTTCAGGTGTCAAGCTGGCTGAATGTGAGCCAGCTCTCAGCTGCAGCTGTGCAGCTCTAGGTAAAGCATTACATATCAAGGATAATCAGTAATCTGAAAGGAAGGATTTCTTTAGGCTGGATCCACTGCCACTCCAAAGCAACAAGAGAATATCCAACCTGCTGATAGAGCAGGCACCTCTAGTGTAAGGGCACCCAGTTTCGAGGCTCCTGCAGAAGGCCTTGGACAGTCAGCAACCTCCAACAGTTTCTGTGCTTGTAGCTGTTCTCCATCTATGTCACAGAAATCATACCAAGTTTGGACTGATCACAGCGTGATCAAAGCCATGCTGTTCCTGGCTAGACCACTATAGAGCTTTTCAGTGTTTATAGCTTTATAACTTAGTTATTTATCTCCAGGTCACATCACATGCTGTATTGACTACAAATTAATTTTTGCTCATTGTGTAATTCTAATTAAAAAAAAAAAGTTATTGCAGAATTATATTTGAAAGCCTTGTCTCTTCACTTAGCTCACATGCTGTATCACTTTTTTTCTCTTTTGTGATGAGTTTAGCATGAGAAGCTGTTACGTATTTAATAGGCATTTCTGTTTGCAGATTTTTTTTTCTTTTTAATCTTAACACGTTTTTGTAAAACAGTGTAAATCGTAATATGTAAAGGATTAATATGTGCTTTTCTTTTCAGATGGTCTGAGCATTAACATTCCATAAATAGCCCAATTTTCCCGAGTTAATAAGTAGTCAAATACTTCCACTAAGAACATTTTTACTTTATCATCCAGAATGTGAATAAATTTAAATTTAACTGGCAATTATTGGTGATGAATGGAAGTAAAATATATGAGTGTTTTTCTAATTTAGTTTGCTTAATCTCATCTTCAATGCTGCTAAGTAATTGCTTGAGAAACCATCAAGACAAAAGGCTCATAACAGGCTCATAGACTCCTATTGCTGTGGCATCAACCAATTTATGTTGCATCAGCATCATCCACCAAGAGATTCTAGCTTCTGATCCCAGGAACTTTAAAATTCTTTTTATTTGCATTAAGGCTCTCTAAAGAATATAAAAATTCAAATTCAACTTCATTGTGGAATTTCCGTGTTCAGCAGCTAAACTGTCACCATGGGACATCTAAAAATCATGGTTAATTCCAGACATACACATTCCCTATGAGATTTCATCTCATTTGTATTAGTTACATTCTCTGAAGGCTTAGTATCTATGCAATCATTAAAATAATCTCCTGATCTTCAGTTCATTTGTTTATGCTGCTTTTTTATTCTGATGTTTGGCAAATATAGCAAGTTCTTCCAGGGTTCAAGGGACCTGTTTCTTCAGTTCCAAGAAAGATACTTGTGGAGCCAAACCTCAAAATTCAAAAAGTAACAATAGATAAGAATGGTGTGTCTACCACTCAGTATTCTAGCTATAGTACAGATAATTGCAAATAAAACCAGGTCTGGTAAATATTTGTAGCAGCAGAACCCAGCCTGGAGTGAGAGTATGTTGTGCCAGGCTGTACTAACTGGGCAAAGAGACAACATTTGGGGGTCCAGCTGTTATAACAACTTCTCAGAGCTTTAATAAGAAAATTAAGCAAATACTTGGCTCTCACCATTCTATTACATTCTAAAATGCATTTAGGTGTAAGAACATGGTGAGACTTCCTCTTGGGAAATGCTCACCTGATTTTGGTCACCTACATTGAGGAAAGATGAACTTGAAACATAGCTGATGGAGAGTAAGATCAGTAGTGCAGTTAGGTTGATTAGTAGCCTTCTTATATATATAGGAGCTCTGCTTGTGTGGTCCCATCAGATTAAGGCTAGAAGATGACAGCTGACTGATAATCTAATTATTATCTAATATATTGGAGATTCAATATCAAGTGAACAAAAAGGAGACTGACTGATGATTATTTTGGTTCACTTTATCCTGAGTTTGATAAGTTTTCATTCTTTTTTTTTCATAATTGTAATTCAATTACTGTTCTTAAGATCACTTATGTAGAAGCCAAGGTAGATTGTCTTTCTTCAAACTTATCTGAATTCAACAAAAGCAGACAAATAGCCTGTAAATAATAGTATTATTTATTTACTTTTTTCCTTGAAATATATAGAATTGGTTTCTTTCTCCTTTGTGTATGAGAAAAAGTCGAATGGATTTCAAACACTATTATATTACAGTTTGAAGTTTAGTTGTCCTCACATTGAGAAGATGAAAATGGTACAGGAGACTACTTGTGAGAAGTCAGATGTTCTTTTCTTTTTCCATAAAAGCAATACTCTGATCTCCTTGTGATTATTTTATACCTTGGAAATGGACATTCCTCTAAACATCAGACTACGAATAAAAAATTGTTGTTTTCTATACTTGGTAAATATGTTTTTATAAGACTATAATGAAATTGTTCATGTATTCCGCCTGCAGTTCCAAGCTAATCAAAATTAGTCAAAGAAGCTGCAATGGGCATCTTAGGATTCCTTCTGAAATGTATTTTTCTAACGTGCACTGCTCTCAATCTCTTTTCATACCATTTGACTGGTATATAATTAATATTCATGTCTTTAATTTGGTGTCATGGCTCAGGAATGATACTCTCCAATTTAGTGCTTCCACTAAGACTTTTCAAACCATGTATGTCTTATTCACTCTCCCACTCTCCCTGTAGCAGGATGGAGAGGAGAATTGAAAGCACGAAAGCAAAAATCACGGGTTGAGATAAGAACAATTTACTGGAAACAGAAATGAGATAAGAAAGTGAACAGTAAGAGCAATGATGTTGATAAGAAAGTGTACAAGATAGGCCAATGATTCTCATGTGATTGCTCAGAAGCAGCGTTACCCATCAGGCTTGTTGGATCAGATGGGACCCCTTCTCCCCAGCAGAGAATTATTCCCCTCCCTACACCCAGCAATGATATGAGGTGGTATAGAACAACCTTTGGCTGCTAGCCATGCCCCCTCCTGGGTGCTGCAAAGATTAACCCTTTCCTGGCTGAAACCACAACATTTGGCTAAAATATAGAGTAATGTAATATTGCTCAGAAGGATACAGGACTATCCTGATGGAGAGATGCACTTCTCCATACCCAGCTACATGTGTTTCTTTTCTAAATTTTGCTGATGCATCTCCATTCTGAGCACTTGGCTTTCTTCCTGAGAGTGCACCATTTATTATTTCTTGAGAAGCTGGATGAAATTAGTCAGGATTTTTCAGGACGATTAAGATAAGATCTCACAAGGCAGCCACATTAAAACAGCAATGAAGAATATCCCTGCTCTGGCAATCCCTAAGTCAGGAAATCTATAAAATTAATGCAGCAGCTGTAACTAGATCACAAAATCCTTAGTTTTCCTTTATAGGTAAATTAAAGGCGCCATGGTTTAAACAAAAGCTATGCCACTGATTTGAGCTTCACTGTGATCTGCGTGTAAGGTGGAGTAGGGTTTAACCTCTGCCCTCTCTAGAGGTGACTACAACTCTCACTTAAATCCTTCTACAGAGGAGGCAAGGATTTTCTGACCTAAAGTAGTTTCTTGTCTAGAATCTTCAAATTTGAAGAAAAACACATGACCGAAAGGTGATGGAATTTTCATCTCAGACACTCTCCTTAAGGCAGAGAAGGATCCTTTAGCCAAATCTCTTGGGATGTATAGGTGAAAATATTATTTGTCTTAACATAAATCACAGAAAACTCACTTTCAACATTGTGTTTGAACTGTGAGATGGTGTATAAATAGTGTATTGGTTTAAGCAAACATTCCAGCTGTGGTCTGATGTAAAAAGTGATCTGAGGAGAGAATATCTATGGTCACTTGGACTGACAGTCCAGTAGTGACCAACCAATTTCCCTATAGCAGCAGATGTCTTTCAAAAGACTGCTAATGGTAAAGGAAAATACCTTTTTGTTTACTATATAGGTGCTAGGATTCTCTAAATTAATTAATTTAAAGGCAGTTTTGAGAGTTGATAGACCTCTGTGTAGAAGATAAAGTTGTTTGCACTTATTTGAAACAGAACTTTAATTGCTATTAAACCCTGACGAAAGTAAAAGGATATTTCACAAAAGGGCCGGTGAAGGAAAAATTAAGCTTTAAGATTCTGTAAAACTTTTCTGCCATAAAAACAAAGCCATTTAAAAAATACTGCATATGTATGAAGTCGACTACGTATTCACAAGCTGAGGCTTAACCAAGAGCATTGTGTGAAGCTGTTGAGTCAATATGGGAATGACAGTAGCTAATTTTGAATCCAGCCAAGCATGAATGGACCTTGTGGCTTTTTTGTTAGTCTTTTTCTCATCCTTTCAGAGCTGTTGAAAAGGTAGAGTTATGAAGCCATCTTTATTATACTAGCAGCTCTATACTACACGTGCCTAAGTTTTATAACATTGTACATAGCCTCTTGCTATATTCAAGATTGCCAAAAACAAAGGCATAAGATTCTACAATATAGCTTAATAGCTGCCCAATTTATCACTGTTTTGCACTACATTACAGACATTACAGAAACATGACCTTGCAGAACATCCAGATAAGACAAAGAACAATCAAATACAGAGTTCTGATAAACTCTGTGTTATCTTTTTTACTGGCTTTGTATAAAGATGAATGTGTCTAGGAAAAAAAAAAAAAAAGAAAAACAGACAAAGACCCAAATTGCAAACCAAAAAAATCCCCAACCCCAAGTTTTGCATTTAAATTCTTCCCCCCCGGTTTTTTCCTTTTTTTTTTTTTTTTTCCCTCTCCTGAGGTTGGAGCAGTTAACCTTAAACTGTGGTATTTAATGAAATCAGGGTAATATTGGTATAGCATTTTATAGCAAAAATAGATACTCCAGCAAATATGAGTGCTAGTTTTAAATAGGAAAACTAAATTCTTTATCTCAGACTTCTCATTTAGCAAATAATGGCTATATTCAACTGTATACTCAGTATCATTCCCATTTTTATAATCTTATCTAGCACATTACAGTTGCTATAGCACTTTTCTGTTTCTATCCTTCTACACCTCAAATGGCAAAAGTCAGGATGTAAATTTTTAGCTGCTCTCCATGTTTTAAATATTAGTGGGGAGATGATAAATTGAGAAGGATCATGAGATGCTAATTTCTGTGCTGAGGTCTGCTTGCAATCCAGCTGCTGCTCTGTGGTACAGTCACCTTGCTAAATGCACACTGAGTTTGCTTGCCTTACAGCTCCTGAGACCTTACTCTTCTGTTTACAAGGGAAGTGAAAATACCCAGAAGGCATGTTCTAGTCAAATCCACTTTTGCTCCACTTTATTATTACTAGCATTTGATTACTTACGTATTTTAGCTGGTTTGTTTTTTCATTTTGAATATAAAGTGTTCCATTTCAAGAAGTTGCTCTCTGTGGACTTCTGCTGAGATAATTTTGTGTTCTTTATTGGTATTGCTGAGATTACAGATATTCAAATACCAGTGTCATATGATTTCCTGATAAACTGTCCTACCCTGAAGCTGGATGCCCCTTCCTCCTGGCCCTTAGTTATGGGAAAAGGCTGAGAAGATTCACCTGATTTTAATGAGGATGGTCCTAAGTGGAGCAAAACCCATTCCTGTTGATTTCTGCTCTCTGAGGTTTTTAGGGTGGTATCTCTTCCCATTTTTCCCCACAAGATGCTTGCTGATGAAAAAGCGTGTGAGGAGAAAGGGGATCTGCAGCTCAGTTCACCATTACTTCAGACTTCACAAATGCCCAGACTGAGAATTTTCAGACATAAAGTTACCTAATTTTTCAAAAATTACTGGTCTTATTGTGAGCTAACTAGGATGCTGCCAGCCTTTGTTACTGTCCCACTGAGGAAGTCACTGTGTCAGTGGGTAGGAGTGGCATAGAGGAGGAGGTCAGCCCATCTCTCAACAGCTCAGACTCAGCACACTGGCAGAGGAGTGTGAAGGTTGCTGCTGTTTGGGGTGGGTGATGTTCGCTGTGCCAATTAGCTGTGCTAACAGTCCTTTCCCCGGGGTGGGCAGGGAGGAGAGAGGTCTGCATGAGGCTCTGATTCCTGTTACTCTGCCTGCCAGCCCGTGGGGCCATTCGAGGTGTGAGCAGCTTTTGCTGTCCCAGCTGCCTGCTATGAAGTGCAGTTGCTTCTTTGCTGGCCCCTGGGATTAAACAGCGCTGTTTGATTTAGTAGCATCTAATGCTAATCTTGATAACAAGACATACAGGACAATAGAGAATTAAATTATCTGCAAACCCAGTGACCCACTTTCTATTAAAAACACAGCAGAAGTGTTTAAAATATACAATTTGTTCATTTGCCTCACAGAAGAATGTGTTGGGAAGAAATGGTTATGCTTTGCATAATACTCTAACAAGAAAAAGCTAATGTGATATGAACAAACTATATGTAGAACTGCAATGATAAATTTGTCTTCTGGAGATCATTTTAATTGTTTCTTTTTGTCTTTCATATACAAATAGACAAGTGCTGGTCTTATAAACCATTTTACAGCTAAGAGGGTGACTTATTAGCTGCCTTGTTAGTAACATTCACAAAGTGTTGTCTTCCCAATGCAGGGAATATATATAAGAAGGATCTAGCCAGGATGACTCTGTTCATAGTTAAGCTTCATATTCTTACATATCTGAAATTCAGAGAAACAGGTATAATAGCAGCTAAAATTTCAATCTTGCTGTAGAAGCAAATATATTACTAATTTACCGGGTAGAAAATGCTGAAACCTACAATAGAATGATGGCATCTACTTTATCAACAGGTTCACTATCTGTGTCTATTTGTATGGAACATAATTACTCTTGTTTTAAATAATTGCAGCTATCAGTGCAGAACTTTGAACAACAGGGAGCATGTTCAAAAACAATAACCTTTTCATGAATTAAGGTGCTATAATTTTCTTAAAAGTTATTTTCTTTTTCTGCTTGTGCAACTGTCTATCACTCTTTGGCTAATATGCATGTATCACATGCTTGTCTGAATAATTATTTTTTCCCCTATTTTCTTGATTTACTAAAATGAAAGACAAAATGATATTTTAAGAAAAGATTTCTACAAAAAGACAAGAGTTGCCTTAGTTGTCTACTGCTTGTACAGTGTTTCTTTCTCATCAGCTACTTTCTTGCTTCTTACCATTGTGTAAGTAGACCATCAACAAACGAAAAAATACTAGGAAAAAAAACCCTAAAGTGTCTCCTCAACTCCTATCAGCATATATGATATGTTTTAATGTATGTATGTTTTAATCTACGTTTAATGTATGTATCTTGCTGGCCCAAGGTGAACCACTCAGCAGTTAGACTGAAAGCCTTCAAACTGAACTGACTAATCTTAGGTTTACCTTCAAAAATATTAATATATATACTATTTGTGCATGATACTGAGCCAGTGTTTTTGGTTTGTTTTTTTTTTGACAAAAACAAGGGAGACTGAAAGTAGAGAGAAAGGAAAGGCTATTTTGTCGGTGTCCTGTCCTGAAACTCTTCTGTAATGCTGTTCCCAAAGGATATAAAAATCCCTTTAGACTGCAGTGACTTTCTGCAATGACAGTTGAATCATATTTTTGTCAGGTTTTATGGTGTCATTTCTTTTGTCTAAGAACTAGCATGCTAAATTTAAATTTATTCTTCCAAATAATAAAGGAATGGTTAAGAACAGTGGGAAACTTTTGCTAAACTGATAACCATACTTTTCCTGTCTTAAACATAAAATAATAAACCTATTTCATTTGAGCTTGATTTTCAGAATCTCAATAAAATGTTGCCCATTATTGAAACCAATGAAACCCATTTTTTTATGTCTTTTATCTGGATTTCCTGGTGCAGATGGATTGAAATCACAACACGATCTTTACCTTGACACTTGTGCTTCTCTCTCTGGCCACCTATATTAACAAGGCTTAGTATCTGCATGAAACTAGGAAAAAAATACAGTGTAATTAAGAATATAAAGTTAGGATATAAAGTAGGGATAAAAATGTTTAAGGTGTAAAAGACATTTCTTAAAATCTTTACGGTATTTACAATAGCACATTCAACTCTGTAATATTAATCTGATAAATGGCAATGACTGCAAAAGAGGACGAGCTCATAGGGATATGGACAAACATAGATATTCACAGAGAGAGGTGAATCCTTGGTGACTTTAAACCTCATTTCCTTGAGGCAAAGACCAAGTAGGGGCAATTTCAGCTTGTTAGTTAAACTGAGGAAAATCTATGATGAAGCTTATTACAGCCCTTGTTCTTCAGCATTAAGCCTTCCTATAATTTAACCTGAAAATGCTGAAAGTTGTAGCTGACAGTAGTAATAGATGTAGCTGGTTTTCAGAGCATTAACTCAGACTTTTCTTTACTGTTTTTTTTTTAAACTTGAGCTTATGCTCAGTAAAACATGCTGTCAAATCTGACTAATGCCACTGATGTTTATCACTTATAGTGCAGAAGGACAGAAACAGAAAGGATAAAATATTGCATTTACTTAGTGATATTAAATGATCAGGAGCTGATTATTATAATAATCATTCTTCAGATACCCATGAGTTAGTGTATTTGATAACAGACTCCTCAATCTCCCAGGGGAGTGTCCCATGCATTAGAGATATAATACACTGTACAACTTGATAGCTCTAAATTTCCCTTGTTGGTCCTTGTGTAAAAGAGCACTTGTTCTGGGTAGTGAGGTATTTGTACCTATCAGATCAGCAGGTGAGATTCTGACATGATAAGACTTGGTTTCAGAAACCCAGCTGTGCCTAAAAAGGGAATTTGGCAACCACGTTTATGGCCCTGAGTCTTGTCCTTTTTGCCTGAAGGAAAGACCTAAATAGATCTGGGAAGGGAGGTACTGAAGGCAGCTGGCAGATATTTTGAGAAGCAGAGCATCCTAACTGTTGGATGTGAGCCCTTCAATCCCTTCTTGGATTTGGGTCACAATTCATCTCCTACTGCTATAAGATATAATTTCAGAGGGGGAGAAAGCTACTATGTGTGAATATAGAGCCTGTGGGTTCCTTCAGTCTTAGGAGCTACTAAGTTTTGGGGTCTTGTAGCAAGCTGTTCATTAAATACTTGCAAGTTTGAGTTCTTTTTTCTCCATCTCTGATATTCAATTTACTGACATGTGGAAATAGAAATGTAATATATGTAACTGCTCAGAAGCCCTTTAGGGTTTCTGTTAGCTGTGGGGAGGTGGGTGGTGGTCTCTGCTGCCATGGCATGGCAGATTCCTGCCCATTATTGAACTCAGCAGGGTTTGGAATTAGCTAGTTAAGGAGTCTTTTGCTCCAAAGGGTTAATATTGCTATATCTGCCTTCTCCTGGGAAAGAAATGCTGCCTGGTGTGGGTGAAGAGAAAAATGAGCAAAATATGGATGTCTTGGTCAGAGAACAGTGATTAGTTCCTCATTAAAGAGACAGAGAGACACACACAGTAACTATAGCAACCACTGCATATATGACCCTCTACCCACCTCACTGTAACCCACGTGGTTACAACAAAGATTTTAAGCTATTGTTACTAGTTTGTACAGCCATTCCTCTAACTGAAGAGTCACATAATGTCTTTCAAATATACATATATATATATATATATTTATTTTATTATTCACACACATACACAGACTCAAGAGAAACTGAGTTTCCTCACGATTAGCTAAACAGATGGATAAAGCCACCAGTATAAATATTCATCCGTGGTATTCATAATACTTTTTTCTTGCTGTCTAATGGAAAACAAATGCCATAATGACTCAGGAACCATGTCACCATTTAAGAATACTTGTATCTGTGCATGTACTTCTATTCTCTGAACTATTACATGTTAAATTTCAGCTGCTTCTTTCTAATAAAATATCATTAACATTTAAAATTTGAGTTAATGGAGTATGTCTCAGAAATCTTGCTGCCTATATCAAAGCATGTTCCTGACCTCTCTCAAGTCGACAATGCCATTAACCTGTTCCACTGCACTCCACAGCTGGCTTACTGCATTAATGCATGACATTGCTCACCTACTTGGAATGAAATGACTAACATTTAGCCCACTGATATGATCAAGCATAAATCTGAAAAAGACAAATTGCTGGCAAGCGTTCTCTCTTTGAAGGAGGTTGTGGCAAGGTTTACAATATTCTTCCTCCTCAATCTGGCCAAATTATCCTGTTCTGTACTAAAATTAAAGGGCAAATGTGAGTTAAGCCTAATGCCTCAGCATCTATTTCCAAATCCTGTATTTTACGGACTTTTAGCTAGAAATTCTGAGAGCTTCTAGTCATCAGAACTGAACATCTTTCTTTGGTTTGAAACTGATATAGCCAAATAGCAAGTCCTTCTATTTACTTCTCATAATGAAATCACTTAGCTGTAATAATTCTATCAGCATTAATGGGACCAAATTTCAATCGAAGCCTACCAAGAAAGGCTGCTCATGTGAGTGGATACTATAGCAACTGAAATGCCAGAGAGGATCAAATACATTTCTAAACAATTTCTTTTTACAACAGAGGAGTCTAAGTCCAGTCTCCTAGTCTTACAATCATGAGAATACTTCCAGTCACTGAAATATGAGGGTTTTACGGGTCACAAGACCTATTCTGATAGCTTTTTTTAAACTTCTAGACTGGTTCAGTGAAAAGTGTTAATTTTTTACTGTTCTCAGACAAGCTCCTGCATATTTTTTGCCCGCCTTTATCTTTTAGAGGGAAAAAAATTCTTTCACCTTAGTGAAGTATTTCCACTAGCCTGAATATCAAGGCAAAATTTCACTGAAATGTGAGCTCCACTGAAATTTCTTCTCTTTCCAGTAAGGTACAGATTTCCTTCTTTCTTGAAGAAAAATCAGGCTCTTCAGGGTCAGGATCTTCCTGACACAGTTCCTGGGCATGGGGTGCAACTCACCCTTTGTAGCTACAGGGCCATGCAGTGAGTTATCCTGGCCCTCACAGTGAACGCTGGCCACAGTGACTCCTGGGACATTCTGTTTGCTTTTCTTGCATGTCTCCTGATCTGGGAGCATGTGGAGGCTGAAGTTTCTGAGGTATCCAGAATGCTCAGCATATCCACACATTTGCAGACCATGGTGAATAACTGATACAGTTATCACAGATAAAAACCTGTACGTGTGAAATCTGCCTCATTACACCAGGCTCTGTTAAGTTTAGACTAAGGTGCTTTTGGTTTCCTAGAGTCTCCTTCTGGTCACATTGCATAACTTCTTCCCCAGAGATGCTTCTTACCTAGGTGTGCAAGAAACAGCAGCAACTCTGAACAGGGGGCTGCTGACAGGTGAAAAACAAGGAGCTCTGTATTATCTGCCTTTAAAAGTTACTTCAGAAGAGGTTGTGAAAGAATGTATGTGGTCTGTAATTACTTCTTGTCAGGGTATGTCAGAAACAACCAAAGAAGCTCTTGAGATGTATTGCTTTGGGTTCTTGCTGCCAGCGACATAGAAAAAAGGAATTTGTGACACAGTTCTAATTTGTTGTTCAGAATACAGTTAATTTTAAACCTGTCAAAATTAAAAAACAAACCCTACAAACCCACTGCATGTTTCTATTATATTTGAAGCACAGGATGTCAGTCTGAGCATCTGGGAGAGCTTTAAAGTTTTTGTCACTCTATAAATGCAGTGATATTTTCAAATGTATCATGATGTACTAGCAGGTATACCTTTTTCTCTTTTACCTTTGAATTGGAACAATGCTTCCTGGGATATTTCAGAACACAGAACATGCATTCCTTAATTTCTGCAATTTTTTTTGTAATTAATGGTATTTTAATTTTCATTCTACATGGATTTTCTCATTCATTTCTTTCCCTTTCAGATCAGTCAATGGACAAGTAAACACCTAGAATGTCTTTTTGTCTTTGCATGTGAAGCAGTAGGATGAAATACCTTTCCTCTACAATATTCTGGCAGAACTTTAAATTATGCATATCCCACCTAATGTCAAAAACTGTTTTGTATTTTCAGTCTCTGAAAACAGGGAATCACAAGTAGTGTTCATTATGATTATGTGCATGTACAAAATGAACACTTAGAGCAAAGTTATGGGAACAGCTACTTGAGCCTGGCATTTAGTTACTTCTCTAGAGCTAAATTATACCATCTTTTTTCCATTAAAGATGAAAGTCTTCTGAATTTCAAACCTAGTTTTATTGTCTGTATTCCATAACACAATTAAAGATCATAATATAGCTTTTCCTGCAATTTGCAGGGAATGGTAGGAAATGGAAAAATCATGCAGATGAAGAGATGCTTTGACATTGAAGCAGAAATCTGTTTGTTTTTTTTTTTTTTTTTTAATCATGGGTTGATTTATATGCCACTGAGTTTGCTGGGAACATATAGGGTCCACCTGAATCAAAGTGAAAAAAGCACTGTACCTTAGGAGTTAGCAGGGCTTGTGGAGAGAGCTTTAAACTAGATTTGAATTAGGCTGGGGAAAAGGAGGCTCAGGAGAAACCTTATCACTCTCCACAACTACCTGAGAGGAGGAGGTAGTGAGGTGGGGGCTGGTCTCCTCTCCCAGGTAGCAAGTGACAGGATGAGAGCAAATGGCCTCGAGCTGTGAGCAGGAGCAGTTTGGGCTAGGTATCAGGAAAATTTTTTTCATGGAAAGGGCTACAAAGCATTGGAATGGGTTGCCCAAGAAGTGCTGCAGCCACCATCCCTATAAGTATTAAAAAAAATGTGTGGATATGACACTTAATGACATTAGTGGTTATCATGGTGGTGCTATTAGGTTGATGGCTGGGCTTGATGATCTTAAGGTCGTTCCCAACCTATCTGATTCTATGGTTCTAACTTGCTAATTACATCAAATTATCTTCAGAAATAAAGTCGTTAAGTTTTGTTTCCCAATCCCATTTTATATGAATTTCCTTTTATTGTTTCCATTTGTTTAGATGTTTTATTTTATTATAGTGAATGTTGTTTTGTTTGGGGTCTTTGTTTTGTTTTGTTTTGTTTGTTGCTGCTAGCCATGGTCCCCAGTTACATGCTTGCACTGGGCTCACTGTCAGACTAAACAGTGTAAAGTGTGTTTGTTGAGACAGGTATGAGCTGTGAGTTTGCCCTTGGTCCTGGTACGGTCAACCTCTCGAGCTGAAAACACTCAATATAAGCTTAGCTCTATGATCTACAGAGCAACAAACTTCAGTGGAACAATTCTCACTACTTTCTGCAGCATCTAGAGACCTGTAAATGTCTAGCTGAAGGAGTATTCAGAAGATGGATGGAACGATGGATTAACTGGAAATAGGCACAGAAATGATCCATGAATTGAGTGAAGGAGAGCTAACACTGTGCTAACTAGATGAATTCTGACTGGTACCTGAACATCAATGGGAAGTGGGGGTTTTGAGATTGCTGCCCCACAAACAAAACACAGATGGTGGAGATTCCACCTTGACCTCTCCTAAAGAAAAGTAAGTTCGGAAAGGCATTAATGATTTTAAAATTTAAGAGTATCTTAAACCATCTACATAGTGCCACCATATTTCTGAGAGGTACAAAATCTTTGAGTAATGCAAAACATGGACTATTGACTGCCATTTTTGTAGAGGATTATTAATGAGCAGAGACTATGTCACCATTTGGAGGGTGTATTGTATTTGGTCCAGGTCAATAATCACTAAAAGTCTCGGTAGCTTATGTAAAACAAACTGGTTGTCTCAATTTCCAAAGTTTATGTAGCACAATGAATGCTTTTTATACTAGAAACCTAAAACCTTGATCCAGATTTCCTTAGCTTAAGTGCTTAATTCAGCAGGATGTATAACGAAGGCTTGTCCTTAGTTTCACTTGAGCCAAGCACAATTCAGCTTCTAGTCCTTTATTTCTTTTAACCTCAAACCTCTTCTTTCAATACTCTTTCAAAAAGCAGTTAGTCAACTCTATAGTAACCATCACATTCAGATGGGAGCAAGAACCTAACAATGTCTAGTGTTTAAAAGACTATTCAGGAGTCCCATTTACACTGTAATATATAACTGTCTAGGTCTTGAGGTGAATTTTGGCGATAACACTTTACCCAAGTTACAAAACACAGACCTGTTTTCAAGAATATTTTATGCTAGTTTAGGATCCTTGGTGGCTATTCCTCAACTCAGAACATCTTGCTTTACTTTCCTTACTCTTCAGTGTGGTCAGGGAACTTGAGCAGCTATGAAATACTCCAGTTGTGGTCAGAGCCCTGGAAGCTGTTCTCAGCTTCAGAAGATATTTCTGGTCCATTTACCCCACTGGGGTGTTCTGTTTGCCGTGGCTGCAGTTGGGCTGCATTTCAGAACTGCAAGTGACCTCTACCCCACTGATCACTTTGCCAAGTGGGAGGTAGCACAAGGCAGACACCCAAATGCTGAGCTGTGCATTTCCACAATGCTTTCAGTATCAGCTCCTTCCTCTCCCTTCCCAAAAGGTGGCATAGCTTCTCAGCACTCCCAACACTTACAGCCAAACATGACAAAAGGATGGAGATCTCAAAGACATGAAACTGGTCCTAGTTTTGTAGATGGATGGTGACAGGGGAGAGATTTAGTTTTCTCTTTGTCAGAAAGTCTGGGCCTTCTGAGCTCCAGACTTCTACCTTCTCTTTGGTTCATTTATCACCCAGTACAATGTGGGATAGAAATCATATAAACACGGGTGGCTTCTTTCTCCATACACAGGAAAATAGACTTCATGAGTTTTCCTGTTCAGAAATTATTTGTTCTCCATGTCTAGCTTTTTGTATTAAACTAGTAACTTCTTGACAAGTTGTAATCCAGAGCAAATTTTCCAATAACTTTTTTTTCTGAAGTCATGGGAATGTTCAGCCTAGATTGGCATAACAGTGAGCAACTGCTAGCATCAATGAAGCAGTTTCATGGGGAGCCTTGAAAAATATGGATTGCACAGCATGCAAACAGAATATACTAGGAGGACAAAAAACATTCACATCTCAAAAGAGGCTAAAATGGAACAAAACTGAATTTAAATAGAAAATATGAAGACTCAGAACAGGCACGGGCCTATTTCAAAGGAGAAAATAAAATGAAGAAGTTTCATGTGAGGCACTGTAAAGGTGGCAGAGGTTTATTGAAAGATGCTCTTGAACTTTAGTAGTCTAACTACTGAGACTGCAGGCCGTGGCACTATAGTAATGACAGAAAACTTGATATATAGCAAAATACACAAATGCACCATTCCTCACTGGGTAGCAGTAAATGTTGCCCTAACCAAAGTAGAAGCATATGTACTGTTTACCTGCATATACTCTGAAAAAGATTATATATAGTTAACATATTTTTGTCATAAATACACCTTTTGGGCCAAGTCACTAAACTGCATAGGTGCACAAGGCACCCAAAGCTAAAAGAAAAAAGAGGAGTTTAAATCCAAGGTGGGAGAAATGCCAAAAGGGAAATCAGGATCTGCCATTTCATTCTTTGCACCATCCTTTTTGAACCATGGTGTGTAAAGTCTTAATTTGAGAGGCAACACACTGGGACTGTACTCACAAAATCCTGTAGAGCATGTGTGTGCTGTGAAGGTCAACTGTTCATGTTCATCAAAGGGCTTGACCAGGAATTAAGTCAGTAAATTCAAACATAATGTTTTCCACAAGAGAAGGAATCACTATTCTTCAGTAGCATGAACATTTTATTATTTTGGTTCTACTTTAATGTCCTGTTTGTCTGGAGTCTGAGTTGGCTTCAGGCATATGTTTCTGTGATAATTTCTGTATGAAAAGATTTGCATCATTTCACAAATTAAAAAACTGAAAAATAATTTTAGGCCACAGGTCCCTCTCTAGCTTTACTTGCACTTTATTTTTAAAGTTAATCTGGTATGGTATGATCTACAGCATACAATGTTTTGCTCCATGATATAAAATGTTTAATTCTGTAACAATCTATTTAGTTTTGAAGTAAGAAGGAAAGACTTTCAAAAATGTATTCTTCTCCTCCACAAAAATAAAATGATAAAAGGTTTGTAGAAAAACATCCAAATAATCATGAACATAAAAAGCATATCCTCTGGAGGTTCAGATATGTTAAAATACAAGGAACCAGACAAAATGGAAGAATAGTAAAATATTATGTAACAGGTTAAACTATAAATTGACTGAGTGAACAACTGGAAGATGACAAAAAACTATATAAAATATAGTATGAAAGGCAACACTCCTGTATGTCCCAGATTAGCTTTATTAACATTAAATTTTCATGCTGAAAGAGATGTACCAATAGAAAATAATCATGATGGGAAGAAAACCTAGAAGGTCTCTTTTTTTTTTTAATTTTAAAGCAAATTTCATAATATTAAATAAGAATGAAAAAACTATGCAACAGTTCAACACGAATCATTGCAGCCTTCTGGATAGTAACGGATTAATGACAGTGCACAGTAACATTATGCCTTAACATTATCACTACCATACTCCGTTTAAGATGTTCATAAACTAGGTAATGGAGACATTTAAGCATCAAATATTCTATGGTTCTAGTAACGTCAAGTCCTGCTTCCCAAGATGCTTCCAAATACTGTTTTTTCAGGTGGGGTTCCAGGCAATATTAGTAACACAAAATCAGCCTAAACTTTAAGGCATGTAACAGTGAGTTTTTTCAACAGCAATGAGTAGTACAGTAGTTATAGTTTGCAAAAAAATAACATATATGTGTATGAAAATTATGTAATTTTACAGATTAAATGATTAAATAGTAAAAAAATCCCAACTTGTTTAAGAATTTATATGGAGGGTTCAGTGAACTTCTGAACACTGATAAACATTAAACATGTTTTAGTGGACGTTTATATAAACATCTCCTTGAAATTTTCTGATGCTTTTAATGTGCAAATATATGTCTCAAAGAAAACCAGGAGGTCCCTTGGATACCTGGGAGTGCTATAGTCTCCTACATTTGTGTGCACTATCATGGCATATTATAAGGACTATGAATTGCATTCACATTAAGTTTATTTCATTCCTTTGTTTACAGCTGACTCAGGATCCTCTTTTTCTATGGAAATACAGGCATACCAATCCAATTTAATTCCCCTGACCTGTACAAAAATGGTCATGATTTTTCTATATATAATGTCACCATGGTACAGGTTAAATTTGTTTAATTAAAACACATTCTTAGTAATACCCCCATTTAAAGTGATAATAGAGGGACATACTACTTCCTAATCACAACTTCATAATCACAGTTGTAACTTTTAGACTTTTCAAGTAAGTGTGGTCAGTGATGAAGCACAGTATTGTTTCTCATAATCTACAGATGCAAATTTATCTACTACTGATGTCTGTGACTGGACTACAAGTGCTGCATTCACACCTGATGGAAACAGCTCCTCACAATAGATTTCTGCTTCCACAGCTCTTAAACATTCACCATACCATGCACTCATATGGCCTTCATTTGTATTTGTCAGAGTAGAAAATGGCTTATTCTTGTCTGATTTAAACCATGGCCCACACAATGAGCCATGGCAGGATTGGAGATTATTTCCAGTAGAAGAGAAATTAATATATCAGTGGTTCAGAGTTTTACTGTTGTTTACTTGAGGAAAGTAAAAGCCCTACCAAAATGCTAAAACACAGCAACACTAAAAAACAGTGGTTAAATGGTGCTTGCAGTTCTGACGTGTTCTGACGTGTTCTGTATTCCACTTCCTTCTACAAGCAACAGGCTTAGATGGCCTTAAAAAGATTATCTAGAAAGCATCATTAATTTTCTCTTTTGCATATGGATATTGTCTAGTACTGCAACAATCATAGGACCTGAGAAATGTGTATTTGTTAATAACAGCTTAATGAGCTACTCTCTTAAGAAACGAATTAGTCAGTCTCTGGGTTACAGTAATTTTTTTTTTTTAAAGAAACACATCATTAAATCTTTTTCATGGTGTTTCTTTGGGTAGATATTAGATGATGATGTCAGATTCAGTGCTGCATTCTTTTGCTAATGATTGCATTGCATCAAGGAGGACACTAACAATTACGAACTTGTCAGAAGCAAGAAAGTAAGTAGCTGAACCAATGCTTGAGCTGTAATTAAAAAGAGCCCTGTAGCTAACAAGAAAATTGTGATAAATGAAGCAAGAAATTGCATTTTATCTGTTGTGTCACCTACTCTTTGACATTAATATTTTTAGAATAAGAGTTATGAAAATCTTCTGTCATGTTTACAGTTGCAAAGCTTAACAGCCATTATCATTATGAACAAGGCTGAGGCTTGGGATGGGCAAACTGACTAGGGGAAAAAAAGGATAGTTGGTAATTATCCTTATCTGTCCCTGATCAAAACAAAATCATCTTTCACTGCTAATCTATTAATGACTTTGGCCTTTACCTGCTGCCCAGTAGCTTTTGATTCTTCTGTTGCAATCTGTTGCACGTGATTATGCAGGTTAGTACTGTGCATTGCTTTGAATATTTCCTTAATATGTTTTATCTTAAAAACAGATTTAAGCTGGGAGCTATTCCTCTCTTACTACAGCAGGCTTTTTGATGACTGCAGACTATCCAGGTCTATCCTGGATAGATTTTCTATCCAAGAAAATTTTGCTTATGTTTTTCTTTTTGAAGTCTTATGAAAGCTCATCAAGAAATTATAGTCCTAGTAATTCTCAGTTTGATTGTTAGGTGGTGTACTTGAATTATACCATGGCTATATGATGAAATTAATCTCAGTAATATGTTTAATAATACAGCTCTGAACCTTAGGCTCCTTGGTATTACCAGCAGTGAGCTATAGAGATGAGTAAATGCTCATTCAGGCTTTGTGAAAGCAAAGATGCTTCAGCAGTGAGCTCTGACTGAAAAAAACCACTGGGATGATTTTTAGGCTTGCTGTGTCAGCAGCCTACTTGTAGTGCTGTGTCCCACATCCTTAACAACGACAACAACAACTGCTTAATGCCAGTCCCTGTGCCACCTGCTCTGCCCTGGCCAGGCCTGAGCCCCAGCACCGGCCCCAAGCCTGTGGACCACGGTGGGCATGGTTCCCTCCTCCCATCCATGATATCCAGCTGCTCAGGCTGGGAACTCAGCTCCCATCTCCAGACTTCTCTCACTATTCCTGGTGTGGAGTGCTGAGCTAGTCCTTTTATCTCAGAGCTGCTCTCATGTGAATTGTATTTCTGCACAAGGTAGCTCCAAAATCTCTGCAAGTCTCTCTTGTGTATGTGTGTGTGCTCAGTATGCTGAACATCTGAATGCAATGTTTTACCTTATTAGGAGTGAGTCTTGATCTGTTCCTATTATCAGACACCGAAGAAAACCGGTGTTGTCTTGATGTTACAATTTTCTGAAAAAAACAACAGAAAAGTATTTTCATCTCCCTAGTTCTTTGCCAAAAGCATTTAAGTACAATTTATCTGGAAATATTCTAGTGTGTAACTACCAAGACAATCAATTGCCATGAGAAAGCTTCTAGATATCAGCGATTAGTGACTAGAGGCACTGATGTGTTTTTAATTATTTATTTTGTAAGTAATAGGATTTACTTATTAAAGGGGTAAGAGCAACATAGCACTTATTATAAACCTCAGTGCACTATTAATAAGCCGAATTTCCTTAATGGATTCGGAGATAAATATTTTTTTTCATCTGTTTGTTCTATGCATGTGAAAAAATAAATTAGGATAAATGCATCAGAATCTTCATGTTTATCTTAGATTACTTGTATCATCATACTAACAGAGATTCCTAGTGATAGACGTTGCATATAGCATAATGTTTTCCCTAACCATGATTTCTTAAGCACAGGTCTTTGCCATGATCTTGATGAGAAAGGATGAGGAAAAATTAAGTTTTTTAACTATTTAAGAAGGTGATCTCTGCCACCATTAACTGGCCTGGAAAGACATCTTCATAAACAAATTTGCATAAAAAATGTTAAATCTGTTATTTCTTGCCAGATTTCCCTTCTCCACTGGAATTCCTCTGCAAACTTACATGAGAAATTCCTGAGAAGCAGCAGTGACAATATTCTGCAGCCACAGCATAATTCCTGTTATTCTTTAATACACTTTAAAGTTTTGTAAAATCAATGGCATGTGTTGTTACCAATTCAGTTCACCCCTCTACCCTGCCCAATAGTTTCCTACTTTACCCCTTCCCTCCTTGGAAAATCAGCAATGTCCTATTAAAAAAAAAAAATCTGCTGAGTGAAACATTTAGAGGATGTGGAAAAAAACCTAAAAATCTGCCCAGAAATGAAAAGTAAGAGGCCATGATTTTTAGGGTAGTGTTTTGAATGATCATTTGATCATAGCTGATGCATACCTGTGCTGGGAAGAGATATCAGTCAGCAGAAAAACTCTCAAGAAAAGCCAGTAGTTTAAATTTTAAACTGAGCAAAACTTAAATTTGAAATGAAATCATTGAGGCTATTTGTGGCCCAATGGTTGCAGTTCAAAAAGATATTATAATCTTCACAGCAATTACAAGGTGACATACAGTGGCCTATTTATGCTACTGTATGTCACTACAGAGACTTATAACATTCTGAGTGTGAAATTCTCTTGAAATTAAGGAATAATACCAAGGGTTCCTGAATCGAGCACTTAAGGTTATTTTATGCTGTGCTTGTGCTGTTCCATGGATAAACAAATGCTCCAATTATGCTACATTTTGCCATATAACAATTGCTGAACTCTTTCAAAATAGAGCAATCTGTAAAATAAAACCATTTCTGTCATAATTGTGCTTTGTTTTCCTTAAACATTTTGACAGTGTAATTTATCTCCTAAGTGCCAATGTCCAGGAAAAAAAAATCTGTTTGCTAATCTCTTTAGTTCTAGGGTTTAATGTGATGTTAATAATCATGCCCACAACTTGCATAGATTTAGCAAAGGCATGAATCACAGCACAATTATATCTCAGTGAATTGAGGAATTTGTAAGCAAGCCAAAGTACTTAGCAGTTCCTGCTGTAAAAGTAGTATAAGAATATGGTACAGTGTTTCCAGATGCAGTTCTATTACAAGCTGCAGCAAGAAAAGTCAAGGGGAAAATTTCATATTTTTATATGAAAGCAAAGAAGAAGCTGTTCATGGAAGGGTGGTCTTAGTAGACACAAAATAGTTTCAATTGTGGCAAGAACAATAGAAGTGTAATTATTAAATATAGAAACCCAGGAAATTCTAGTCTAAAACTACCCTGTAGTGATGCACATTTGAAGGATGCTTTATCCAGACTGCACAGTAATTACTGGTTGCCCTATCTCACTACAGCCTGGCTTTTTATTGCTGAAGGAAAATTTACTGCCTTCAAGGATTGGCAGTGTCCTGGGAGCTTGTGCAGGCTCCTGTCCCGCTGGAGGGAAAGGGAAAGGCCTGGCAGAGGAGGAGTGGGGAGCTGCTCTTATACCCTTTGTTCTTCCTTTAAAGAGGTAACTTATAGGAAACAAGGTCTAAGGACCTGGGGAGGCTGTCTAGTCTGGCACAGCTGAAATACCTTGGCCAGTGCTTTACAACTAAGTGATGAGTTCCCCTCTGGCTTTCCAGGTTAAAGAGGGAATGGAATTTGCCCTGTGCCTCAGCTGCAATCAAAAGGGCCTGTGGCTCTGGCCTCCAGAGTAAAGCAGGGAAACTCTGATGTACCCAGTTCTTCTGGCCCAAGCGGAACCAATTATGTATAAATAGTTTCTGACAGATGTTTGTGTGATGTGGTCTCAAAAACTGCTAGTGATGGAGATTTCTCTATTTCTAGGAAAACTATCTTAGGAAAACTATCACAATGCTTAAAGTTAGAAACATATTTCTCTTGATCTCTAGAGCAAATCCCCCAGGTGCAGTATAAGTCTGTGGTTCCTTGACCTTCCAGCAATGGACACAGAAACAGATTGATCTATTCTCCTTACAAGAAGATTTTACATATCAGAAGGAAGCTCAGTCTCCCTCTAGCTTTCTTCTCTCCAAACTAAGTAGCTGCAATTAATTCAATCATTCCCTATAGGATATTTTGTAGCCCTCTGATTACTTTTCTTGTCTTCCTCTAGGTTCTCACCAGCTGATCCATGGATTTCTTGAAACTGATACTCTGTGGGAAGCAGCAGTGCTGAACAGAACAAGTTGGATGCCTTGACTACAGCCCCTTTTTTCTATATATGCATCAGGACACAAAGAGAGCTTTTAGATTGATGTTGTTGGGTATTTAAGTTAATTATAGGTCAATAGACTTACTTCATCTGTTTGGGCAGCTAATACCATCTAAGCACAAATAGAAAATACTTTTTTCCCCCCAAAAAAACAATAATTTCAATAATTTCTTGAGATTGATTTTGAATTTCAAGAATTTATTTAAAAAGTCACCCAAATTTCAGTAGAATCAAGCCAGAAAATGTCAGTCTGTTATGCCTTTTGAGTTAAAATATACACCCTGCCTTCCCATATGTTTACAGATCAAGTACTCTACAGAACTGACATATCCATATCATAATTATGGGCAGTGAAAGCAATAACCATACTACTGTTAAACACCTTTATCATAAAATCATTTAGGTTAGAAAAGAGCTTTAAGATCATTGAGCAAACCTAACCTAAATCCTGTGCAGTTGGCTCCTGCACAACTGTTTTATTATATTATGTTTCATTATATTCTGGTATTAGAGGGGTTTTAATAAAAAGAGCATCTTCCGACCAATCTTCTAGAGCCTAACTGTTGAACTGCACAGAGAAGCTAGATGTGGTCAGAATATAGAGAATATTTCTTAAGCAGATTTGAATATTCTGGACCAAACTGTCATCTTTTTCATACAAATCTTCATCTGTATGTTAGTAAAGTACCATTTTCTAACCGAGTAGATGTGACCTTTTTTCTTGCTCTTGTCTCTGGACTATTATTTTAGTTTGACTGTTAAAACTTTCAGCAGAACCATATTTTGCCTGTCACTTTCTCTGTGAATGTTCTTTCATTACTTCCTTGAGTTTCCTGCTCTGTTTACTTCTGTCTCTATAATTCATTGTAGTCTTTTTGATAGTCTTTCAAATTTTAGGAAGCATCAGCATATTTTCTCTCTTCTGTTCAGTGACAGTTTGTCTGCAGCTGAAGTCAGATGATGCCTCTTCATTACTGGTAATATTTCTGTTACATTAATTTCTGTTGTCACTATTTCTTAGCAGGTAGGCCACTGATAGGAGCAGTGTAATAAACTGTCACCATGAGGCTTTAGCTAAGTCATAATGCAATAATGCTGATGTTGGAAATAATATTCATTGCATGATGAATCGGAGAAATCTAAAGGCTTTTATAAGACTGTAAGTCATATTCCATATGCATTGTAGTGTGTTGAGCTGTACACAGTGATAAACAGAATCATTCTTTAATGGTGTTAGGGTGGCTGTAGATTATTTTCTTTTTTTCTGTTTAAGGTAAAATGAGATCAGTATTTTTTCTTCCTTTGTTGCCTAAGAGCTTTCTGGTAGTAAAGCGTATGTGTGTATTTAAGTTAGCAGAAAAAAAAATTACCCTCTTCTCACCTATGTTATGTGTACTACCAGTAAAAGAAGCAAATAAAAATTTAGAGGAGTAGAACGGTTGCAGCAGTAACTTGGAACTGCCTAAGGACAAAAGAATTAGGCTTTAGTACCTCAGACCACTTTGTAACAAGGCGTTTTAATTTTCAGTGCAGAATTCATAGTTCAGCAGTTACCTCTACTGCTTAGACACATATTAGCAGTGTAGGTGGTATATACAGTGTGGATGGTATCTACATACAAGTAAATGCAGCTGTAAAGGCGGAGTCTTCCAAAGCCTTCTCTTTCTGTTGTGCCCTGAGCAGCCTTGTAGCAGATGTGGCTGAGCAGCTGGGTACTGATCACACTCTGAAGCCTCAGTAAGATCCTTGGGTCACTCCACCTCTCCACCTCCAATAAAAGCACCCTCACAGACATGAACTCTAAGCACCCAAAGACTTACATGGGATCAGTAAAAGCTTTGAGTCCTGTGGAAGTGCCTTTCATATTAGTTGTTTTATCTGTGTTTTTTTTTTCCATGATCATCCAGTGCTTATTTTAATTGTAATTCAAAATATAAGGGGGTGGGAAACAGAAGAAATACCTTCCTGGCTTTGTAGGGTTCCTGAAAGAATAACTCAGAGATGCTGAACAGTGCTGAACATTTTCTTAACTCTCAGTTTTAGCTGTTATGACACATTAAACACCTCTATTCAGTCTTCCAGGCAAAGCATGCAAAAAAAGGTATTGGGTGATCTATACAGTTTACAGCAAATAACATCTAAATTGGATGCTAGAGTGAATAGACTCTGGTTGTTGGCAGGGTATTACTCTTCCCTTTGATGTAATGTCTGATTTGCTAACAAAACTCTAAAAGAAGGGCTGTAATTGTAATTAAATAACATAGGCATGAATGGCATAAAATAGAAGCGTAATACAAATATGTAAAGCAGAAACACTTGTCATTGTTTTTGTTCTTTTAATTCTTCCCAAAGATGTCATAACCCATCAGACTGTGGCCATTTGTCTGATTTGAAAATCTTTCCTTTCAACAAAAAGTGAAATGTTTCCATGGAGATCAGCCAGAGATAGCCAAATGACGAACTTCTTGGCTGTACTTTCGGTGTGGTTTCTATGGTTTCCAGACAAGGAGGGGGTAACGTGAAGTCACTGAGGTTCTTTCTTTTCTTTCTTTTCTCTTTCTTTCTTTCTTTCTTTCTTTCTTTCTTTCTTTCTTTCTTTC
>JANRMJ010000088.1:45377215-45398088 GCA_025584955.1 Alethe diademata
CTTCCTTCCTTCCTTCCTTCCTTCCTTCCTTCCTTCCTTCCTTCCTTCCTCTTTCCATCTTTATCTCTCTCATTCTCTCATTCTCATTTTTCTTTTTCTTTCTCTCCCCCCCCCTCTTTCTTTCTCTTCTCTCTCTCTCTCTTTCTCTCTCCCCCACGCTTTATATTTTTGCAGGTTAAAGGTTATTGTAAAACAAGCCCACAACAAGCAAGGGTAATTAATTGTTGTCATCTTGATCCTTGAAAAGCCTTATGTAGGTCAATTGTGCAGTTTTACATTTGCCCTTATTCTGAGATAAAGAAATAAAGAAAAAGTGGTAAGACTTGCTTAGCATTCTGATCAAAGTTATAGGGAAAATAAGTTTATAATGGCTACATTTACCTTGACTGTGCACACAATGAGAAAATGGTAATAGGATTGACACCACACACTTCTTTTTAAAGGATAAAAAACTAACAATGAAATACTGTATCTTGGAAATATCTCAAGGCCTTCAGAATAAGAAATGCTGCAGGTCTCACTAGCAATACTAAACTGAATGGATAAATTGAGGTATTAGAGTAGTAAGCAGGGTAGCTAATGGATTTCTATACAGGGTCAAAAGAACTCCATAAAGCAAAAGATAACTGTCACCTTGGCATCTAAGTTCTCATCTTTCCTCTCACTCTGCATGCTAAAGTTGTTTTCTTCAACAAGTGTCACGTGGTAGTTTGAAACTGGTAAATACATCCTTTCCATGCTACTTCAGAAAATGTTATAAAGCACACATTTCTTCTTCCAAAGGATCCAAAGGGTGTTTGCCTCTCCATCCTGCTTCACTGTTTCTTCCTTTCCCAAATACAGTAATACAACTTATTTCCACTTCTTAATTTTTTTGAGGGCTGATTCAATTCTCTCCTGCCACTTTGCCATGTTTCTGAGAAGGCAGCTTCTGTCTGTTGCCACCAATTGCATCATTCGTTTTCTGGCTCCCTTGCAGAAACAAATTTATCATATCATAGAAAAAGTAATAAATAAGAATGAAAAAAAAAAGACATGATGCTCTTGCTATTTTGAACTCTCTGAAGAGAGGACTAAGTGAAGCTTGATGACTTACAAAGTCTGGGCTCTTATATCTGCCCAGTATGTACCACTTGGCAAATTTAACTGCCCATGCTGTCTCCAGACAAGAAACTGATGAAAAATTAAATACATCACACAACCTGCTGTGATGCCTAAACTCATTCCTTTCAAAAAACAAACAAACAAACAAGAAAGAGTAAAGAGAAAGACTCAGTTTAACAATTCAAGCTACCGCCTTTCCATTGAAAAGGCTGGTTAAAGAATTGAAAAAACTGGCCATGATCCAACAACTTTGTGGTTCAAAATTAAAAAAAAAAATTAAAAGGTAAAAACCCCCTAGATAACAAACACAGGGCACAATACATATTGAAAATAAGATCACAGAATATCATTCAGACATATAATCGCTTCTTTCTAAAAGCTTTGAAAAGTATTTGAAATCTCTGCAGGAAACAGATGGTTGGTAGTAGCAATAAGAGAAAGAGACCAGAAGGCATCACCAGCCTGACCCACAGTAAATTAGTGAGGGGGCTACAATACCTTAAACATTGTGCAGCAATAGAATGTGGCAGGTGCTGCTGCTTAGCCTCCACCTGATTCCTGGTCACAGCGTTCACTGCTCTGCTGATGAAAGGAGATGAAGAGATGGGAATAAGCCTTGTAAAAATGGCACAGGACGGGTCATCCCTTCCACTTATGGCAGTCACCCCTTAAATTGTCTTGTGTATGACTACAAGACTACAAACAGGTACAAGGAGATAAAACAAGCTGTGCGAATATGGTACAATTGTTGTTTAAATACCCTGGGGTGAGATGCAGTTTGCAGAAGCATTGCCAGGGAAATCATACTGAAATTGGTCTGTGTGGTATGAGATCTGATTAATACAAACATCTAAAATATTCATCCTTTACATCAAGATCACTGTATGAATGGAATTTTTTAGGTAATGAAATTTAATTGTTAACTTAATTAAGTAATAAAAAATCAGTTCAAGAAATTCACTAATGTAATTTGTAAAGCAGAAAAAAACCAGAGTTTTCACCTATGTAGCAATTCCTAATTGTGTGCAATACAGAGTGTAACTTATTATTGGCTTGCAGAATGGCATCTTAACTCTTGTAGAAAAGATTCTCACGACGGAAAATATTTTCCTGGAGGGTATAGACTGCATGTTGTTTAGTGCATTAGCTTTCAGTGAAGACAGTGCATTGTGTTATTCATTGCCATTACTCTGCCTTCCTTTAGTTATATAACCTGTTAAGAATGATAGATAATTTTCAAAGTTTTTGCTCATCAAAGCAGTGTTAGTTGAGATGTGGTCCATGTGCCAGATGTACTTTATAGAAAAATTCCTGCCTTCTGCAGTGTGATTCTGTTGCAATTGCCTATGTGCATCTAAAAACTGTCTCTGGGTCTGGGAAGGGGTCACAGAGCCAAAATACTGTGGTGTCAATCTGAAGCTGCTCTCATGTCACAGAATTACAGAATTGCTGTGGTTGGAAAAATCCTTCAAGATCACCTAGTCCAACTGTAAACCTAACACAGTGAAGTCCACCACAAAACCATGTTCCTGAGTGTCACATCTATGTGTCTTTTAAATACCTCTAGGCACGGTGGCAACTTCTTCCCTGGCCAGCCTGTTCCAATGCTTGACAACATTTTGGGAAGGGATTTTCCCCAAAAGTCAGTCTAAACCTCACCTGGAACAACTCGAGGCTGCTTGCTCTTCTCCTGTCATTTTTTACTTGGGAGAAGAGACTGACTCCCATCTGGCTACAACCTCCGATCAAGCACTTCTAGAGAGAGATAACAGTCCTGAGCCTCCTTTTCTCCAGGCTAACCAACCCTTCACCAGCTCCACTGCCCTTCTCTGGGCACACTCCAGCACCTCAATGTCCTACCTGTAGTGAGGGGCCCAGAACTGAACACAGGATTCAGTGTGGCCTCATCAGTGCTGAGCACAGGGGGACAATCACTGCTCTGCTCCTGCTGGCCTCACTATAGCTGATACAGGCCAGGATGCCACTGGCCTTCTTCTCCTAACTGGTATATGCTGGCTCCTGCTTTGCCACTGTCAACCAGCACCCCCAGCTCCTTTCTGCTGGCAGCTTTCCAGCTCTCTGTAGCAGTTTCTCTGCCGTGACCAATCACATACCTGCTGTGTGAAAAGCAACACTTCTTTTGAAGGTGTGCCAGATGTGCATCCTGCAACATCCATGACCTGCAAGGATGAATAGAGGAGCTAGCTGTTCTGCCTGTTCCCCCACACCGCAGTCCCATGACTGATGCTGCTACACAGCAAGGATGTGACTGCACTTTGACTGGGTACTGGATGTGCAAATAATCGTGACAGGCGAGGGGGATGCAGCTTCCACTGCAGCAGAAATAAATCTATGGCCACCCTCTGGCTGCAAGTGTAGGTGTTACTTCCCTCCTCTGCACATTTTTGATAAGTTGAAATATAATTGCATACCATAAATTATCTTCAACAATCCATATCTCCTCAGTCATACCTTTCTGCAGTGATCCCTGTTGCTTAGAAAAGGAGAATAAATTAACAAGCATGAGGGTTTTTACCTCTGATTGCAGCCCTGGGCTATCTCCCTGTTATCAGAACTTCACAGGAAAACTGTTGGTTTTCACCCTTCTGAGGAAATCTTTTCCACTTAAGCTCATGACTCTCCTTTGCCTCTTTTAATCTTGGCAGAGAGTTCTCCCCAACCTGAAGCTTAGCTAAACATGCTTGGAGATGACTGCAAGAATATTTAAGTGTTATTCTGCCAGCATAAAAAAAACAAGGAAAGACTTCTGTGGTAAGTCTGAATATCTGGCTTTTGAATAAAAGACTGGAACAAAAAAAAAGCTTCAAGAAAACAAGCCTGATGTAATCCAGCTAAAATTTAAAGATAAGGTGATGTTAACTACATGATTTCGCTTACAATCACCAAAAGGATTCTGAGAGAGATTGTGACCAGTGAAGTCAGAAGATCCACAAAAGCAGGTGGATGATAAAGGCTTCAATTCATGGTGAACTAGCTCTGTCTTTGTGAATTCCAAACAACAAAGCTTTCTGATGGGACGGAGAAAGAGGTAAAAAACAAAAAAAACAAAACCCACTAAAACAAAACAAAACAAAACAAAACAAAACAAAAACCTGAAAAAAGAGAAAAGAGTTCTTAAACCTGCTAGGAGAGCTGTGTGATGTGCTGAGGCACTTCCAGCTTGTCCAGTACATATATTCCCCAACCTTGACCACAAAATGAAAATGTTAGATCCCTCCACAAGTCTATCCATCTCTTTCCAGCTCAACTTACCATACCACCTAACAAGCATACTGTGACACTGCTGATAAGAAGCCAGAATTTAACGTAGTTTTAACTGCCATTGACACTCATAGAGCTTTCTGCTGTAGACATGCAGGAGACTGATAACTCTACTGGATGTGAATGGCATGATCCCTGTTGCTGAAATTAGGACTGATTTTAGGCATCCAGAGGTGATGCTGTAGACTTTGCATTTTAACTCATTCAATATCTGTGCAAGAAACTGCTAATTGGTCCAGAACTTAGGAAGCCTTAAGCATAAATAATAGGTTGGCTATGGAAAAGAATAGCAAAATATTTTTTCTTGCTTTGCAAAATTACTTCCTAAAAGGTGCAGGAAATTAAAGATCTCGAAGTCAATGTTCTGAGTCCTTTTAATATTGAAATTGAACAATGAAATTCAAGATTTTGAATCTGAATGCTTTGAAGAAGGCATATTTTCCTCTTACTGGATATTATCTGTTCAGGATATTATATTGAGACATCTTTTGTGTAAAAAAAGTTATTACTGATCTGCTTTAATAGTTCTGTAGCTTAAAAATTTATGTTTATGAGCAGATGTACCAAATATAGTAAAATCTGTCTCGCAAGCAGTCCCAACATAGTGTCTCCATTTGTAGGGCAGCAAAAAGGCTAAGTCATATTCATTCCCATTTCACGCATCCTTCAGAGGTCACCAGATCACTCAGCCAGTTTAAATAACCTGTCCAACTCAGTGAATTTATAACATGTGGGACAACAAAGAGATGCTTTAATGTGAAGATTTTCACTCTAAGAACATGAGAAATGATGAAAGGGAGGAAGAGACAGAAAAAGGGGATGTTAAGGAATGGTACGTGGTGTGGGGTGTGAGGAAAAGTTATTTGTGATTAAAGAGACATTCTGCGAATGGAAAAATTATTATTTCGAACAGATGAAGTGGCAAAACAGGAAGTTAAAAATTTGACAGAAAAAGAGTCACATTGAGTGCAAAGAGGGAGGATGCAGTAGTTTTGAGACACTCCTGATTCAGGACTCATCTTTGCTAAGGAAAAATTATTTTTAATACATATTCAAATTTTCATGTAATCTAAGTTGCATCTTTATCTAAACACACGAACTGGTCACCCCTTGCGAGTCAAAAACTGCGGTTTAATTCGGTGCAAATGGCGCCCTGAGCTGGTTTGACGATTGCATTCTGTCGTTGTTATACACCATTTCGGGACTTCCACCCACACCAGTAAAGACCCAAACAAGCTCACGGGTAAACTGCATTTTAGTTCCTGTTGCTAATACACTGCAAACACGTCGGGACATTTTACTGAAGGGCCATCTCCATAGCGCTGCTATGTCACCGAGCCGTCCACTGGTGAGCCGGGGCTGCTGAGCCCCGCGGTGCGCGCTGTGCTGGGAAGCTCGTCCTGGCTTCCCGCCGGGAGCCTTTCCTGGCTCGGGGAGGGCAGAGCCTCTCCGGGCTCCTTTCGGCAGAGCAGGAGCTCCTTGCTGCCATCTATTGATAGCACGGCGGAAAGTCCGATCTTCAGGAGGCCAGGAGCCCTTCTTCAGGAGGCCGGGGGCCCTTCCCTTTCTTCAGGGGGCCGAGAGCCCTTCCCTTCCTTCAGGGGGCCGGGGGCCGCCGCGCCCCGCCGGTCCGCCCCACTCTGCTTTTACATCTGTTCGTACAGCTAACGAGGGTGGGGTTCTCAGTGTTTGAATTAGCCAAAAACGGTTTCAGTTTGATTCAAGGTGAGCGAGGCTTCTCCATAACCCAATCTCAGCCCCGGGTCACGGCGTGTGAGGGCTCAGAGCCTCAGAGATAGGGAAGGACAGAAGGGAGAAAGGCCTCTGGGGCTTTGCCAGAATGAATTTCACAGTGAATTACAATCAGAGTTAAAAGGTGACACAGAGATAATAATAATTGTAAAGCAATAATTGTCAGACAGTTTGGAAGCATGAAAATCCCTTTGCAGAGCTGTAGAAAAGGCAGAGCACCAGGGAGGCTCCCTCAGAGAGAGCCCAGGGCAGAGCGCGCAGGAGCAGCGGCACAGCCACGGGACTGGTGACAGGAGCTGTTTCTCCTATGAATAGAAGGAATCAAGAGATATTTTGTCTTTACTATCTTTGCTCACAAACACCCACTAAGAGTAAAGTGCCACCAAACTAAATTCAAGGACGTTATACAGACATTATATGTGACCTGCTTGCCGTTAACTTAATACTCATATGAAAATTCTAAAATTAGAATGATAACATGGAATAGATGAAAGGAAAAAGCCTACCTTTAAAAATTAACCTAAAATCAACACACTGAGGAGTACTTGAGTCAAATGTGGTTTTCTGTCTTACAGAGGTTTTTTATACTTTTTTTCCTGTTGTTAGTGTAATTAAGAATAATTAAAAGATCCTCAGTAACTGCAGTCTACATCTGGAAAGGTAGCATATTAATGCCATTTTAATTTTTTGAGGTTGTAGGGATAAAGCAGTATTGGATATTGCACAGTTTTTTGTTTTTTTTTTTTTGAGTTTACTATCAAAATAGAATGTGTGTAGGGAAAAAATATCTCTCAGAAATAACCCAGGCTTTATTTCTAGTAAAATATAATTAATAGATAAGAATGAGAGTATTATTGTCTGCTTATTAGGATCATCTGATTACTCAAAAGCTGTGATCTTCCCCTCAGGACACTCCTAACTGCTCCATTGAACCAAGCCAGCTGCTGAAGACAACACTTGGCCAACACAGAGCTGCTGATGCTCGTGATGCATAGCCTGGTCTGTGTGTCTGCCTGATCTCCCAGAGCCCCAGTGTCAGAAGCCTTGGCCACCAGAACAGACACAGCCTCTGAGTCAGTGTTGCTGCTCCCATACAAATGTGTGGGTGCTCTTTGGTGAGGGTAGGAGAGTACAGTTGTGCAGTTTGCAACGGCTCAGAGATGGCCAGGCTTTGTGGCTGCTTTGCCAAATGCCTCAGATCCTTGTTTCCTGCCTGTCCTCACACTTGCATACTCCCCGTGCCAGCTCATGCTGCTGGGGGCCTGGCCCACTCTCCTGTTCCAAACCTCCTGTGTAGGCATGGTGTGTCCTCTTTACTGGGAAACACCTAGGCTGCCTCTGACCAGGTGAAATGAGCAAGGTTCTGCTGAGGTATCTCCTTTCTTGCTGGCATTCCAAGCCTAGCAGGAATAAATTACTCTTGGTGATCTGCCTCTTGCTGTCCATTCCCAATGTCACCTGTACTATCTGCCTTCCCAGTTTCATAGCTCCTTGTTCAAGTGGGTCAACCCACAAAGCATTTCACTTGGGTCCATTTGATTCAAATGAGGGAAAGCAAGCATCTACTTCACAGTAATTAAGAGTAATCAAATTTTTAAGACTGCTTTTTCATCAGTCTTTTCACTTAAACTCTGCTAGACTCCTTCCCAAAGGCGAACTTTTTTCTGGAAAGCACAGAGAAAGAATGAAAGAAATAAAAGAAGAGCATGTGTTTTTCAAAAAATACGCTCTCAGGGATGTTAGTGACAACCTGAATGGTTGGAAACCATTTTGCGGAGAACAGAATGGGAAGGTGCTGAGAGAACTGAGACCTATGGAGAGGCTTTGCAAAATAAATATCATAAGAAGAATGTCAAATTGTTTTTTTCATTATACATTTTTCCACTGAGAATCTATACATGAGCTTAAGGAACAATGTCAAGACAATAATGTTTAATGCTGGAATTAAAGGTTCTTGCTAATCTCTGTATTCTCTTTTATGTGGATGAGGCTACTGAAAGAACATTCAGTTATGAAGTCTATAATTTACAATCAAAGTATTGAAGAAGATTCAGAAAAGAAAAAAAAAAGAGTGGGGGAACAAATAGAAAATAGGCCTTTAAACAGTTCCTAAAGACTTTCAGTCTGTTTAACTTACCAAGGAGAAATTTAAGTGCTGAAAAATCTATTTATAACAGCGAGAACAAACTTTGATAAGAGATGTTCAGTATCTGACTTGTGAAAGAAGAAATATTTAAACTTGAAATAAATGAAGCTTCTTATTAAAAAGTAACCATCCATTGCAATGGCTTATCAGAGTGGAGCAGGTTCCTTAGCTCTAGAAAGTTTCTATTGGTGTTTGGTCACTCTTTTAGTTAATTATTGTGTTTGTGTTATGTGTTTGTTTAGCTTGGGTTTTGGTTTGGTTTTTTTTGCTATTAACATTACCTATCAACATTTTACTGTGAGTCTTAAATGTTGAGCAAATCTTATAAAAATATAGTATTCTTTCAGGATATCAGAAGCTGGTACTGCCCTACTGCTGTGTGTTCTCTGCTGAACTTCTGACAGCTTTTGGTGGCCTTTGTTTAATTTTTGTTAGACAAGGCACCATACTGGCTGACCATACAAGCATCACAGACCCACAACACTGGAATCCCTGAGAGCTAGAAATTTTATCTATGAACTAATTAGGAGTGCCTTAGATGAGAGAAGTAGTATTTGGCGTTCTGTGTGTGTGTTCACGTTTTTCATTTGATCCTCATTAATCATTACAGTTTCCATGTAGTTCACACTCATGCACTGGTTGTTTCATCTTCCATAAATCCCTGAGATATGAAGGAACAGGCTATTCCAGATGAGAACTACCTTGTACCAGGTGAATTTTATCTGCAATCAGTGCAGAGACTGAGCAGGGGACAGGTCATAAAAATCTATATTCCGTGTTCCTAATGCAGTAGAGGTGTAACTGCTTTCACCTCAGGAGTAGGAAAGCTCTGGGGACATCTTTTGAGTGTTAATTCTTATACCACCTTTCTTGGGGATCTATTTTACCTTTTTATCAGAGTGAAGGGGTAGCTTTATTTTATTCTCTGCAGTTGCCACAGCATGGAACAGGAGCAGGCAAAAATAATTCAAAATTTTTTTGGAAGAGAATTTTGCAAAAATGAGATTATAAAATATTTCCTGTATGACAAATTCTTGAAATCTAGCCAGAAATATTCCATTTAGACTATTTAGCATTTATAATTATTTTTTGACTTTTCCAATTGCATGAACTTAAAAAAAATATTTCCAAGTGTGAATTTATCCTGAACTTACAGATTACAGATTACCTTCACTCACTGTACATAATTCCAGTTTTACTTCTGATTTTTTTTAAAAAAAATATTCATTTGTCAGACTGTCTACTTTTCAAAACATAGATGATTCTTAATCAGTCTTTGACTCTAATTATGAACAACCTTTCAATAAGTTATGGCTTATTACACCATTATATAGAGCATTTTGCCAGTATATAGCCAAAGTTTTTTGCAATTGTATGAAAGCTTGAGGGCTGGCTTTTTAGAGTAAACATATCTACAGGTAAAGTTGTAAAATAGTGAGGACAGCTGATGATACAGCAACAAGAAAAATTTTTCTATTTTGGTAACACACAAGTTACACTGTTTTTATCCATATCCCAAGTATATTTCTATGGTTAATACTTGATTTTTTTTGTCCACTTTTCAGGCAAAAAGATGGATATGATAAACTTTTATGACCTTTCAGCTCTTAAAATATACCATTGGCATCACTTCTGTTTTTGTGGTTGCTGTCTGCTCAGTATACTTCTTTTATACAGTATATTTCCTTTATACACACAGATCCCCTTCTAAAGCATAAGCACCACGCAATTTTTTGACAAGTTATCTCTGTAAGTTGCTGCTACCTCTACAGGAGTGATATTTCCTATATAGCAAGAAGACTGTGTGTCTTGTTGCATTGTTTGTGTTTTGACCAAAGAGTTTTAAAATTTATATCTATTTCTAAAATGGTTAAAATCAAACTTCTACCCAATGTTCTATACGTGATATGATTCATAATGCCACATTGTATACATTCTTTATTTACATATGTTTATTAAAAAGCCTTGTTTAAAAAACACAGGACGTGAAGCAATACAAAATTTACAAAATTTCCTTCCAGAATCACTTGCATTTCTTTAGATTGAGTACACTTGGGTTCAGAGCTAAGAGGGTGGCTTCCCTTTGGCTTCTGTTAGTCAAAAACAGATTGCATATTGATTTCCTTAACTCGTTAAAGCATTTTGTGTCACCAAAAAAGCAGTCAAAATATAAACACATGAGAAATTGCTCTCTGAGTGTTAAGGGCATGAACGTCACTGGAAAGTTTCTTATGACAGAATGTTAGGGCAAAATCAGGATCAAAATAATGGGAATTTTATGAACAAAATAATCAGTTTTAGGATCAATATTGAAGGCTGTTGATTGATACTTCCAGAAAAATAAAACATTTTTTGTTTACTACTGACTCCTTGATCGCTATTGATCACCTATACAGAATATGAAAAATGGGATAAATATTGTCACCTATAACAAAGGCAAAAAGATTTACCTCAGAAAAATACAATGTCCTTATTTAAGCAGGAAAGTCCAATTTATGTATCTTTTTCCTCATAGTTTTTTCTTATTCTGTGTGTGTGCATGACTCCTGCAGCAAATAAAAGCATAAGATTAAGAGGGTGGTATGTCTCAGAGAGGCTATCTGAATTATTTTATGATTATTATGCATCTGTTCAAAGTCCACAGAAAATGGAGAAGTTATTCATGAGAAGGTTTTAAAATTATGTTTATCATCATAAAAATGGATATACTTTTGATTTCTGTTTCATTGCTTGTGAATACCTTAAAATTGATGTTAAGATGTCCTGAATTATTATTGTATCACTATGGCATAATTTAAAAGAACTATTAAATGTGACTTATGAATCGAGTGGCTTTCCCACTGGACTTCCTTGTTCATAAAATGCACAATTTTTTTGTGTTTCCAAAGTTGCTTTCTGTTCAGCTTAGGGTTTTCATGTTTTTTGCCTTCTCCAAACACCAATGCTTAGTGTTAAAACCAATGGGTTTACATGCCAGGTAAGCATCTCTCCAAAACCAGATGCCTGCCATGGAAAGACAATGCCAGGAAGATACAGAGGTGCTGGGGCTCTGTGGGAGCTATAACCACTGGCTGCAGGCATATGTGATACATGCACTCACAGTTACGTGATGAGATCTTAGCAGGCAACAACACCAAAAAGTCTTGTTTTTGCATGCTATGTCTGCAGCACACATGCCATAAAATTAAGTACTTTGTCACCTGCTTTAAACTGACATGTTTCTCCACATGGTAATAGTTCTGTTTACTGCATCTGGTGGACTAATAAAATGCTCAAACCTCAAAAACCACTGGCCTGTGGAACTGCACAATTCTTGTTCTGTAGGAAGAACTGGAAAGCAACCAGCCCAGTTGTGCCAACTTTTACCAATTCACCAGGCAGTCAGGATTACTTTGGGGTCACTGGCCACCAGGGACCACCAAAGAGTCTGCCAGGACAGAAGACTGGATGTGTAAAGGGGAGGGAAAATAGGTTGGTGATTTTGGAGATGTAGTTGTCATCTATATGTTCATTCTGGGAGAATCAATGACCATATATGTAACGTGCAGTACATGAACAGGAGCTTTTTCTCTACTTAGCACGGATGATTTTGGAGGATATACCCCCTTGTGGTACCCCTTAGTCTGGATGAATAAAGAATACTTGCTTCTTAATGCTGCATTGGTGTTAAGGTATTTAATTGATTTTTGATAACACTTCCTTTCATTGCTGCAGTCAGAAAACCTAAGGTAACAGAAGATACTGTTATGGCAATTTTAAATGGCCAAATAGTCCACTACTGAAGTTAATGAGAAGGTTTTTTCTTCCATTGCAGCTGTTTATGCTAACAGAGTTGATTTGGTAGAGTATTACCCTTTTATACACAAGAGTCAGATTTGTCCCAGTGATTTCAAAGCAAGTATGTCTGCCAGACAGGAGCTGTTAAGTGTGCCTGAAGTCTGAGAGCAAATTAAGACAAATGTTCTTTTATCCTCTCTGATTATAAGGATTAATTGTATGTATCCTTTATCTCCTACAGTCATGTTGCCTTGATGAGTGTTATATGGATTAGCAAAACAGCAGTGTCAGAGGAACTGTGCTTTGCTGGTAAGTTTTAAGTGAAACACTACTGTGGTTGTTGCTGTTAGTATCTGACCTCTCATTTTGTTGAGGTGAAATTAAGCACCCAAGAGGGCTTAGAATTCTCTGATTGCCTGATGCTGGAAGAGGCCACTTCTGCTTTATGCCAGGTGACACCAATACTTTTGGGTGGGGTGTGTGTGTGTGTGTGTGTGTGTGTGTCTGTGTATGTGTGTGTTTTTGGTCTGTCTCTGGAAAAAATGGTGAAAACCTGAGTTATGATATTGCATGAAGCTTCCTTATAGAGACTAGTCCAAAGCAGTCTGAGAAGAACACCACTCTGAGACACTTTTGAACTCTTGGAAAGAGTTGCAGAATGAGACATTACTTAAGGAATAATCCATATTACTTAAAGGAGAGGAAATTATTTATATTGCATGAAGGCAATCAAATATATTGTAAATATTAATCATAGACATTGCTGATGAAATAGTGCAGGGGAATAATCAAATATCCATGACTACTTCAGCTAAAAGTCTTGCAAACATTCTTTGATAAATCTGAGGAATAAAAGACCTCTGTTTATAGACATAGCTATTATTAAATGCTGATTATAAATGCTTGCATTCACAGATGCAAGTGGTTCAAGAGCTAACCCTGTTCTGAAGCAGAGTAATAGCTCTATCATATAGGGTGTGGAAGGTAGGTTGCCAATTGTAACAGAGGGAATTTTGATACATTTGTCTATGAAAATTAAACATCTCAAATTTACATGATTTGAAAGCATACAACTGGACCTTTAAAGGCACTCAAATTGTATTTTTACTCCAAACTATGTTTCTTCAACCATGAACCCATGAAGATGTTGAAATAATACAGCTGGGTGATATTAACAAAACCCCACCAAACAAAAACCCATTTCCCTTCCAAAACACAACATTCAATAATACCTGTGACCTAACCAAGAAGAAAGCAAAACATTCAATGGATGAGAATATTATACCAAACTTCACCAGTGAAGCACCAAACCAGAAAGCATTTCCTGGTCCACTCCTATCTCCATCAAAACCCAGGAGATGTTAGCTGAAATTAGAAAACCTCCAGTTTCAAAGCAGCAGGCACCTTCATAGGAGGATAATTCAGTATTTCAAAAGAGGGGCACTATTTTGAAAGATATGACACTGCACCAATTTCTGATACTTTAAAATAGAAGCAAAATATTTCCTACAATGGTTTTGTTTCCTACAGTGGTTCTTATTTTCTCTCTCTCTCTTTTTTTTTTTCTTTTTAAGGATGCAAAACTAAAATGTATATTTTACCTAGGATGATTTTAACATTTGCAGCTACATAAAAGAGAGCTGGACATGAGCTGGCAATTGCACACTTGCAGCCTAGAAAATCAACCATGACCCGGGCTGCATCAAAAGCAGCATGGTAAGCAGGTCAAGTAAAGTGATTCTGCCCCTCTGTTCGGCTGTAATGAGACCCCACCTGCAGTGCTGCATCCAGCTCTGGGGTCCCAAGCATCAGAACGACACAGACCTGCTGGAACAAGCCCAGAGGAGGCCAAGATGGTTGAGGGATAGAGCACCTCTCCTATGAGGAAATGTTGAGAGAATTGGGATTGTTCACCCTGGAGAAGGGAAGGCTTTGGAGTTACCTAATTACAGCCTTCCAGTAAGTGAAAGGAGCCTAAAAGAAGGATGGAGAGGGATTTTTAAAAGGGCTTGCAGTAGCAGGACAAGAGGGAATGGCTTTAAACCAAAACAGTAGGTTTAGATTAGATGTTAGGAAAAAATACTTTACCCAGAGAGTAGCAAGGCACTCTCCAGACAGGTTTCCCAAAAAAGTTGTGGATGCTCCATTTCTGGAAGTGTCCAGTCTTCTGGGATGTCTGGGATGCTGCTTTCCCTAGGTTTGGCTGGCAAGGGCTTTCTCTTGAAACTGAAGGTGGTAGTGGGGCTTCTGTAAATTAGTTTGGATGTTTCATTATTTCCTTGTCTTGGACATTTTTCTTTTGTTTGTTGTCTTATTTATTAATCTAAGAAATATAAAACTTCTATATAAATCAACTGATGGGGCTCTGTCTTTGTGTGTCTGCAAGGAATTACAATGATCCATGACAGCAGTTACCCAAGTTTTAAACCCTCATACATCATTGTGAAGCATTAGATTTACTTGTATCCTACATGCAAGTCATAAAGAAATGAAGAATGTGTGCATTTTGTTGTTTAGTAAGCTGTAGATCAGCAGTGATAGGAAGGCCAGACAGATGAATGTAGGTAATGTAGTGCCTTTCTCTTTGTTTAAGCTCTGTAAACATGGCATGAAATTGGAGCTTTCTTTCTGTCTTTTGTTTAGTCACTTACATTTTTATTAGCTGGCTGCTTCCTACCCCCATTTCATTCTTCTTTATTACCCTCCTCACCACTGCAAGAGATTGCTTCATAGATAACTAAACAAAATTGTTGGTAAGAAAGAATATTCTTTCAAATGCTCCTGTTATTATTTTTAGAGGGCAAAGAAAAGTGACTTCCATAAACAATTTTTTTTTCTTTTTTACGTTTTGTAGGAAAAACCAATATTGAGTCATCTTTGTTCCTATGGGCTTAGTCTTTAACTTAGCTGCATTGTGCCTGAGGGAAGACATTTGGAAATATTTATTTCCTGAGAGTCAAGAAAAAACAGGAAAAGTGGTGATCTAGTCAAGAGTAGAAAGCATGAATCATAGTGGTTTGGTTTTTCTTTTCCTCAGTCTAGTTTGAAATAAGAGCAACCAGACATTCTTGTTGTTAGTTTTCGGATAAACTACTTCTGTGTACAGTATTCTAGGTAGTTCTGTAAAAATTACTATGGCTTGAAAAATGTGTGGAAAAACTCCATGAGTGTCTGTGCATCTCATTTGACACAGAATAGAAAGTTATCCCAAAATGACTTCACATTAATTACTGCTATTATTCCAGTTAGGAAAGGTGCATACAACAAATGGGCTTGTTGTTGTAACAAAATATTGTCCATTCTTATCACTTTCAGTACTCAATGAAGTATGTTGAATGTTTTTGTTTTTATTTTAAATGGGAGTTTGGCTGTACTGAGTTCCATCAGAAGTCTGCCTGGTTCTTTTCACCAGCACACTTAATTTTAAATAAAATGTCTGTTATAAATGTTTGTTCAACTTCTCTCTTTCTAAACACCAAAAAAGGAATTCAGAGAAAAAATATGCTAAACTAACATCAGTAGCCTGATTAGAAAAAATATGCTAAACTAACATCAGTAGCCTGATTAAACTGGGAAGATGCAGAAGTAGGGCCAAACAATTCTTATTTTTGTGCTGAGTTATTTCACACTGTTTAGTTTCCAAAGTTCCTTTCCTGATAGACTGTAACAGCTGCCAAAGCATAACTTTAATGAGGTAAGGAGTGATTTAGCTTTGACTGTAAATGGTTCCTATGTTGTGCTCCCCTGCATTAATTGTATTCTTGAGATGCATCCTTTCATGTAAAAGAGTTTTAGAGAGTAGATGAGAAAGAACAGGCTATAAAACGAACATGCTAAAAGGACTTTAAATTTTAACCTCTGCTGTTGTGCTGGTATTGTGGTTGATGGAAAGTTACACTTGGGCATGCTCACTGCAGAAGTACTTTTTGACTAAACAGGACTTTTGTGTGAAAATAGGTGCTTTCCCCAGGTGGAGAGACTGACCTACAAAGGACAGCTAAAGAATGAAGCACACAAATTTTCCTGGAAAAGCTAAAAGTGTTTCCAAAGTTTCACCAAAATATTTAGATTATAATATTCTCTTCATCCTTATGTAAAATCCAATATTTTGGTTATGGCTACAGGTACAAACTGAATTCATAGATTCACTGGAAAACTTAAGAATGAAATATAAGAATGCATATAAATCATCAGAAACTAGGTACCAGTGAATTGAGTCAGAAGAGACTGCTGTGCACAACATTTTGTACATTACTTAGAGAGGGAATTGGAGGGCAGATCAGATTTGATAGTGAAAGGCTGGAAATGCTCTGAGTGATGAAGCTATCCATCATGAGGATAAAGTCCTGGGTATGTTGCCTCAGTACTGACTTATTAAATGGCTCCATACTATGAAATTTGCTTCTACAGAAGCTTGCTTTAGTACAAATGTATAGAGAAGTTAGATAAACCTTTCCAGATATCTCAGGGGTTGTTCATCTTGTTAGATGAGCAAGAAAATTTAGCACTTCCCTGAAGCTGCATGGGCTCTGACCCAGCAAATTATCTTGGATCCAAAAGCCATTTGAATATTGAATTTGGGCTATGCTTAAATTCATAGTCTTTTTGCCTTACCTGCTTTCCCACCACAGATTGTTCTGGGAATTTTTTCTGCTGTTCTTGAAGTCAGCCCTGTTTGTTATGCATTCTTTTGTAGGAAAGGCAGCAAAAATTTCTGTATGTCTTTACAAATAGCAGGAATTTGTCCCTTGGGAAGAATTTTAGTAATGACTTTAAAGATATCAAGACGGGAAGCTGAAATTATGCTAAATGTTACTCAGGAATCATGGAATGGCACTGTTGAGGTTGTAAAGATAAGTGAAATTGGCTATTTTCTGTAGTGGCCCCCTTTTGCAATTTAAACTTACTAAGCAATGTTTAATACTTACTGAATATAAGAAAAGACTTCAATTTGTTTTCAGAAAAAAAATTAGTAATGTTTGTCCATCAAGTACAACTTAAAATTGACAAGTCACAGACTAGAGCATCCTTCTAGTTGATGGTAAGTGGTATTTATGTTCCTCTGAGAGGAGATTAATCTAGATGATTTGCTGGGTACGCTTTTAGTCCTTCATGTTCACAGTTCCTAGATGCTGACAGCAAGGGAACATTCAATCAGTTCAACATGAAGCTAAGTAAAATATACTTACGATTTTTTTGCAATGCATAATTAAACCCTATCATGTATTGCCCCAAGATATCATTGCAGACAGATGGCAAACAGGAACCCAAAAAGTCTTAAAATTTTATATATCTCTTCACAGTATTTACAGATGCATTAGAAGCGGGAATTATAGAAGGGATATAAACATTCATACTTCTGCTGTTTATCAGATGGGAAGATGAAATAAAATTGGTTAGTGTCAAATGTTCTTATTTTAGAAAACCATACATTGTTTTATATGAAACAAATGGTCAAGGTCTGTGTGCTAAATTCTGTACTCTTTAATTGAGTAATGGCTTTTTCCTGGCAAAATGGAATTTAGATCAGTTATGCCTTCTCTGTGTGAGTCTTTTGTCATGCAGCGCTGTGTGCTGCAAATTAGGAAGCATTAATAACAACAATGTGAGTCCTAAAAAATCCACTGTTTTCATGGGTAGGAAATTATATCTCTTGCCTATCATAAACTAGCAAACAGGGGCTTCTATTCAGTATTCTGTTCACCACGGAATAGTTTGACATGTCTTTGAACAGATGTTTTAGCGTTTTAGGTGTAAAAGATTCTGTGTTGCTGAACAGATATACAGCTGGCTGACTGGCTGTACTTTTAGCACTAGTGTAGTTACAGCACAGCTATAGTGAAGTAAATAATAAAAAAATTACTAACTTTCACGGTTAGTCTTGTTTGTGATAGAATGAAGAGCATGCTCCCATAAGTTTAGAAAGACAGATTTGTATTGCTGTGACACTAAAAAAGAACTAGAATCCATAGAAGATCTAAAAATTTTTTTCCATGATGAATGCTTTGAAAAATCTGTTCAGAATGTTGCTAATTTACACTACTGGAATGAACAAATTTAGAGGTGATGTATGTACACTATTCATAGCACATCTGAGTGCTGCATTGCTGAGAATCAAATTCCACCAAAGAGAATTCTCAATGAGACTCTGCATTAAGGAAAGCACACACTGCTGAGAGCAGGCTTATTGTTTTTCAGAGAAAATGTGCAGACAAACTGGATGGATTTTCAACCCAGGGCTTACTGGAAAAAATAAAAAGGAGTCAGCTGTTTCTTAATGTACTACGTTGTAACAGAATATACAATTTATATTCTTCTTGAATAACTTTATATTTTCTGAAGTGTGCAATAATTTCAATGACTTCAATGTGTTGCCAGTGTTAAAGCTAACTGAATTGGTATAATCTATTTAAATCCTTTAGAGCTATTCCATCAACTTAGTGACTATTCCATGAATCACTCAGGGAATGTGTGAAAATACACCTAGGTTTTGGAGAAGAAAACTTCCACTGTAATTTCAGAAATTCTCTTCAGATCATGGGAACTGTTTCTGACTCTAAACAAAATCCTTTTTTTTTTCCAGTATCATATTTTATTTGGATTTCTTTTTGAAATTATTATTTTCTTGTAGGTAACCTAAAAGGAGTAGAAAGGCAAGGAGATCTGTTGCAAGGATGACATATGCCTCATTGTGTATATGATGACATATGACCAAAATCTTGTTAGAAAGCAGAAAATTGCTCTGGAGGGCTCTAAACTGGTAATAATATAAATATTTTTAAAGTGGAGGAAAAGCAGAAGTTTTTGTTGCTCTTCTAAGCTTCTGTAGGAGTATTTCAGCTGTAGAAAAAAAATGGCTCAGGTTCAGTGGTTATTAGCCCAGACAGCGCTGTCAGTCACCTTGACTCCCTTGAACTACCCATTGCAGAGTCAGCAACAGTAGTTGCCAGTGTTGTTGCCTATAATTTGGGGGAACCAAGTGGCTTTGGTTTGAAATTAATTTATAGAGTTCTGAAATTTTTTTTTTGGAAACATTCCCTTCTTCTGGTTTGAGGTTGATTGAGAGGAAAGAGGAAAACACTGTGCACATACACACACTGAAGTGCACGGGTCTCTACAAAATCACACCCAGCAAAAGCTTCTATAGCTTTCTGTCTGCAGCATCATCTCTCCTACATGTACCAACATAGCATGAAATTCTTTCACAAATAGAGCAACTGGTTACTGTGAGAAGTGTGGTGAAAGCAGAGTGAGAAAAACAGCTGAGAAGAAAGGGAAGTTTCAGGAGGCTCAGGAAAAGCATTCAAAGCAAGGAGAAATCAAAGTGTACCTTCAGGGCTGGAAAACATTTTAGCTGTTCTAGAAAACACTTTGGCTTCCTGCTGCTTGATTTCTCACCAATAACACAAAATCTCACACTGTCATTGAAGACTGGAGAGTCAGAAAGTGCCTCTTTTCCTTAGCTTTTTCAGGCATCCACACTTCTGCCCCTGGCTCCTGAGCCTAGTAGGACTGGACACGCTCCTCTTCCCATATGGGTGCTGAACATGTGGCTCTGGATCCCACTTTTGAAACTTGCTTAAAGAGAAATGCAACGAAGAGGAGACTTGTTTTAGTAGCTGGCAGTGCAGAAGGAATGAAGGAGTATTTGTTTATTATTAGCTATTTTAATTGTAAAAATTGCCTATAGCAATCACCAGTCTTCTGGCTAGAATAATCCCTATATGATGGGTTTATTCTTTTGTCTACACCTCAATGCACTAACAAACTGCTGTGCTATGTTAAGTAGTGTTCACAAAGCACTGGGATTCTGGGATGAATGTAGCCAGAAAAATATTATAGGTATTTCTGAAAGAACCAAGCGTTTCCTTTTGAAATTCATGGGTTCAGTGCTTTGAAGTCCCTTGAGAACAAAACTAGGGTAAAATCATCATCACTAGGTTGTGAGGCACCTTTGACAACTGCAGCAACGAACCACATCAAACTTAAACCAAGATTTTCTAAGCTCACGTGGCGAAGTTTAAGTCTGGTGTAGCCAGTGTCTGTATTAACATTCAAATACAAATATTTTGGCTTTGTATATCTTGCTTGCAATGCGTAGTAAAAAAAATGTGTATCTTTAAAGAACTTGGTCCATCACTTGTTTCTATTGATCATCTGTAGGCAAATAAGGATTTTTTTGTAGACATATGAAGTTAAAAATAATAAGATTCACAGCATTGCACAGTGCCTGATGCCAGTTTCATTGTTGGAGTTATATGGGTACATTAGTACTGATCATTCAGTGCTATTAGATCCACTTGAATAGAGAGCCATTGGTACTAAGAAGTAATAATTAAAGTACTCAACATCTGAATTATTTTTATTTAGGAGAGAAGGCAAATTTATCATTTCTGTGGATGCTAAGAGGTTAATACTTGTAGTAGGGCAGCTCTGCACAGCTTTCTGAAAAGAGTGGGAAAATTTCCCTAGAGGGAACAGGAAAACTCTCTAATAATTCTATTCTTTAAATTTGCTAATGATTATGCATAGTTAGTGAAGTTAAATCAGTAAGAATTTTCCTTCTATTCAGGTGAAATAAAGCTCATCATATAATAAGGTTATGACATATTGCTGGCTGAAAAACGTCCAAAAGATTTAGAACCATCTTCCCACATGTAGTAGTATTTAACAGCTTGTTCCTAAGCATCCTTTTCTAGCCCATTAATTCAAAATGCTCTTTTTAACAAAAAAAAAAAAAAAAAAGAAAAGAAAAAGTAAAAAAAAAGTATTTGCGGTTAGAACTATAAGGAATATTTGTTTTGCATAAAGA
>JANRMJ010000088.1:45399095-45424264 GCA_025584955.1 Alethe diademata
TATTGTGTGCAGTTTTGGGTCCCACAATATAAGAGAGACATTAAGCTGTTGGGGGCACCCATAGGAGGGCAACAAGGATGGTGAAGGGTCTGGAGGCAAAGCCTTATGAAGAGTAGCTGCAGCTGAGTTCACTTGGTTTGTTCAGCCTGAAGAAGAGAATACTGAGGAGAGATCATATTGCAGTCTACAACTTTCTCACAAAAGGAAGATGAGGGGCAGGAACTGATCTCTTTGCTTGTGATAGGTGACAAGACTCAAGGAAATAGCATGAAGCTGAGTCAGGGGAGGTTTAGATTGAATGTTAGGAAAAGGCTCTTCATCCAGAGGGTGGTGGGGCACTGGAACCAACTCTGTCAGGCTTGGTGCTGTGGCCACCCAGAGAAGTGGTCACATCACCAAGGGTGACAGAGTTCCAGAAGTGTTTGGACAATGCTCTCAGGCACGTGATGTGACTCTTGGGGGGTGATTGTGTGCAGGGCCAGGAGTTGGGCTTGATGATCCTTGTGTGTCCCTTCCAACACAGCATATTCTGTGATTCTTTGTCTATAAATTATATATAATGTGCTTTTTTCTAATTTGAAATTCAACAATATATTCAAGTTGTAATCTATTTTAAAGATTTTAAACTATTATATTAAACTAAGGCCACTTGTCCTTTAATACTTTCAGAAACCCTACTAGTTGACTATTTCAAACTATTGAAAGAATTTGCAGAATAAGTGGAGATAATGATCCCTGTAAATGACCTTGAAATGTGAAGCCATAAATAGACCATAAATGCCATTTTCAAAATATGACGTGAAGTTTTATTCTCATTATACAGTATGCATGTAACTCATAGAAGTGATTCAAGCAGAGATGGTACATTCCTAGACTATACCAGCTTTATAATGAGAACAGAATGGGAAGTGAATTATAGTTTCTTCAGTTATAATATCTTAATAAGATACACGTGACAAAATGATTTATATGTGGAAAACTTAAAATGCTGACTTGTTCCACTTATCCCTTGAACTGCCACACTTTATATTTTCACATTTAATATTTTCACATAAACTGGTAGCATTTTCAGTAATCCCTACTGAATCTCTTTAATTGCTCTATGGAAGGAAAGCAAAAATGTTACTTCAGAAAGAACTGGTGTAGCACTACATTTCAATTAAAGTTCAAATCTTTCCATCTAGGATCAATGAAATTTGTTTAATGACCATGTAATTGGACTTTGTTCTGCTAACAAACAATACCTGTCAGGAAAATGCTGTCAGTATCCTAGTGGTGTGTGGTACTCAAGAACATCCCTTCCTGACTGCTTTTTGAAGGCCTCAGAAGAGCCATAAGAAGTAAGCATTTTCTTTCACTTTTCCTTCTAGGTCTATACAACCTTGGTCCGGTGAATATTTCCAGGCTCTGTTCTTCCTTGTCCTAAAATGTAAGGAGAAATAGGGATGCTGAATTGCTTGGAACAACAGCACAAAATGTGAAGGGACTGCAACAGAGGGGTATGAGGAAGGCTGCATGTGAATATAATATGAGCAAGAATAAGAAAGAGAAATTACAGTTGTTTTCTTTCTGGACAGCAACTGTGGGAAGGCAGATAATTCAGGTGCAGTCCATAGGAGTAATTTAACAGAAACGAACAAAAGAACCCAGGCTTTTGATTTCTTGGTTCCTTAAAAATTACTGAAAGCTGTGGGAGGCAAGTTCTTGCAATTTGATGTGTTTGATTTTTGTGCAGGAATGGCCACACATTCTTTAGCAATTTATTTCTTGTATCTTTACCTGAGTTCAACACTAGTGGAATAAGTAATTTTCCCTTGAATATATTAGCTCAATTAATGACTTCCTGCTCTAAGTATATACAAATAAAAACTCACTCACAATTATAAGTATGAATTGACTCAAATTCTAACATAATTTTAATTTGAAATGTTTCAGCACCCAGTGACTTGTTTCCTTGCCAACAGTAACTGTGATCTCTTGCTTACAGCTTGTGTGTCTTGTATAGAAATACAATGTAAGTCTTCATTAACAAAGCAATAAAGAAATAAAAATGGATAGACAGATCAAATTATACTCCACTCTGAACATAGCTGAAGCAATCTGCTCTTATGCAGGAAGCCTTGATTATAACTCTAATTCCTTCTCCACATAGTCTGCCTCCTATATTAATGTGTCAATTCAAGTACTCTTTACTCTTGTCCTACATTTGATTAAAAAAGAAAAAAAAATCACATCTGGGCTATATAATTTTAGAATAGGCACCATTAGTAATGGTGACCTTGATTGACCTTATTTTTTGTTTCAGAAATCTGCATATCACATAGTCAAATGAGCTAAAGACCCATTTTCTAAGAGAACTTAGCAATGAGAACATAATGTTAGTGGAAACAGAGTGAGGCTGATCTGAAATCAAGGTGTAACATTCAATCATACAAGAGGGTAGGGAGAACAGGAGGCATGCATAATCCAGCAGATGTGGTTAGTGGCATGCAATATTCAAAAATGTCTCTGCAAGTAGTATGGATACAGTATCTTCACTTACCACACTTCCCCTTGCCTTGCAATATATAGGAAAAAATGTGCAGCTCAGTGTAATGATCAGATTGTACATAGAAGAGAATTTATATATGTAAATTGTGAGCCAAACCTGCACAACTGCACTGCTCCAACGTGGTAAAAGTTCCACTGGGACATAGTCTGCTATGCCTTAAAATTCCTGATTTAGACACCTGAAATCCTGAGCTTCCCATTCCAGGACGCTAATGATCATAAAAGGTTTTTTGTATAAAAATTCAAATAATTGCTTTCATGATCCTCAGAAAATAAATGCTATCCACACATGTGAAGGTGGGGAAGCATATCTTCAAAAGCTTTGAAGAAGATTTTGTTTGTGTATGTTTATAGGGGAATGGTTGAGGCGTTTGTTTTTGTTTTCCTCCTCTAAAGAGTCTAAACAGACTTACATGGTTTACAAAGAGGAAGTGCAAACAAGTCCAAAACAGATGTCAGGTCCCAGTTTTCCCAAATATTCAGCTTGTTATTCATTGCTGTAGTGTGTGGATTCCTATGGGACTTAGGCCTCCAAAACATGTTTCTTTAATGATGAGCCCTTCATGCACTGAAAGAGTTCTGTCTTCGTTTTTGAATAACTTTAACGTTAGCAAGAAATTAGTTCATTAATAAATGAAGAGGAGTGAATTAATTATGAATTGAGAATGGCAAAGATTGAGATTCTCTGCAAAATTTCGTTGTCATATGTGCACACAAGCTAGAAACAAGAAAAGGTCATACAGAAATAATTTCAGGGGAGGACAAGGGAGCAAGTGAGGAAACACTTGAACAAGCAGAGCCTGGGGGACTTGCTGCTCTGGAGAATTTATGGCATTCTATTGTGTTCAGGGTGAACACTTAACCTGTCACTTGCTTGAAAATGGAAAAAACCACACCTGTTTGTACTGATTAGTAAATTGAGAGTAGAGAAGATAGGGATCGAGGCAGCAAGATAATCATGAGCCTTCCATACACTTAACGTCTACTTCTAGAAGCACAACAGAATTGTAGCAAAAACCATCTCTCTAAATATATAAAACCATTTTAGCAGGAAGTGTTATGATTCTTATAAAAATTGCTGTTTATTAGGCATGTTTTGAATTGTTCTTTTGAAAGTACACTAGAAAATCAGTGGCTGTACAAACTGCAGCAGATGAAATTTGGATTTAATTTCAGAGTTTTATCTCATTCTATGAAATCAGCTGACAAAAATTCTTTCACATTTACTTGAAAAGAGTAATACCACATGTTCTAAAAAGGACTGCTGAAGGACTACTAGAAGTATTAAAAATAACAATATCTCAAACAATGTAGTTATTTAATGACCTATTTAGGGACTAGCAATTTAGCAGCATAAGTAACATATTTTTATGGAAGTGGTAAAACATATTCGTGAGTTCCAAACATTCAAAGTAAATGGTAGGGACACCTTTGACTTAGGGTCAAAGGACTGGATATTATGGAAAAAAAAAAAAGGAAAAAAAAAAGAAAAAAAAGTGACAATATGGAACGATGACTCTAAAAATGGGTGAAATAATTTTGTGATTACTATAGACACAGTCAGTAAAATATAACTTATCACTCCCAAGAGTGTCTTCAAAAAGGAAAAAAAAAATGCACAAGGGAATGAAATAAAACGTGTCCAGAAACAGCCTTCTCTATTTTGCAATTTTGGCCTTAGGGTTTGTATTATTTATTATGTTAATTTCACAGGCTTCAGAGAGCTTTGTTTCCCAGAATCAGAATGCCTTGAAAATATATCTTTGGAGAAAACTGTGAAGTTTCCCTCCTCCGAACCATCTCAATTAAAGATTTCATCATGGAATCTGTCCTTACGTGGTTACAGATGAATCAGGCTTTGCTGGAGAGTGAATTACCAGATACATAATCAGCTTAAGGTGAAGAAGAGCAACAGAAATAGATGGAGTGACATATGGGAAAAGATAAAATGGCGTTAAAAAATGCATAGCTTGGCTTCAGAAATGACTTCATCTGTGATGGGCTTTGACGATACTTTGAAGCTATTGGGAAAAGTGTGAAATAAAAATAAGAAAAAAATGGTGTGAAACATAGAGTATTTTTGTTTACACCAAGATTGAATTCAGCCATATGTTTTCTGTAGATGTGGCTGTGCACTCCTTTCAGGCTATATCCACTAGATTTTTCAACAGTTTGTGCTCTGTGAATAAAGATGGTATACTGACCTGATATTTCACTAGCTCTTTGCCATCCATATCTCTGCCCAGATCACATTTTTATAGGATGTGGAAGATTGTTATGGTCATTCAACAGATAGGAAGGCTTCCAGTGTGACTGCAGGCAGTATCCCAATGCAGGCTTGTGCATCACCTGCAGAGCCCAGTGGAAAGCCATGCCAAGACTATGAAATATAGTATACTGGAAGGACTGCAATTACCTAAATTGGCTGGTAAAACTTAACTCCAGAAGGGTGTGGCAGGGCAGGGAATTGAACCTGCTTGACTCTTCACTTCCCATGTTGATGCTACTGTGTCATACTTCCTCCCTCTCTTTAGTTAGACGTGTGGTTTTATTTGGGGCATGACATGATGGGAAATACTGCTGTGGTATGGAAGTAATCCTATCCTATGAACAGAAATATCACTCAATTAAGTACTTTTACAAACAGGAAGAAGTATGCAGTTAATCTGAGGGGGTAAGTAATTCTATTCCTTCCTCCAGAAGGAACACAGATTTTTTCATACCTGTTAATCTGTTTATTTCATTGTGAATGCTACACTAAACCTAATGAAGCTGTGGTCGAAACTGAATTAGTTTCAAATAATGTCTGCAAAATGACCGAAACCTTTCTGTAGCTTTACCTTCAGGTTTCCCTTCTTCCTGCTTTTTCCTCTCAATTTCTCTTATAATTTTGTTGGTATGTAAAGCTGGTTGTTGTTTTCTTCTCAGTGATGCCTGGTGGTCACCTCTCCACTGTGGCAGTTTTTGTTAAGAGTTGGCTTCCTGGTAGCTGGATGTCTTTTCCCATTAGCTGGCTGTTGCTTGTTAATGATTGAGCTGCTGCTTCACGTTTGCCGCTTTCTTTTCACAACTCCCATCTTGTTTCTCCAGTTGACATGTCAGTAGACTCCCTGACAACATCAAGTATCCCCTTGTGTTACCTCTGCTTCTGTTGCTGCTCTTTCCTGTGCCTGGCATTTTGGTTCTTGCTCATCGGGTTTATTGTTTGGAACAAAGGTCTGCATATCCATGCTGCTTATATTTCTGAGTTTTTATTGAGTGTTTATGTTCTGTTGTATTGTTGGCCTTAAGATCTAGAATTTTACTAAAGACAGGTGGACTATTTTGAATTTTTTTTTTGCATATTTATTGTACATAGTAAGGCAATGGGTAATTCTGGGTATGCCATGGTCGTTAAATTATGCATGCTTTATTTCTGCAAATGCTTTGGACATTTTTAGAGTTTCTGTTCTTAACCAGCTCTCTGTGGATTTTATTTGTTAATGGTGTTAACAAAGACTTGAGACTGGACTTTACTATCTATTTCAGAAATGCAATATAGGTAACATAATTAGGCTTCTTGATAAAGAAGCAAGATCTGTTTTCAATTGAAATATATAGGTTAATTAGCATGGAATGTAGATCAGAGACACAGCACAGCAAGACTTTGTTTTTAAAATTCTGATCTTCAGATGTCAATATGTATTTTTCTATTGACTGTGCCAATGAATGAATGGATGGTGTGTTTTACAAAATCAGACTTTAAAGTAGGCTGCTAGTAGTGTCAAATCTTTGAAAGAAAGAGTTGAAGCCAGAGTATTTACCCCAGTGGAGAGCATTAGACATGCATTAATGGACTCCTCTAAAATTTTGTATCTGTGTCACACAGTTCCATTTTTGTCAAAAAGGCTCTCTGCCTGCCCTCTGGAAGGTGTCCTAAAATTATGACTGCTTCATGTATGCTTACAATTATTTCTGTTCTGAGGAACAGAGTAACTCTTAGGTGACTAAGCAGCTTTTGCCTTTACATGCATGAACCATGTTTGAGATGAAATCGTAGCAGCATGAGAGAAAATGTCCTGGGATGTAATGATTTTTTTTTTCATTCATTTGAATTTCATTAATATTGTTTGTGTGCTTTATTGTATTGCCACTATGTATAGTAATAATATGATAGCAATAGCTTATACTAAACTATTACAAAGCCCTGGCTTACAAAGGGTCTGCAGTAGCACTGTCTCCATTGCTTTCCTGATCACCAGCACATGACTAAAATGTTAAAATCATGTGACATCCAAAACCAATGCAGCTGGTGGGACTTGGATGATAAAGCCATCTTTGCTTGTCTGAGCCTCAGTTTTGAATCAATCACTAAGCCAGAAGGAACCTTCTGACTTGTGCTAGGAGCCAGGGTGTTTTTTATCTTGGGTCGGTGGGTAGCAGCCCATGACTTGGACATTGGATAGTTGTGTCCCTCTTACCTTTTTGTGTCCGTTTTCACAATCAGACTGCTTGGCTCTTCCCATCCTATGCAGACTAATATGTCAGCTATTCTTTTATGCTGTTCCAGAGCTTTACCAAGACTCAGGCACTGTCAAAGCTGTCTGCAGTCATTTGTGTGGGAGGTGTGTGAGGGGACTTACGCATTAACTGTGCTGAAATAATTACTGCATTTGACTTGACTAATAAGTGGTATTTTTTGCCAAAAAAATATTCTGGACAGGGGATAGAGGAATATTTTACTCATTAAACTCTGTACTCACTAATTCCATGAAGATGAAAATGTATAATGCTTTGATGTAAAGAACCAATTACTTCTAAAAGATGTAGGAAGCACTATTTATGAAATACTCACCATTTATTATGATTTTTTTGTGCAAAGTTTAAACTCAGAATACTGAAGTCTTTGGAGAATAAAATGTTAAGTAATTCTGCAGTCTTATTTTTTTTTAGATGCTGCAGTTTCCTTGTGTTGCCATGGTAACATACTTTCTGTATAATTGCCAGGCTGCCTTACAGTGATGCAAATAAGTAAAGAAGTTGTCACATGGCATGACCTAGACTTATATTTGAGTGGAGATTTACTGCCCACAGAGCAGCAATAACACCAAAGATATCTGTCACCTGCAGGATAAGGAATTACATGTTGCTGAAGTGCTGCAGAAACGAATGGCAGTGAATGTGAAGTGCTGGGACTTGCTGTTTCGCAGAAGAACTAGAAGCCCTCCCCCAAGCCTGCTCCTGCTGAGCTTATTTTTTTTTTATGCTTTACATGAGTGAAGGATAATAACTTTTATGGCTAACACCAGCCCCAAGCATGTTATTTAGGAATTTAATTTGTCTTGGAGATACAAGAAGTCTGGAGCAAAGAGATTTGCAGAATAAGAGTTGTAGCTCTTAACAGAAAAATATGGCCTCTTCTCTGAGATGAATTAGTCCTGGGACCCAAAGAACTCCTCTCAAAAAGGGAGAAAAAAGGAGAGAATTGTGGAATGGGGAGGAGAAAGAGGAAACCAAAAGGGAACAAAGGCATTTACAAGTTTTCCTTAGTTTCCATTTGATGAAGGCAGGGCTTACATCTTGCACACTTTCTTCAGGATATTTTTGATGTGAACCACAAATCCCAGTGGTTCCTGGCAATACCCCCTTACAGGAACCCTTTTCTTGGCTAAGCTTTCTGCCCTCAGTCCTCACTGTATCATGATGTGTTGCTCCAAAAGGAAGAAAGAACTGAGGTAATATCTGGTAATATCTTAGTGATGAGCCCGGGGCTCATTTCTGACAAGCAGTCTGAGAGTACTCATCACCATATTCAACTCAGGCTAAAAATAAGTTTCTTAAAATACAAATTTTAAAACATAAAAGTCAGAAAAGAAATAAAAACCCCCAAACCGATAAGCCACTACAGAGTGCAGTTCTGCCTCAGTCTTGGCACTGCAAGAATTCCCTAGTTGCTCCAAATTGCCCATTGTTAGGGCACAGTAACTAGCTCAAATGTTCTGTATACCATTTGCTCAGAGGTTTTCCTCTCTTATTGGATCTCTTTGTTCATTTTTTAAAATGGACTTTGCTAAAGCTCCCTCCTTTACTGCCTCAGCATTTCTGCTAGGATAGGTGCTGGGGGATTACCCTCTTTTGTTGGGGGTTTTTGCAGTACTTTCTGTAAGACGTTCTTTTAGTCTTTGTTAAAACCATATTGTCCCTAGAGTGAGTTTCTCTCATTGTGTTCAGTAGACTTTCTTCTTGGTTTTCTTATGCATGGCTGTGAACTTCCTCTCTTGTGAGGCTGCTTGAACACCAGTAGTAAGAATGATGATTTCTTATCCCTTCCTATGAGGGGTTATGTTGATTTTCTCTTTCTCTCCAAATCTGCCTTCTAATTAATTAGAATTTTATCACACAGATATTTCCACCATATTCCTTAATTAGTCTTCCTGGCTTCTGGCTCTTTCTTCAAATTATTTTAAGGCTGTAAGAGAACTTCATCTTCCTAGATTAGGAGGAGGATACATTGCTCATGGGCAACAGAGAGTTTGTGACTTCCAGCTTTGCATAACTTCTTTCTCAGAGACCATATGTGGCAAAATAGTGAAAATAAAAAATCTGACATCTCCTGCTTTCTAGGAAAAGGTCATGTTATTGCAATATGTGTCATTGTAATTGTGAGTTATTATGGATACATCATAACTGTTTTGTCCCAGTGAGAGCAGATGTAGAATAAAAAACTAGAAGTGCAAACTAGGGGAGCTACTATACATAAAACTACAGGATAGATTCAAATTGCACGTAGCCCACAGCCGCATGGGAAGCATAATAATATTTTTTTCCTCTTCCTTCCCTCCCTCTCTTTTTTTTTCCCTTGAGGAGAAAAGTATGGTAATTGAATAGCTATATTTCAAATCATGATTGGATTTCAAGAGTCACTTTTTGTTTTCACAATATAGTTGGTCTTTGTACTGTCCTTTTTGCAGGAATGGATTATGGATCCAGCTGGAATGGCAGAATGCAAAAAACAATGCCTGAGCATATCTGACAGAGCATGTGTGTTATATATCCCTCCTATTCAGGAACTGTGAAAACATCACAATAAACATTCTGAGCATGCAAACTGAAATCCATAGACTTATCACTGACACTCAGGACAGGATAATTCAATTCTTATTATTCAGGACACACAGCTATAGCAGTATCACATTCTTTCTTTTTACTTGTTTTAGAACAAGCAAACATCAGAATTTTAGAACTCTGATGTTTAAAAAAATGTATTAATTGTCTGAATAAAAATGACCATATCCATGTTAATTCTCTATTAAGCTTGCTTTAAAACTCTGGTTATTTTAGATTTAAGAGTTACAAGAAAAAAAAAAGTCTCTGAAGTTTCTGTACATGCCACCATTTAATCAGGAAAATCACTGCAATTCAGAACTGTTCTCATTATAATATTTTACACATCCCATTAAAAAGAATGTGTAAGTTGTTTGAAGGCAGAATGATTTTGTTGTTGTCTCTATAATGGCAGGTTGGTCTACTGCTTGTACCCAATGTTAATAAAGATAATAGTCTATAATTGCTATGTTCAATAAAATTCTTGTAAATGGGAGCACATTAAATTATTGTGTGAACCTCAGTAAGGTAGATGAAGACTTTCTTATATGAGTCTGTTGGGGAAAAAAACAAGTATTTCAAATATAACACAGGAATTTTAAATTGCAAGCTAAGTTTCTTTCCGTCCCTTTCTGAATATACTCTGTTTTGCCCTTTTTCACATTCTCTCTTTTTCATTGTCCATCCTGTTGTTCAAATGAGCCACTGATACTTAAAATCCCAAAGAAAAATATTAGATATTTTCAACTTATGCCAGCTCTTGTTTCATCCTCAAAACACTAGCAAAGAAATACTCTTCTCTCCCCACTATTTCTGAAAAAAACAAAACAAAAGAAAAAACCAAAACTGTTACTCATTTTTTTACTTTTTTATAGCAGCTTAAATTTCTATTAGTCATAGCACTGAAAATAATGAAGGAAAGCTGTGGATTTCCATTTTGAAAATTGCATCAATAGTTTTTTAGATATCTTTCTATGGGACTTAAGTGTATGAGATCCACTCTTAGGAACAGAGTGCACAGACACACACACGAAATAATTGTGTGCATTTATCTCCCACATCACTCTGGTTCTGCCATTTTTATGACATGAATGCAGAACAGAAATCCAGAACCTCAGGAGTTTTTGCCCTGCTGTTCCTATCAAAGTGCTATTTAGTCTTGGGCATATTACAATGACAGCTTGTTTCCATGCTTGTAACCCCTTCTTCAAACTGAGCAGGAAACTATTTCTTACTAAGTCATCTCCCTGGGGTGTGCTAAGGGTTAACTGTTGTAAGTGCAGTTCCTGGAACACATAAAGTTCCCTATATCTATCCATCATTAAATGTTATATCACTTCAAATACTTAAGCGTATTGGTTTTTCTTACTTAAGTAGCCCCAGTGATATCTGTTTCTATTAATTATTTTTATTATTTTCCATTATCCTTAAACACAAGTTAATGGCTTTTGCTGTGGAAAAAGAAATTCACCAGACAGCTGCTTTCTTCTGTATTTAAAATATACATACCTCTGTCTTTTTTTTGTTACTTTATTTACTTACATTTGTCTTTGTCAAAAAACTTTTTACTCCAGTGATTTTCTGACTCGTATTATTTGTATTAAGGGAAGTAGTTTAAAATATGGGAAGCAGAATATTTGCACAAGCCAGTAGCAGAGAAATTAATAAGAAGAGAATCAAAAAACGTCATGTATCCTTGCAACTTGCAGAAGTTTCTGTACCAGTTTGAAGAATGAGAAAGGAAGATGTGGCAATGAAGATTTCCGGAAGCTATGACTTGAGCTGGCAGGCAAATAATAGGTATGTTTTTTAAACCAATTTCATTAAATTCTGATTAATTTAGCATCCAGTTAAAATTTTGCATAGAAAGTTGTTCTTAAAACTCACTTCTCATCCATTTTTCTATTCCTTTTATTCACGAGAGGTCTGCCTCCTCTCTTCATGTGTAGTCTTACATATGCAGATAGAAATTTTCTGTCCTGGAGTCCTATAGGCAGAGGGTTAAGTTTCCTGCATTTTTCTGATTTCCTATTAGCATTCCTAGTGTATGTACAAAGGTGTCTAAAGATATTTAATACATTTTCCAGAACCAAGTCAACTCGTCCTCTTGTCTCCACTCTTTCCACTAAAACAGTGCAGTGACTTCCTCCATTATGTAAACAGAGTTTAAACAACTCATTTGGTTTAGTCTGCAAGAACAAATAGGTAGAGAGACCTAATGTGATGGCCTAAATTAATTCCTCACCAACAACGAAGGTACCTCATTCTTTCTGCTTATGTGGTTGCATTTCTATCTTCAGGATTTTCTTTGCTTCATTCTCATTAGCCATTTATTTTGTAGTGTTAGCAATGTCAGAATAACTCCAAATTTAGGAGTCTTCTCTCTCTCTGCTTATTTAAAATAAAAAAATACATTGATAAGTGTTGTCATGAAGCTGGTTAATTACTTAGGACATTCATGGCTAGATCAAAATAACCCTGGTTCCTGATGTATATGAAATGTTCCAACCAAGATGTACTCCATATCTTCCTTGTCTTAAGAAGAATTTACGAGGGCTAGAAACTAATTAAGGCTGAATTCCACATATGTCAGAGCATGTTCCTTAGCTGGGGGACACATGCAGTTCTATTGACTCCATATTCTTATCTGTAGCCTTAAATTTGAGTACCTTGCTGAATCAGAATAAACTATGAAGATGCTAAAAGGGAAAAAAACAGTTCTTTTGCTGTAAATGAAAGAATATACAAGATTCATTTTGATTTTGGGAAATATATGCAGTCTTTTCCCACTACAAAGAAAAAAACCTCAACATATTGAACTTGCCAAGTACCAACAGGATATTAAGGACTTATTACTTTTGAATTTAAAATCTGCCTTTGATTTTTCTTAGTTCAAAGCCTTAGAGCTGTAATAAATTTCTGAATGACCTTATCTGGCTTCTGATATGTTCTTGGCAAGGACACATATTTGAAGCAAATTAGAATCTTGGACATTCTATAGGAGAACACTTATCCTGGGATTCTGTAAATAAATATCTTGCTTATGAATTTAAACTAGCCTATACTTATGTATCAACCTATTCATGTCTCAGAGTATGACAAAATATTGAGCATATGAAGCTGCCCAGAAACTGAGATCACAGATGTTTGGTACAGCAAAGATCACAATCTACATTTTTCTGTACAAGTAGTGATGCATTACTATGTATGCAGCCAATGCTCAATAGAATTTCCACGCTCCCAAACAATCATATGAAATGATTAGATGATTTCAGCGGTTTTCCTCACCTCCTGTAGGGGAAACATAACACTGGGGGGTTTTGTGCATTCTCTCTTTTTTTTTTTGCCATCCAAGAGTATCCAGCATTGTAGCAAGGGAAATCATCCTCTGGCTCCCAGCAGTAAAAAATGCAAAGCTGATTGAGTCTGGCAAGAATGACCTGGGTGAAAATAGCCAGTGTGTCTCATTGCCTGCATGCTAAAATGGTTGCACCAGGAAAGTACTAATTACAGGTGTGCAAGATGGAAATGTCTATGTCCTTCATACCTCTTGGAAATCTCATGCTTTGCTTGGTTCTGACCATTCTCCTCCCACACCAAGAGTCTTAATTGCTCAGAAAAGAGCCTGAAATTAATCTTTCAAATTCATCTATAATTCTTCCATGACACCCTAAAAGTTGCACTATATGTACAATTTTACTGCTTGCAGATCACCTTCTAAGAGTGTGAATATGGGTTTTCTTGTGGCAAGCTAGAGGTTGGATAAAAGAACATGCAATTCACTGTTCTTCAACAAAATGTTAAGGTACAGTTTTAGTGGCAAATCGCAGATCTCTAGCTAAATTAGGTTTTCCAGTAGGAACCTTTCTATATTCCAAACATGTTCATATATATTAGTAGAAGTTCAATATGTGAGATAAAGATTTTGGCATCATGAATTAGAATTGATACATTATTTTAGAGTTTGAGCTTGTGCCCTTATGCAAGTTTTTAAAAGAATATTCCACTGATTTTAAAGGGCACTGTAATAGGGTGATCCATTCTCTGTACACATAACAGCATCTGGGACCAGCCAAACCTGTTAAAGACCTGCTATTTCTAAGAAATCAAATTCTGGAAAGCATCACCAGCCTTGGCTGGGATGGTGGAAGAAAGAGAATACAGGTTTCCTAATGCTGTGATTATCTGCACATTGAAAGGCATGTTTTTATAACAGCAGAAAATTTAAGATTGGGACAAAACTTGTGATGACTTAACCTTTAAAGTACTTTATGCATAAATTTGGGTCAAAGACAATTAATTATTTGGATTCTATCTAATGTAGCTCTTTTTGTTTTTCAAGCATTATATGTTTTGGTGTTAGAAACTTCTTTTCCTCTCATGACTTAGTCATCATAGTGGTTCACTAGCTGATGACAATGATCGTATATCATCCTTTAGGATTGTGGATTTCCTGGCTTCTTCTCAAGAGAACAATATATTGAAAAGACCAAATAAAGAAGACGGGAGAATAGTTCTCAACAGTAAATTTCGTAGGATATCAGTAGGAGAGAAATTATGCTTATGGAACTTAGGGTTGTCTTCCCAAGTAGATTTGTCCTTACAACCACCTCTGAAACTCTCCCTCTCGGGCAGTAATGACTTGCATTAGGAGTCTGAGATATATCTACCAATAGCCTGATAGCCTTAAAAGGCCCAATGCACTGTTTGCATTAACAAGGAAATGCAAACGGATTACATGTGATCACCCATTAGGCTAAAAATTCCTAAAAGCAAGCAAAAAAACCCCAAGTGGCTGCTGCTTTTTCATAAATAATGTAGAAACATTGTGAACCACTGTGGTTTGGTTATGGTCCAACTATTTACTAAGTTTACTAAAAATGGATGTCATGACACCTTTTGGGTACACAATCCATTCTGGACAATTTATATTTTTCTGATCCTTTTGCTCTTGGATGCATTGGAAGGCGTCCTATCTGTGGCTTTTCTTGTCACAATAGATGAAAAAGGCTCTTACTCTTCATGGTTTTTTTACGCAGTCTGTTGCCTAAAAATAACTTTGCTGCTTGTATCTTGATATAAAGCTTTTCTCAATCTTCTACTTGCTTCACAAATGTGGGCCAAATACAGCAAATTCAAGATAAACAAAGCCAGAAGCGTACACATTCAGATTGAAAATGAATCCTCTTTCTGCAAGGTATGGAGTCCTTTCCTCAAGCTGACAATTGATTGAGTCAATGGACACATAAAATCAGAGAATATTCTGAGCAGGAAGGCACCCACAAGGATCATTGAGTCCAGCTCCTGCCCCTGCCCAGACCACCCCCAAGTCCCAGCATGTGCCTGACAGTGTTGTCCTAACACTTCTTGGATTCTGCCAAGCTGCTGCTGTCACTTCTTCCCTGGTGTCCTGGGGAGGACACCACTGGAGGCTGTTCCAGTGCTCAACCATTCTTTGAGTGAAAAACCTTTTCCTGTTACCTGACCTAAACTCCCCTAACTCAGCTTCTTGCTGTTTCCTTGAGTCCTGTCACTGGCGTCACAAGAAAGAAGAGATCAGTGCCTGCCCCTCCTCTTCCCCTCACAAGGAAGGTGGAGACTGAGATGAAGTCTCCCCTCAGTCTCCTCTTCTCCAGTGACCTCAGCTATCCCCCATACAGCCTCCTTTTAGGATCTTCCTAGGTGAGATTCTGTCCTGACACTGGGCTGAAAAGACAGTTCACTGTGGCTAATCAGTGGTTAATGCGAAACAAGTTTTTCAAATAAGAAGTAGAAATTGTGACCTGATAGGTAAATTCCTTTATACACTACAGTTTGTGAACACATAATTAAACATTCATTCAACTGTGGGCTTGATTTATGGCAGACCAACTCAGGAATATACAATCAAGTTCTAGTCTTGCCTATTTAATTGATTGATGAGAAAGTAACTTGTAATTTAATAAAACTGAAAGCAACAAATGTTTTCAAAGTGTTAGTATTTGTCTTAGGATATGGATTATAAAATATGTGAGATGACCCTCATTTCTTGCTGGATTCCAAGACCCGAGCTGCTTTTCATGCGTGGCTTCTTTTTTTTCCCCCCTCCATACTAAATCTCAGTCTTTCTTTTTCAACAGAGGCTCAGCATATTCAGGCTCGAAGTCTCATACATTGTGAGCACTCAAACTGCTTTATTGTGTATTTTTCCCAATATTACCATCACTTTCTCCCCTTTTCCCAGAAAAAAAAATATGACTGCTAATGTCAGCTCCCTTCTCTGTATCTGTGAATATTTTGCTACTACTCTTTCTTGGAATCTCGATATCCATTGCTTTCCATTACAACATCTAGAGAAAATTTTTAATGAAATAAGTAGCAAGGAGAAAAATCATTACCATTCTTAATTTTTTAAGATATTTGTAAATGTTAACTAAAATCATTTGTGCAAGTATTTTATTATTTGTGTATGTAAGGTTATGACCATTGAAGAAATTGTTCAGTCAAAAAAAGCCTCAGACCAGAAACCATGTATCTGCTGGTGACACAAAACTTACTGTGTTTTGTAAGTGAACTCAGCACAGTATCACTAGGACATCATTGAAGAGTTTCTGTATATTGTTCAGTTAAAGGTAATAAATATAAATATGGTATCTAGAAAGAAGTAGCTGAAGGATATACTGTATTTATTCTTGATCTTAGAGAAAGGTACAGAATAATATATTGTCACTGTCTTTGCCTTTTGAAAGGGATTTGGTGCTAAAGCATTATTTTAACTTTGAAAACTTTCTTCTTAGAACAAATATCATTGTTAAAAAACCATGCTGGTAGAAGACAGCCCTCATGCTGGCTGCTCTCCTAAATCAGAATGGCTGAGTGTGCCCCATGTGTCTTGGCAGTGAGGGTACCTTACACTACTACCAAAGCAGTTGTGGATGCCCCATCCCTGGAGGAGTTCAAGGCCAGGTTAGATGGAGCTGTCAGCAACCTGATCTGGAGGAAGATGTTTCTCCCTATGACAGAAGGCTTGGAACTAGATGACCTTTAAGGTCCCTTCCAACCCAAGACATTTTTTGGTTCTATGATATGCTAGAGCTAAATGAAAAATTAGCAGCAGAAACATCTCTGCTGGGAGGTGGGAGAAGTGGGAAGGCTTGACTAGGAAAATGCAACAATGCAATTTCAAGATGAAGTTAAAAAGCATTTTCAGGGAAAGATCCAAATGGGGGGCAATAAAATGTCCAGCATGATGGTAGCAAGGATTAGCATTGCCTAGCAGCTGTTCATTTTAGTATTATATCGGAATTATAGCTGTGTGGCAATCCATGCGCAGGAAACCACATATAAAAAAATAACCTAAATACAAAAAAGGTGGTTGAAATCCTTCAGAAACCATTCTTTGTCTAACTAGCTAAATTGAATCAGCTATTAATAATGCAGTGATCTTCTGAGAGATTTAGTCCATAGAAATTATTTACTCTTGATATGCCCAGAAAGCAGTGTCCAAAAGGGTAAGCAAAAGTTTCAGACTACAGGGGTTTCTTGCTACTTATGTATTTATGGCTCTTCACTGAAAAGGAACCAGCAGGTACATGCTGGGATCTTACTTTTGATGTGAGATTCAAGGTAAGACTGGATAGACATCACATCCTAACAAGTAGAAAGTGTTCCAGTTTCAAACTGACTCATGTGTCTAAATCTATTTATTAATTGTATTTTCAAATCTTCAGAAATAAATCTTTCTTGTGTCAAAATGTATGTATGCAATAGTAGATATTGTTAGGTCCAACAAATCTCTGCTAAATAAAAATCTTGGCTGACAATATGTTTGTAAGTACAGCTGAGCCTGCCAAATAACTGATGGTTGACACAAAGGCCAGTTCTGCTCCTCCTTGTGCCTCCCAGTTAAGCACCTTCCTTTCAGGGTTCCAGTACAGCCTCACCATGATGGTTAATTTATTAATGTTCAATGGTTAATTTCAATGTTCAATGGTTAATTTATTCAGGGACCTGAGCTGACAGAAATTAGGGTACGATTGTGTAGTTTAGGGTTTGAAACTGGTTCATTGCAAGTGAAATGAATGCTAAGGAAATAGTATAAGGAGAATGTTGGGACCACTTGGTTGCAGCTGGGGGTTAGACTCCTTTAGCTGTAATATGAAACTGCCTCTTACTTGCATATAAAAACATATGCACATATGTACATAGATACAAATTAAGAGATGATAAAGAAACAGTAAAAAAACAGCTGTGTCAGTAGAACTGGACATGGGATGGACATAGCTTCTCTGCCTTTATATTTACTGACATCTGTTGTCACCTCCCTTTTGCTATTTTCTTCCTCTTCTCCCCCAGGACTGGCACATTTCCAAGTGGTATGGACCAGACATTAGATCCGTGTCCTAAGACAATCCATATCTGGACAGTCTGGTGAAAGAGGAAGCCCTGTGCCATTGACAGAAGAGGTAGCTACTGCAGAAAGGCAGATGCTAGAGGACTGTGACTTTAGCCATGGTTCTGTGCAGTGGGTTACTGAGCATTCCTATCATGCCTCTCTTTTGTTAACAGGAGGTCCAGAAACTGACATCAAATATTGGTCTTCTGACTACCAGAATTACTGAACTGATAGCTTGTTACCTGTCCCTGTTTCGGACCATACCATCTCACTTGCTTTGTCAGAATGTCCTTAAACATGTGGACACTTGATTGCCTGGTTTTATGTAGCAATAGAGACAAAGCTTATGTGATTAAGAGAAAAATCTCCAGGGGAAAATGCTCTACATATCCCACAGCAGTAATTTAATCCCAGTCCTTCTAAGCAATAATCACCTTTCATACTCCTTCTAATGAGTCAAGTACTTCAATGTGCAGGATTAGGTTGAAGGCTCCATTCCCCATGTCTTGTGATTGGTATGAGTAGGTCTTGGCTCTGCAGGCATGAGGTCGCAGTTGTCAATCCATGAAGGGGCTGGGCTCTTGGCTGAGAACTTAAGTCACAGCCAAGCCCAATTTACATGGAGAAAGAAAATGTTGCCCAGATATTAGTTAATAAACTTGATACTGGCATTCAAATTACATTTGCTCTCACATCTGTGAATCTGGCTGAAGTTTTGGTTCAGATCATGGAGTGTGTTTCCACACTTATTTTCCTTCCATCAAATCAGCTATTGAAAGAAAATGGAATTTTATCTGAGTCATTGCATGATAAACACTCAGGTCACATGCTGGCACCCTTGCAATCTAGGTACGTCTAGTATCTAGGATCAAACAGCAATTCTACTGCAGTTAAATTAATAATGAGGATGTGACCTCAAAAAAAACCCCCAAATCATCTGGACTCTCATGAGTATTTGGAAATGCAATTTTTTTGAGATAAAGGCCCCACTAAATACTGAAAGTGCTAAAAACTTTTGAAAGCGTGTTAAAGTTAGTATATTGTTTCTTGTTCCCCTTGTAAACCTCTTGGACAGGATTTCATGGAGCTGACTTCGGTTTAATTGAAACACGTCAGAAGGCAGTGTTCTGGTGTTTTAATTACAACAGAAGGAAAAAACAGCAATAGCAAAAAGTACTTGAGTAGTAATTTCAGCAGGTACATTTGCAGTATTAAGAAATCTCATTCTTGCTTATCATTGTCAACAGGGGGGACATTGTTTCTTCAGCTCTTTCCAGTGAATCACCAGATTATCACAAATCAGTCCCCAAGTGCTACTGAAATAGCATGAATTGGAGAGATGAGCAATTTTCTGATGTACTTTCTATCTGTTCATTTTAAAATCTGTTCATTTAAAATGGGTTTTTTCAGTGGATAATATGGGAAATTAACTTTTTGTGTCTTCCTGTTGCCACCATAGGCACATTATTTCTGGGGAGCAATATCTTCCAGACATATAGACTGCAGAGATTTCCACCACTGCACGTCAGCACAAAGACTGCATAGTGAATGCTTATTAAGTGTCCGTGTAAAAAGGGTGTTCATTTGGAATGGAGAGTAAATTGAGCTGAGACATGTGATGGAACAGGATTTCTATCCATTTTCTTTAAGAAGCCCAAGCACTTACCCTTGATGAGAGCGAGCTCAGACTGGTCACCATGGTTGAACGTTAAGCAACGAGGGCATGCTCCAGTTTGGTGAAGGTTTTAATTGCAACTAAGCATAAACACTCAAAATATTTTTTATGTCTCCAGATTCTTTTAAGACCTGGAATTAAAATTTGAAAGGCAAAAAGGGATCTTCTTCTCAAAGCTCTTAAAGATATATTTTGCATAAAGAAAGAAAACGCCTGTTCCTTGTAGAACTTACCAAGTGTACTTCACTCATACACTTCTGAATAGCAATCTTTGTATCAGAGCTCTCTCAAATATATTTGAAAAAACTGTGTTATCAGTTAGAAAGCTAGTATCTGTAGAATGCCAAACTGCTGGGTTCCACTTAATTGAGATGTTTTATTACAAGCTCCTTTCTTCCTTTTTGAAATAAATAATTTTCAAGGAAAGAAATGATAGGTAATGCCAATAATTCAACATGCCTATGTTCCCATCTCTTCTCTGATGTTGAAACTGAAACCTCACTTTACAGTCAAAGTAGTGTCTTTTGAGTAAGACAAGGACAGTGAGCATGCTATGGATGTATTTGAGAGCAGCTGAAAAACTCAATAAATTCAAATAAAGTCTCCTTCCTTCCTCATTCTGGTACCCAAACATTTAATTGACTCAACTATAGCTATTGTGAAGTGTCAATCTAAAATGTTCAAATGAGATTATTGGAAATGCTTGTTTAAATCTCTTGACTACAAGCAGGCAAAAATAATCCAGGCTGTGATTTTATAGTGCAGTGTTAAAATTTGATTATATTTAACTCAGACTATTTACTCAGTGTAACTCATGCGATCTCTGCACAAAAAGCAGTCATTTATATGTGTAGTTGTGCCTCTGAGATGGAAGCAAATATTGCATATTAGAGCTGAAATGTGCAGTCCGTATTACAAGAGTTCACTGGCAAAAATACTTATAATATGGAATAGCAGTCATGTCTCTTGAAACCACGCAGAAAATATTTCTGTTGATCGTGATGACTGAATTTATTAAATTGCTTTTCAGTCTACTTAAATAAATGAACACTAAAAGGAACTTTATTGTGAAAGGTCCGAAATGAACACAATTTACTAATGTAGTTGGTTTCAAATATATCTGACATATTTGTGTCCCTGGCTTGATGAAATTTAAGATTATTTTTACTCTTGTTTGTTTCAATGTTTATTTGGACTGTAATGCTTATTAAACATGCGAATGCACCATAAAAAAATCTTAGAGGGTAATTGCAGAACTTAGCTATAAATTCAGAGGAAGAAAAACATAGCAATTCCTTAGTTTGCCTCTTCCCACACTTATTTTAAAGACAAATTATTTAACACACTAATTCAACCTTATTAGTCATATTAAAACTGTACATAAAATCATGTGCCCAGCATCCTAATACTTTGAAACAAGTGATACAATCTCTTTGAAATGGCTGAGGAGACATTTGCTTTATATTCTAAAATGATTTTTCATGAAACTGCAACATGCGAATGAGAAGTTGGGTTAACAGCTCTTTTGAACAGTCTAGTGAAATAGCTTTAAAAACCACTGATTGCTTTGCAAAACCCTCTACACAGCAGAGTTTGCATTTTCATGCAACGCTTTCCTGTCTCATGTTGCATAAGCCACTGGATTTTAAACTTTTTCTCCAAAAAGTGTTTTGTGTGACTTGTGTATCAGACACCTTTGACAATAGGAAGTATAGTTCTCTGCAGCACAAGAAATGCAAACACAATTTACTTTATTTTACAGTGCATATGATTTGAAGTAATACATTGATTAAAAGGATTTGCACCAATTGGGAATGGAGTGTGTCACCTATAGGCAGAAACTTGGGCATTAAGTTCAAGTAAGGATTTACAGATTTTGGTATTTCTACTTTGCCAGCTACTTATACACTTTCTGCTCTGCCAAAAGCAGAATGGATGCTGAGCTCTTCTGTACAATTGGAGCAAGTATCCTTGAAAATCCAAAATACCCACCCACCACTCTTCAACCAAACTAGACAAATTTGAAGCATATGGGGGAAAAAAAGTAACTTTACTTTTCTCTATTTTTTTTCCCAGGCAAATTCTTCAGAAATCTCAGTGAGAAGTGCAGGGTAATAAAAACCTTCTGTGTGTTGGGGGGTAGGGGGTCACGTTTCTTGTTTGTTCTTGTCTTTTTTTTTTTTTTTTTTAATCTCCAGAACATATGCCTTCTGGCAATATCTTTGACAATATCCTTGAATCTTCTCATAATCTCCATCATGTTTGGTCATTCTTTTTGTTTCTACATAGCAGCCTATTGTCCCATAACTGAGATGGAGTTACTTCTGTTGGTATGTATGATTGTTCTGTATGTGGGTAGGCAAGTTCCCATCGTGTCACACGAAAGTAGGACAGTGACTGGGGTGCCCTTATGGGAGAGGTGGGTCAGAATGTATTTGGCAGATAAAATCTGCCTAGAATGTCAGAACCAAGTGCCTCAGTATTTTCTGAAAATAGAAAACAGCTTGATTTTTTAAAGTAGTTGTAAGCTCAGGAGAAGATGTGTGTAAGTAACAGACAGTTGTTCTGGACATTGTTTGAGCTCTCCCTCTTTCTGCATGCCCTATGTGTTGAGGTATGGAACATGAGGTCTGGGTTCTGCTTAAGTCCTAGTTTGGATATAGCCTTAATTGCCTGTCTCACCACAGGGTGCTTGAGACCTAGGGATTGTGCACACACCAATAACTGGAAAAATGAGAGACAGGCTAGGCTATGGTCCATTTTCCTCCTGGGTGCCCCATGTGAGGTGACAACAGCATATGCAGAAGGGAAATTTGTTCTCCAGAATACTATTCCTCTGGCTGTAAAGTACATGCATAGAGTTAAAGTGATTTCTAGATACGTTTGCACTTGACTTTTAGAAATAAAGATATTCTAGGTGAATAAAGGATGAATTTCTCACAGTTATATCCCTTCAAAGTGAATCAACATTGGCAAAGCTCTGATGAGAAAAAGCAAAATTGTCTTCAATATATGTCTGTAAGTCAATTCTCACCAATTTATTACTGTTTAAATGGGAATTATATCCTTCTGTCTTTAGGAAGGCCTGTAAAATCAAATGGTACAACTAGAGTTACAGGACACATTCACTTGGTTGCAATCACGATAAGGCTTGGACACTATGGTTTTAATTTGTAAAGTCCATGGGTTCCTTCTCTAAGGGTCTGAGAAATGGAACTGTGAAATGTTGGCAGGTATTAATTCACTATATATCTCCACAGGGATGATTTTAAAGGTCTGCAAATTGGAAATGTTTGAAACCAAAGTGCATTAGGTCATTATATAAAAGGAGGGAGAGAAGGATGATAAAAATACATATTTCAAAGCTTTATTTGGAGCTCTGGGCCCTTTATTGTAAACATAAAAGTATACAAGTTAAAACAGAGATCACTCTGTCTTCATAGTGTCCAGTCTGCACTTGTAAAATGAAACAGAGATTGTGCAGAGGCCAAAGGCTTGCCTAGCAGGTAAGGGAGGAAGAGGAAGGGAAAGGAACACTGGACACTGGCTGACTAGTAGCCTATGCACAAACATCCTGGATATTGCTGAGATTTAGTTGCATTGTAGTTGCTGTAAAATTAATTCATTTAAGCCTGGAGAAATGTCTTTGACATTTAACATCTAAATAAACCCCTTCATCCATTAGGGCATTGAGGTGTGTGGCATTTTCTGAAAGCTTGGGCACTTTACTGAATCTCCAGGTGGACAGCTTTCATGCTGCAGTTCAGTATCAAAAACAAACCCCCCTACCTGGCAGCAGTGCTGTCCTGGAAATGCCTTTCTGGCACAACTAAGGCAGCTTGTTCTGGGCATAGCATGACTCAGACATCAGTAGTCCCTCTCCTGGCCAAGTGTGTGAACAACTATTCCTTGAACTCCAGGAGACATTTCCTTTTTGTTTTTTTTCCCCCTGATAGTTAAGTGCTTTTTGCTGCAGAAAGACATATATTCTAACTTCGAATTTTATAAACATCCTAGTACATTTATGTCTGTATTTTGTCCTTTAAAATAGGAGAACTGTCTTTTATGATTTTTACAAAATCACAAAGTAACATTTTGCAAAACCTTTTCTGTATTTCTGATTCATAATTTTGGATAAGGACGTGGAAGTGAATTGATAGAAGTTGTAAGCTGCTCTGTTAACTGTATCCTATAGTAATATCAGCCCAAAGTAAGACAAAACTGTTTGTTCTTTTTATTTATACTTACCTATTTAACTAATCAAGGTTAAAAACAAGGCTGTAGAATTCGCTGGGGAATGCAGCCCCTTGCGAAACAAGGGAGAGAGGGGGACTTCTGACCATTGAGACTGGCTTTGACAGATGATCACATGGTAGGAAATACACAAATGTTCAAGCCAGCTTTAACATAGCAACACAACAGTATCCAATCCAGCTAGAAAACAAACCTTTTTGGTGGACTAAATACTTCTGTCCCTCTTCCACCTGAGTAAAACTGACTTCTCTCTACCAAAAAGCATTTTTGTTCTATATTTTCTAATTTCAATTACTTAAATTCTACATCCAGGTATCTCTGAATCTCTGGTTTCTACTTTTATCCTTAGATATCAAAGTTCCTAAATGAATTAATGAGATAATTTTCTTTCCTTATTATGGTCTTCTATTAACCTTTCTCATTTCTCTGAGATTTATTACCTAATCTTTGCTTGTCAGCGGCTGGAATACATTTGCCCTTTGCTCTTGAGAGTTCTGGGTACAGTAAGAAGGATATGGATTCTAATCACATTCATTTTTAAATGACTTTACTAACATTTTTCATTCATTTTTTACTTCCATCCATTTTAGGATAGAAAGGAACAATGCATATCTGCTTAAGCAAAATCAGGCCAAATCAATCAGTTTTTTAATGTGTAGATATAGATGCACACACATCTATGTCATGGTTCATTCTCTCTAATAGAGAAATAATAAATTTGACGTAGTAGTATATCAAATAAATTACAGTGATGCTGTAGGGCCAGTAATTTTTACTATACAGTAAAATTATAATGAGATGCTATATTATTAAAAATATTTTTTAATAAAGACTTTGACAGTTTTGTAAAAAATATTTTCCTGTTCAGCAGAAAATCTCCAAACTCGATCTTCATCCATGCATACATTTTCATGAGCCTTGAGACACCTCACTTATTTCTGTCTTCTATCAGCATGTATCATACTCTTCTGAGTTAGTCAGAAGTTCTTTCCTTCTTTTTCCTTTCTTCCTCTGTTCTTTTTGTCTTTCGTTCATTCTTTCTTTCTCTATTTCTCTCTTTCTCTATTTCTCTCTCTTTTTCTCATTCTCTCTTTCTCTCTTTTCTCTTTCTTTCTTTCCTTTCTCTCCCCCTATTTTTTTCCTTCCTTTCTTTCTTTCCTTTCTTTCTCTGTCATTACTTCCCCTTCCTTCCTTCCTTCCTTCCTTCCTTCCTTCCTTCCTTCCTTCCTTCCT
>JANRMJ010000088.1:45424364-45439366 GCA_025584955.1 Alethe diademata
CTTTCTTTCTTTCTTTCTTTCTTTCTTTCTTTCTTTCTTTCTTTTTCTTTCTTTCGTTTTTCTTTCTTTATCTTTCTTTTCTTTTTTTTACCATTCTTCCTTTCTTTCTGTCTCTCTTACTCTTTCTTTCTTCCTTCCTTCCTTTCTTTCTCTCTCTCTTACTCTCTTTCTCCCTTTCTCTCTTTCTTACTTTCTTCCTTTCTCTCTTCCTTTCTCTCATCCTCTCTTTCTCTCTTTCTCTCTTTCTTTCTCTCTTTCTTTCTTTTCTCACTTTGTCTCCCTCTCTTTCTTTCTCTCTCTTTCTCTTCTTTTTATTTCTCTTTAATTCTTTCTCTTATTCTCTCTCTTTCTCTTTTTTCTCTCTCTTTTTCTCTTTCTCTCTCTCTTCCCTTCTTTCTTCCTTTCTCTCTTTCTCTCCCTATCACTTTCTCTCTTTCTCTCTCTTTCTTACTTCTTTCTATATTTTTTTTCTTTCTCCTTCTTTTGTTCTATTTTTCTCTTTCTCTTTCTTTTATTTCTTTTCCTTTCCTTCTTTCTTTCTTGTTCTTCCTTTCTTGTTCTTTCTTTCTCATTCTTTCATTTTCTTCGTTTTTGTTCTTTGCTTATTTTTCTTTCTTTCTCCCTCTCTCGTTCATACTATTCCTTCTTTTTTGTTCACCCTCGTTCTGTCGTTCATTCTATTCTTTCTTTTTCTTTCTTTCTCGTTCTGCCCTTCATTCTTTTCTTTCTTTTTCTTTCTTTCTCATTCTGTCATTCATTCTATTATTTCTTTTATTCTTTCTCATGCTTTCGTTCATTCCATTCCTTCTTTTTCTTTCTTTCTCGTTCGATCATTCATTCGGTTCTTTCTTTTTTGATCTTTTTCATTCTGTCATTCATTCTTTTCTTTCTTTTCGTTCTTTCTCGTTCTGTTGTTCATTCTTTTCTTTCTTTTCGTTCTTTCTCGTTCTGTCGATCATTCTATTCTTTCTCTTTTGGTCTTTCTCATTTTGTCCTTCATTCCATTCCTTCTTTTTCATTCTTTCTCATTCCGTCATTCATTCTATTCTTTTTTTTTCTTTCTTTCTCGTTCTGTTGTTCATTCTATTCCTTCTTTTTCTTTCTCATTCTGTCGTTCATTCTATTCTTTCTTTTTCTTTCTTTTTCTTTCTTTCTCGTTCCCCTGTTCATTCAATTCTTCCTTTTACATTCTTTCTCGCTCTGTTGTTCATTCTATTCTTTTTTTTTGGTCTTTCTCGTTCTGTCGTTCATTCTAGTCTTTCTTTTTCTTTCTCGTTCTGTCATTCATGCTATTCTTTCTTTTTCTTTCTTTCTCATGCTGTTGTTCATCTAGTCTTTCTTTTTCTTTCTTTCTCATTCTGTCGTTCATTCTATTCTTTCATTATAGGTCTTTCTAGTTCTGTTGTTCATTCTATTCCTTCTTATTCTTTCTTTCTTGTTCTGTCGTTCATTCTATTCTTTCTTTTTCTTTCTTTCTCGTTCTGTCGTTCATTTTTTTCTTTCTTTTGCTTTCTTTCTCATTCTGTCATTCATTCTATTCTTTCATTATCGGTCTTTCTCATTCTGTCGGTCATTCTATTTTTTCTTTTCCTTTTTTCTCGTTCTGTCGTTCATTCTTCTCTTTCTTTTTTGGTCGTTGTCGTTCTGTGTTTAATTCTATTCTTCCTATTTCTTTCTTTCTCATTCTGTTGTTCATTCTATTCTTTCTGTTTTGGTCTTTCTCATTCTGTTGTTCATTCTATTCTTCCTTTTTTTTCTTTCTCATTCTGCCGTTCATTCTATTCCTTCTTTTTCTTTGTTTCTCGTTCTGTCATTCATTTTTTTCTTTCTTTTTCTTTCTTTCGTTCTGTCATTCATTCTATTCTTTCTTTTTTGGTCTTTCTCATTCTGTAATTCATTCTTTTCTTTCTTTTTTGGTCTTTCTCGTTCTGTCGTTCATTCTATTCCTTCTTTTTCTTTCTTTCTTGTTCTGTTGTTCATTCTATTATTTCTTTTTCTTTCTTTCTCGTTCTGTCATTCATTCTATTCCTTCTTTTTCTTTCTCATTCTGTCTTTCATTCTATTCTTTCTTTTTCTTTCTTTCTCATTCTGTCGTTCATTCTATTCCTTCTTTTTCTTTCTTTCTCGTTCTGCCGTTCATTCTATTCTTTCTTTTTGGTCTTTCTTGTTCTGTCGTTCATTCTGTTCCTTCTTTTTCTTTCTTTCTTGTTCTGGCGTTCATTCTATTCTTTCTTTTTTGGTGTTTCTCCCTCTGTTGTTCATTCTATTCCTTCTTTTTCTTTCTCATTCTGTCGTTCATTCAATTCTTTCTTTTTCTTTCATTCTCGTTCTGTCATTCATTCTTTTCTTTCTTCTTTGGTCTCTCTTGTTCTGTCATTCATTCTATTCTTTTTCTTTCTCGTTCTGTCATTCATTCTATTCCTTCTTATTCTTTCTTTTTCGTTCTGTTGTTCATTCTATTTATCCTTTTACTTTCTTTCTCCTTCTGTCATTCATTCTATTCCTTCTTATTCTTTCTTGCTCGTTATGTCATTCATTCTATTCCTTCTTTTCTTTCTTTTTCTGTCATGCATTCTATTCTTTCTTTTTCTTTCTTTCTCATTCTGCCGTTCATTCTATTCCTTCTTTTTCCTTCTTTTTAGTTCTGTCGTTCATTCTATTTTTTTTCCTTTCTTTCTCATTCTGTCGCTTTATTTTCTTTCGTTTTCTTTCTTTCTCGTTCTGTCATTCATTCTATTCTTTTTTTCCTGTCTTTTTTGTTCTGTCGTTCATTCTTTTCTTCCATTTTCTTTCTTTCTTGTTCTGTCGTTCATTCTATTCTTTCTTTTTTGGTCTTTCTCGTTCTGTCGTTCATTCTATTCTTTCATTTTTTCCTTTCTCGTTCTGTCGTTCATTCTTTTCTTTCTTTTTTGGTCTTTCTCGTTCTGTCGTTCATTGTATTCTCTCTTTTTCTTCTTTTCTTGTTCTGTCGTTCATTCTAGTCTTTCTTTTTCTTTCTTTCTCGTTCTGTTGTTCATTCTATTCTTTCTTATTCTTTCTTTCTCGTTCTGTCGTTCATTCTAGTCTTTCTTTTTCTTTCTTTCTCGTTCTGTCGTGCATTCTTTTCTTTCTCTTTTGGTCTTTCTCATTCTGTCGTTCATTCTATTCTTTCTTTGTTAGTCTTTCTCTTTCTATTGTTCATTCTATTTATTGTTTTTCTTTCTTTCTCATTCTGTTGTGCATTCTATTCTTTCTTTTTGGTCTTTCTTGTTCTGTCGTTCATTCTATTCCTTCGTTTCCTTTCTTTCTTGTTCTGTCGTTCATTACATTCTTTCTTTTCTTTCTTTCTTTTTCTTCCTATGTTGTTATAAAATATACAACTGTGTTGTCACTGAATCCATATTGAGCCTTAAGGGAAAAATCCTAATTTTACAAAACAAGGGAATGAACTGTAGCTTTTCCTCTATGTCTTTTGGAAAAAGGTGGAGTTTTTCTCGAGCAGCTAAGAAATCTTAAAATAAAATAAAATAAAATAAAAAAGTAATACTATATCTATTATATGACCGTAATGAGCTGACATAGTGAGGTTGTTTGGAAAAGTGCAGGTTTCATGTGTAAGGAATGAGTATACACATTACTTGTTTTAAAATAAAATTTTCTGCAATACAGCTCCATCCAAAAACTGGACAGTGGTGTTTAAATATCTGTGCAATAGATGCTACCAGTGTTGCCAATCCAACACTCATCAGCAGTGTCTGTAGGTGCTCATGATAGTGTTCTCCTCAGTTCTGTACCATATTTGTTATAAAATTGTTGCTATCATTAATTTGATTTTTTCTTCTATCACCAAGCAATAGTGCTGCAACATTCAAGATGTATAGAAGTAAAATAACTCTGCTCCTGCCTATAGCTTTCCCAGTCAACACTGTCTTTCAGTAGAAAATATAGTTGAAGATGATGAGGGCTTTCCAGTATTTTCAAAGTTTAATCAAAAATGAGAAATATATCCCAAAACAACAAGCATCCAGAAAAATTATGCTCAAATAGCTGGTTTGCTCCCTTTTTCTTACCAACAGTTTTGTTTTTATTTCTCACAGTCCCCTGTTTTAGCTCTTCCATTTTGCTAGAAACCCTTTATTTTCATGGGTACATCTGTTCGAGACCTGTGGTTACCCACCTCTTTTGTCCTTCAGCAGCCAGATCTCTTTTTTGCTTTGATGTTTTCTAAAGACAACTTGTCAGAGCTTCCTACCTCTTTTTGCCCCTCTTTCTTCAGCCGTCACTGTAGTAGGCACAAGGAAAAACTCTTGACTTTCTTCTTCAATGCAAGTAGTCCTGTCATTTCCATGGCCCTTTTGGACAGATGTTCCAAGTTTCAATTCCTCCTTCTGAAACACCCATTTAAAAGCTGATCATTATTATTCCTGACAAGACCACATAAGCATCCTATACTGAGGTACTAAAACTTTATTTCTCCTGCAAAAATCTTCCTGGTGCGGCCTAGGATCACAGTTGCTTTACAGTGCCATTTTACAGCAGTGATTCAGAAGCATCTCTCTTCTCTGTTTCTGACTAATGAACACTGAATTTAGCAAAAACATAAAAGAAGCTACTTGCAGACATGGGACACACTGTGTGCTGAAGATCCTGACACAGCTGATACACCAGATACACCACCAAAGGGGTACCCAGCATATATGGACCCCTACACGTGATCCTTTGACAGTCTCCCTGCATCCATGCTCCTGTTCATAGTGCAGTAGTAGTGGTCACTTTCCCCTGAGTAGAATTCGAGGATCTTGAGGAATCTTTCCCTTCTGTGAGCACAATGAAAGCTCTTCCTTTCTCTTTCTCAGTTCTGTTTATGCACAGATTTATTTCTGTTCCCCTCGCCTTTGATGTTTCAGGCCTTATGAAAAGAATATAGCCATTCACAAGGTCTCAACTATTCAAGGCCATAAAAATTTCATTTTAAGCTGCTACCTTTAAAGTCTTTGAACTCCTCCCAGTCCAGCATTAATTTTCCTGGGCTACTCGCCTTGAGTTAATTAGTTCTCTGTGCTCACTGCCCACATCTGTGATTTGTTTTAGAGGCTTCCTTACTTGCTCAGAAAAGGATTTCTTCTTTCTGCATGTAAGCGAAATGTAAAAATGGTCTTCAGTATTCTGCAAGATTATTAATTCAGGAAGATGAAAACCATGTCGTTCTCTATGGGGAAACCTATTATTATATCACCATTAAGTACTGATTAAATATACATTGTCCTTGTATAAATATATTATGTTAATAGTCTTTCCATGATCTTATAATACTTCAGGATTATTCTAAAACCAATACATGTAGAAAAGTCCATTTTTTTTAGTTGATAAGGTGTTAATTTTCCCCTACATCCTCAGTCCATCACATCACAGAAAAGAGATTGTGGACCATATGCAAAACTTTAGGTCTTAAATATGTTTCATAAATACTGTATGAAAATCATTATGTTTTTGGGGGACTCATCCTGATACACCCAGTATAGAGCAACCTGCAGACAAATCTGGGTTTATAGCACTAAAGCCGTGGAGTTACCTACCACTGAACATTTACCCTGCCATCTTAAAGGTGTGGATATTATCAAGCAACTTTTGTTGCTCCTATTGCCAAATTCCACACTGTTAACGGAATCTGAGATGCTTTGAAGCTTCTTCACACTTCTTTCCCAAAAAATTTGCAGTATATTACAGTAATTGCAGTATACAGATGCTCTCAAACACACGTATTTGGGGGGAATAATGTGCTAGTTCCTGCCATTCTTCTGTGAAAGACATCCGAAGGACTCACCTTCAAATCAGTCTCTGAAGTGAAAACCCTTGGAAAGAATTATGGTTCCTGTAGAAATCATGAGAATTAGCTGGGGTTTTAACACTACAGCTTGGTTTGCCAGGTGACTGGAATGCAGAGATAGATAAAAAGCTTGAGGAAACACAGCAACAATATGCAACTAGTGGCATATGATTATGTTTTACAAAGTGCATTTTGACAGAGTTGAAGTACAAAACATATAAAATAATGAAAACTGCAAACAAGCTGTCTTTGTTTAAATAATATGTTTGAAGAGTATTCAGGATCAACTTAAATTTACTCTTTCATTTTCAGACAAATAAAACCATATCGTGTCATTTGAGAAGACTTACACGGCTTTACAAGAACTGTTTATAATTTTTGGGACTTGTTCTCAATGTGACTGGTGTATTAGTAAAGTAAAAAATTCTTCATTGCCAAAATATTTTTTTCAATTTAAGGGATGAAACACCAAAGACTCATTTTACATTTAAAATAATGTTCACAAAATTAAAAGTAAACATAATAATTAGCTTTGAAATAGTAATTTTCCCAGTGTTTTGATGATGTAACACAGGAGCAACTTGAAGCCTGTGATATTTTTCTTAAAATGGAATAGGCTGGTAAAAAATGCAGGAAGCTGAGAAGAAAAAGAGAGACAATTAGATAAATAAATTATATTTAAATAATTTAAAAAAAAAACCCCTTTATAGTCTTTTTTAATAGCTTGATCCATTAGGCTTTTAATTTTTTTTTAATGCATGACAAGAATTAATTAGAGGAAACACTCTGTTTATACTGAATTAAAGACAGACCTGCTGCTGTGCAGAAAGAAAAAAAAATAATATTCCCCATTTCCTGAATGTACTCATGAGGGACAGGATTGAGTCCCTCATGAGTAAAAACCAGAGAAAAAAGCCCTTCTCTGTAATCCAAACTACTCCAATGAAAGTATGTGAAAGCTACAAATCTGCCAATTTGGGCTGCAGATACATCTCTAATACAAATATTGCACGAAGTCTATCTTCCATGTTTTCTTCAGTTTCTTGAATCTAAGCTGTTGGTGATTTTTGGTAGACTGGTCTCTTTTTTTTTAAGTGATAGATTTTAATGTAAGCTTTAGGTTCAGAGAAATAGAAAGGTCCTTATACAAACACAACCCCCTGCTAGTCCTTTAAAATTTCAAAAACTAAATAGGACTCCATTCAGCTACAATTTTTTTTCCTTGAGGAGAAACTAATTGGGTATTGTAACAGCCACATAGGCTTTTTTTGGTAGAAATAATCCTGTTGGGCAAATACATAATTCAAAAAATACAGTCAAGGATATAACGATATGAGGTTCCTGGTGAACTGTTGCCTGTGGTAAATGGGAAGCAAAAGAGAGGAGTGGAAATTCTATGAGAACTGTAAAGCTGGAAGTTTAAGCTGTGAGACTTGGTAAATTAGATTTAAAAATGACTCTTCTTTCATCTCTTCAATCTCTTACATCTCAGATCTCTGTCCCTCTGCCTCTGGTGTTTGTGACAACAGATTGAGTCAGAACTGGAGCATCTTGCCCCAGCTAACAAGCATGTTTGTGACACCCAGCCATGCTCATGCCTGCTTTTCAGTACTGAGGCAATTTGAGGTTAGCTAAAAGCTTCCTTCATCAAATGTGGCCCTGCACGCCCCAGATAGGGTGGGGAAGGAGCTGTCCCTGTGTACCCACAGCATCCCTTAGGGCTTCCCATGAAAAGGGACTTGCAATGCAGCAAATCAAGCCTCTAAAGCCAGGTGGCACAGTGAGGAAATTGTGCAGAGAGAAAAGGGAAGCCCAAACAGGGAAGAGGGGCCTGTTGCCACGTTCCCAAAATGTGGCATGCAACTTGTCCACCCGCGCCAGGGACTACTGGCCAGGCCAAGGTGAAAGCCTCTCCAGGTTCTTAGAGAGACAACAGATAACATCAGAACGAGCTCAGAGCAGAAAGCCAGGTACCACAGAACTAATCAGAAAGGACACAGCAAGCTCTTTTCTCAAATAATCTTGGTGATGGTTTAATGAACCCCTACCCTGGGCACCCCTTTTTGTATGGCAATCTTGAATAGCACCATGCAGAGCTTTTGGTGAACACAGTTCTTACTTTGTACACAGTAGCATATTACTTTTATTGCAGATGCTCTCTTGTGTCCAGCAGTTGCTACCTAGACTCTCACAAATACAATACTGTGTAGACATAAACTACCTGCCATGTGCAACTATTTATTCATATCTCACTACATCCGTGAGATATGAGGGCAGCTGTTTTTACTTGAAAATCCCTTGCCACTTACCAGCAGTTTTGACTCAGCTTTGCTGAAATGAATATTAAAATCCAGCCCGGATTTCTCCCCCTTTGGAGCATGGATGGCGACTGCAGACTCACATATGAAAGAGAAAGCATGTTTTGGATTCCCCTAGTGAGTCATCCCTCTTTCACTGGTGATTCATTGCTTGAAAGGAGAGGAAGGTAAATCAGGACTATTTATATGAACTGTCATCCACTTATCTGGTTATTTATTTATTTTAGCCCGGGGCATTCTCAAAGCAATGGAGTGCAGCCGTACTGACAGCCGCTGAGGTCTGAAGCATTTTCTCAGGCTCTGGGCTGTACTCAGCATTTGCATGTCTGGAAGTGAGGAGAGGTGAGATGGAGAACCTTCATCCACACACAGATCTCTTGCTCTTAAGCAAGGAAGAGTGAAGGAAGGGTTCATACTGCCAGCCGAGGTGCATGCTAGGAGAAATCATTGGGTAATTCAACCTCCTCCAGCAGGACAGGCTGAGAACCCATCTAACCACACCCTCAGGTCCTGGGGTGGCTCTCATCTGCTCAGCTTGGAAGCTTCCTGATTTCTCTATCTGTTGGTGCAGCAAGGGGCAGTTTGGGAAACAGCAATACTTAGGGCAGGCACTGAAATCCAGCAGTTTGTTTATGCAATTGTCTATACTGTGATTTAATTGTCATCCTGCATAATATGTCATCTGCAGTGTGCTGAAAAGCTAAATTCTTCTTTTAAATGCATAAAAATACTGTAATGGCAGTTAATTAACCCAGATATATATAGCTCCATGCTTCTGCAAAATGTGAGGAGACTGCTATAAACTACAGCTACACCCCTAAGCAATTATGCAGTTTATTGTTTTTCCTAAAATCATGGGACATAGCACAACACTTCTCCTAGACTCCATCAATGAAGAAGCTACATTTGTGTTAACTCAAGTATGGAGCAATGTGATTTTTTGTTGTTTTTCTTGCTGACATTTCATGTTAGAACTCTCTTTCAATTATGTGTTGTTACTGATAGAAGAACACCTCTGTGTGTGTTTTAGCTAACATAAATCAAAGACAGGAGGAAACTCTTTGAAGTCCTGGGAGGCAGAATAATTTTTAAAATGCAAACTTTTTGCCACCCAAGATAATGTAGTCTTGGATCAGCAACAAAAGCTTTCATGACTAGGAGCAGTTCTTGAACAGACTGCTAACTGTATTCTGGCCATTTTTTTAAAGCAGCACTGAAATAAGGTCAAAGGACGAGATTTTTTTAATAAGGAATTTAGAAAAGCATCTGTTTTTTAAAATTTAAAAGGGCTCTTAGTAGGAATAAACACCTCATGATTATTTTCTCCTCAAAACCTGTCACTGCCAGAACTGCCAGTTTCAGCAATTTTCAGGCAATCTGAAGGTCTGTATTGTGCTTCTTGTTCTAGAGTGAATTGTGCTTATTTACAAAAGACAGTACTTTTTGAACCAGTTTATCTGAAAAGTTCATCCCTTCTTAATCCCTTTGTTTGACATACTATACTCAATTTAGCTTTCTGCTTATTTTAACTCATCTTTCATGTTACTGAATCCTCAGAAGCAGAATTTAAGTAATTAAATAGATATTTTAAACATCGAAATATCACTGCTCAATTTTGTCATTTGCCTACAGTCTGCATTATGGTGCGGGTAAGAGATGTGCAGAGACACATTCTCTAAGAAGCTGTCTGAGGCTCTGAGGCTGATCCTGTGGTCATTGATAAATTTGTGTGCATCAAACATTATTTAGGAAGGCCAGTATCAGCTAGTGACAAGGGGAGATGAGGCCTTTGCAGAAACAAAGATAACCACAGACAAATGAATCCTCATATTACCAGGCTGCAAAGTCAGCACGTGGCAAATATTTAGGCCGTGCAAAGTGGCATAAGTCTAGTGTCTTTCCTTTCTTTCTATTCCTGGAAAAAGGGTTGATTATAACTGGCCCTACATTTGTAAAATTTTCTCTGATTATCAATCTTATTGTAGCAATATAAAGGGATTTGGTTTTGAGCTTTTAAATATGTTCCAAGTGAAACTCAGACTAGTTCTATGGTGTAACACTGATTTTTAGAAACTAAGTATATTTCTATCTTTCTAATAAACAAGTTCTACTTGCCTAAAACTGGAAACATCATAGATGTGTGTTGCTTTACCTTAAAAACATCTTCAGAGTCCAAGAAATACTTGAGTGAACAGCTGAAAGATAAACTGTATTTATACAAGTAACACAAAACTAATTATATTTACATAACAATTTAACATATATTTTAATTTTCAGCATTCTGTCTTGTCTACTCAAGCAAAGGTCTCATTTTGCTGTAAACTCATTTTTAGCCATAAAGCAGAAAACAGAGATTTGCAGATGAAGAAAAATGTTGCTTTTGTAAAAGCAGATCTCCCCTTTCTCTCAACGCAAACCAAGAGTGACTAACCAGTTCTATTTACCTGAGCTTTCCTATCCCAGCTGCTAAATGTGTTACATTGCCCTCTGTTGCTTGTCATACTTTTCTCCCACCACAGATCTACTCTAAAAGGATGATGAAAGTTTCACTACTCCTGATAGACAGCAAAGACTCTCTGCTCCCTCTTTCTGTAGATAACTTTGCGTTTGGAGAAAATGAAAAATCCTCATGTGACATTTAAGGTCCAAATCTGGGAGAAGTATAATCCTGGGAAAGAAGAAACATTCATCAATATTTAAGGTGGGAAAGCTCATTTCAATTTCCTGTTCTGCTGAACTTCTCAGTGCACATTGGAAAGCAACTTAAAGCCGATTACACACAGCTGAAATAAAGCCAGCACTGGCCCTTTGCTTTTGCTCTTCAGTCAGGAAGGCTGTATGATAGCTAGAGCTTTCAAACAAGCACAGAAACTCTTCCCAATCCGTAAATGACACAGTCAAATTGAAAACTCTGAGTTGCTCAGACCCTTACAATGGTGGGTACCGCATAAAGTTGTAAGATTTTTTGTGCTTCCTTGTTATACTAGCATCTAGTGTTGGATGGTGCATTTCAAAATAATTTCAACTCTGAGAAATTTGGGTTGCAATTTTGGATAAGGAGGAGTTTTGGACACCTGAGTCTTCTTAGAGAGATCTGATTTCCATCATCATTTTATGGGGTCTCTGAAAAAAATCAGCTTCTTCCTTCTTTTTCCTCAGACTAGCAGTAGTGTACCAGCATGATGAGCCAGTCTAGGGACTGACTAGGTCAAAAACTAATTCCCCCCACAATATTTTATTTCATCATCATTTACAGAATTAAGATAACATACATGTTTAAAATTACACAGAAATTATGTCTTGGGATATATCTCAAACACTTGAACTTATATTTAACTATTCAATTAATATAAATAGAAATTTTAAAAGGATGAAACAGTCTATCAAGAAATTATTATCATCTTGAAATATGTTTTATGCCTTTTTAGAGATAAAAATATTTATAAAAAGCATAATTTATACTAAAAAGATCCACTGCTTATCATATACAAAAATTTCTAATATATCTCTTCAATTTTCACACATATGCATCACTTCATTTAACTCCAGTGATTATTGTTTATATCTTTACAGCCCAGAGCGCTGCTGGCCTAGATATAAGGGTGGGGATTATTCTCAAGCAGTACAAAGTAAATGCTGATTACCTCAATCTGCCAAATTTTTTCTGGAAATGTTATACTGCAGAATGTAAACCAGATCAGAATTAAATTCTATTTAGCACTACTTGATTATGTCCATGACAGAAAATGATTACTGAGACCTCCCTAGTGGCTACAAAATGGAGACACTGTTTTTGAGTAATTTATTTTGTCTGAAGGATGGTGTAATTCTGTCATATAAATAATTCTTTTAAGCACAATTTTAAAGGAAGCATTCAATCTAGTGTTTTGCAGGCTGGATAATGACTAGGCCTTGGCTTAACCTCTCCTGTGTCTCTATTACCTCTAAACTCTAAGAAGTGCATGTGAAATGTTATATACCTACCCTGCTATTCAATTTGTGCTCACAGAGGAAGTCATTCCAATCTCACAGAAGAATTCTGAAACATCATTTATCAGTGTGTGCAGAGTTTCGAGATCCTTGGCAAGAGGGATAATAGGATTGTAAGGTCCTTTGTTTGTTTTTCACATTTTTACAATATCGAAATAGGGATTGAATTCTATTTATATATTGCAGCAGATATAGCACTAAAGAAATAAAACCACTTAAGTAAAATATTTTATTTATATGTTGAAAGTAACAATTTTTAGACCTGCTGCCTTTCTGTGGACTATTTTAAGTCCTGTTCAAACCTAGGGCATGACTCCCCACCTTGCAGGGTGCTTGCATCAGGGCTCAGGGGAGTCTCACAAACCCAGGTGATGTGTTGGATGCCTTGTATCACTTACAGTTAATTGAAATTCAATAATGAATGACAGCATTCAATACCATACCAAAAATAATAATGCAGAAGGGAAGAAGGGCTCCCTGCTGACTGTGCATATGAGGGGGCTCAAGTGCACTTTTTCTGACCATCTAGAGCTAACACATTTAATATTTTTGAGCTATGCTTGCATGTAACCCAATAAAACAACAGCACCCCAGCAATACCACAGTTTTCTCCCCAAATACTTTCCAGTTCACTGGCAGTACAGGCTGTAAGTATGTAAGCCTAGCAGAAAAGACCTCTCTGTTAGCAATTACATTGCCTCTGATTTTTCATGTTGTCACAGTAGTTTGTCCCTGTACTCAGCTTTCCTGTGATTTGAGATGCCTCACAGGGCTGTCCTACTTGTTTAAAATGGTTTTGAGGGGTTTTCAGATTTAAAGCATGACTTCAGTGCATGAAGCTATGGTAAATCTCAAAGAACATCACAGGTAATAACTGTGATTAGAGCCAAAATCCCAGCACATTTTTCTTGAGAAAGTCTATGAGCACAAGCTCATTATAAATGCATACGTACCCCATGTGGCCTTTGAAGAATGACAATATTCTATCACAGCAACAAGGAGCCACTGTGACTGCTCTCCTTAATGAATGTGTTTTGCTATTTTTTGATGCAACTTACATATGAAAATTAGATTATAGCTTCAGTATTATTTTTATTGGAAGTGTGTTTTGAGAAGGATTGCCATGAATACCTGTGGAAAAAAAAAATCTGCTTGGATTACATAATGTGTTTCATGCAAGAAAAAATCATGAAGACTTCAGTTTCAGTGATTCTTTTTTTCCCCTCCATTTTGATATCTGCAAAGTCACTTTTTCTTAGGACAAGTAGTTAAAACTTGTTTTCTTTACTGTGAGGGTTGATTCTGCATCTAGTATCAGTTGTTAATTCCAAATACGTGGGATTTACAAGCAGATCCAAAGAAGACTTTAGATCGATCATAGATACATAACTGGCAATGAACAGAGCACATTTTCACATCTGGACAGGGGAAGATGAGGGCTTTGTGTCTTAGACACAGCCAGGGTTAGAGGGCTGCTGAAAAAGTGTTTCTCAGATTTCAGTTTTTGCTCCTGTGTCCTCATCTTTGTCATTATCCACCGTTTGGGCTGTCATTTTACTAGTTATTCTAAAACAAAGCTATTCAGCTTATTCCCTCTCTCAGTCTTTCTCCAAGTTACAAAATATCTCAAAGTTGGAAGGAACAAATTGTCTTGATAGCCCAAGTGTTTTTCTTCTTTTGTTTCCTATCCTCTACTGTGGAGTCATTAACCACTAAAGAAGAAGGAAACAAGGACACCTCCAACTGCAAACTTCAACAATTAGGAAACAGGAACACCCCAATTCTATAGGTAACCTAAGAAATTTTTCTCCTTCTCTCCTATTTCTCTCCCCTCACCCCTCTCTCCCAACCCCAACCCCCATCCCAATTCCCTTCCATGTCTGTTCATCCTATTTAACATGTTCATTTTGGAACTGGCATTGATTCAGGACCAGACTGCATCAGAATAATTTCAGTTAAACACAATAAGCGAGCCAGTGACATTAAGAGAGGATAATTGAGTTGGTCCTTTGGGCAGTTAAAGATTGAAAGGAAAGGCGATAGATAAGGATTGGTTTAAAACGAAAAAGAAAGATGAAATATTATTGCCAGCGTTATTTAATTATTTCCGAATTAAAAATGCAAAATGAGGGTACGCTAAATATAAACCCTTATCTTTAATTATCAAGCCTGTCCTGTTCTACTTGTACTGAAAAACCTGAAATCAATGGAATGAATCCCAGCAGCGATCCAGTTACTACCAGAGAAGGACTGCATATACGAAAGGAGGGCAACGTGCTTTAAAAGACAGTACAACAGAAAGTAATGCAATTTGAGGGGGAAAAAAAGGAAAAAAAAAATACAAGCGAGGTTCGTTTCCTTGTCATCCTGCATCCTGAGCTCACATTAAATGACAGACTTTTCTTCTCTCTGCATTCTAATTAGACTGTGCCAATGGGCAAGTGGGGAAGGGAATGTTAATGAGGGAGCTGGGGAGCGCGGTGGGAGCCGGGGCTGGCGGCTCCCCGCTCCCGCCGCAGTCCGGGGCAGCGCGGCGCGGCTGCCGGGGCTGTGCCCGGGCACACTTTGACCGGAGGCTGCGGAGGGAGGGCTACGGAGGGCTACGGAAAATGTCTTGTACCGGGCTGGGGAGCGCTTTTCGCCCCGTCTCTCGTTTGCGCACCGGCGACTATTCCGCGCCCTCCGAGGCCGCTGAAGCCGCCCCGGGCCGGTGTCGGTGTCGGTGTCGGTGTCGGTGTCGGTGCCGCCCTGGGCGGGGACCCCGCACCCTCTGTGCCCCGCGCCCCGGCACGCACGGGCACGCGCGCGCGATCCCGCCGCTCCGGAGGCGCTCGGTGCCGGCCCCGCTCGGTCCCGGCCGCGCTCGGCAGCGGCACCGGCCCCAGCCC
>JANRMJ010000088.1:45439660-45501781 GCA_025584955.1 Alethe diademata
GGTCCCCGCACCGAGCCCCGGCGAATGGCATGACTGTGCCTCCCGCCCGCCCCCCGCCCCCCCGGCGGCGGTGTGCCGTAGTGAGGCGAGGGGTGGTTAAACCCCCATCCTCCCATACATACGGTTTTTATTTTTTTTGTTCCTTTTCGTCTCGGGGCTTTCACATCACGGAACAGGAAAGCATCTGATGCGCCGGCTCACATGCCACTTCTGATCATACGTTGCCTCCTTGCACAGAGCAGGATCGTTGGGAAGATGGAGATACAATAAGTTGCTAGTACTGAAAAGTGCTGCGGAAATCCAGTGGTTTCCTTTCTCCAGTGAAGTGACATATTTTCCTCGGGTTAAGTTGAAAGCAGTGCTTGGCGGAGACTGACTGTGGCTCAGAGTGGGTTTGTGTTTTTCTTGCACCGTTAGGTTTTGCGAAGAGCAGCGATGAAGAGGAAGCTGGCACTCTCCGAGATGCAGTTGGTTCTTCTCGTTTTATTGGTGTGGCTACCAACAAGGTGAGAGAATATTTAGTTTTGTTGTTCAGTGGGAACATGTATGTTACTTACAATCTGCAAAGGATGAGCTTGTGTGATGGGTTATAAAAGTATAGTATGTAGTAACGTAATAAAAAAATCTTTCTTGCTGTTTGAATGCAGTATTGCACAGTTTCTGGAGCAAATGCAATAGAATGTAGTTTAGGGACCATAAAAGCCTGATCTCTTGTCCATAAACGGTTTGTGAATTGATGCTTTATTTCACCATTAAAATAACAATTTCTTTAAATGCTTTTTTGGATCTTAAAGATTTCAGTTACTGTATCCCTGTGATTCTGTACCTTACAAAATGGAGAAATAGATTATCATGAAGTCACACTGCAAATCACTGTCTTTAAAATAATGCTTATGTATTTATCAATATGGACATGCCTTTTTTTTTTTCCTTGATTTTTTTTGGTCAAACATAATAGAATTCAAAATGATGCTTAAGCTTTAAACCTCTAGGTGGAGATAGCATACAACTTCACAATCACATATAATAAAACAATAGCATCATTTATTTATCAACTTTTCTTATGTCGTTTCAAGTTCTTAATTTCTAAAGGGAGAGCATAACAGGAAGTAATTTTTATTACAGTATACTTTTGTGTTGCTCACAGTTCCTAAACATGTAATTAATTATAGTTTGTAACTTTGATGTACTTGCTTTAGTTCTGTCTGCAGTGGGTCTTGTCCTAGTATGGTAAAGACTGTATGCTATATAATGCAGGTTTCCTAAGATTTAATGAGTCTCAAATAATTTTGTTTGTTTCCCAGCGAACAAAATATTTTCTGAAACTATGTTTTCTATTTCACTTTACACCTAACCATGGTGCAGTATTAGTTGAGTCACAGTGGGCCAGATCCTGCAAACCCTACTCAAGTGAGTAATCTTACTGACGTCAGAGAGACTATATGCGTTATTAAAGACTTTGTGCCTAAGTAAAGTTTGCAGGATGTGACCCTAATTTGATGTAATTGTATTGATCTAATTTTTTTTAGTGGAATCTTGAGTTCAAAAACTGTTATATCTCAAAAAGGAAGCTTAAAAATGGCAGAGACGTATTTTGGCAGTCCATGAGTATAATGATACATTTTACAAACCAAAAAGGAACCATCCAGTAATTGCAACTAAGAAAAAACTGACACATGAGTAAAATCACACATGACATTTTCATGGGTTCTTTATAAATTATCTGATTTGGGTCGATTCTGTGGTTTATATGATGGAAAGGATAGACTGCAATGATTTACATTTAAATACTTCTTTATGCTATTGAACTGGGGACCAACATACAGCCTTGTCTTTAATCATTTTATAGCTTACTTTAGAGAACCTACCAGCCAAACCTACTTTTGGTTTAGAGGAGGAGGAAAACATGCTTGCAATTATGGCATTCAGAATGCCTTCATTTCGAGATGATTAATACTCAAACATTAGGATTAAAAATTTAGGTAGCTGAAAAAGGTTTAAATGACAATGTGTGTGGCAAATGATGCTTTACTTCCTGGATACCAATACGCTGATTTTAAGTAGATAACACTGATGAGCTCATGTATTTCACATGCACAGTGCTTGAAATTGTTGGCACGGTAACATTTGTATGTGTAAGGTTTTCTGTGTGTCAGGGTTTCCCTGGCACAAACGCTTTTGGTCTGGGGGCCCAGTTTCTGGGGGACTGTGGAGCACCATGGCTGGCTGGGCAGCAGGTTCATCTTCCAGCCCCTAGCATCTTCCACAAAGATTTGATCCATAAAGGCTGTAATGCCTCTTTCTTTATTGGGGAAGTTTGAAACAATCAGTGAGCTACAGATTCTTCTTGACACTTCATTGATCATTCATGATTCCTTTTTCCATCCAACTTTTATAAGGCTTTTCTGCATCTGATGGAATATCAGATAGTGCTTTTTATGACAAAACAGCGTTTCAGAAAGATGAAGGCTGTCCACAGCTATCCTGCAGCTTGCTAGTCAGCACTGGTGCTCCCTCCCACCAACTGCTGGCGTCAGAGGACTCCCTGAGCATGATCGTTGGAGTTTTCCCTCATGTTATTTCTTCTGGTCATGTACATTACATGACCATTGGGTGGAGGCAAATCCCCAGGATTTATCCAGAGATAGAGTATACCTAGGTGAGGAGAGATAAGACAGAGCTGGAAGGATGTGGGTTTGTGCATGAGGTCCTGGTTATCAGTCCAGGAGAGACATGCCACCAAAGCCTGGGAAGCTCTTCTAGGGTTTCGCACCAGCGCAGCCTCCACTAATGATGTTAGTGGAGCTTGAAGTAGCACTCACAGTAATGCAATGGCGCCTACAAGTAAAGGCTACTGGAAAATGACTTCCTGAATATTTTAAATAGTGTGCTGTCGACCCTTATATGTCTGAACTTGTTATATATAAATTGTGTATTTGTATCCTGTTAAATACACCTTTCCTGTTGGAATGCAGCAAGTAAAGGCCAGCCTCAAAAAAATGCATGTGAGTGTATGTTAAAACATATTTAGCACCTTCTAAAATGTAAAATATCCGTTTAGATCAGTGCTGGCTGACTCCCTGGAAGACGAAGCTAAGAATAACATCACCATCTTTACAAGAATTCTAGACAGACTTCTGGATGGTTATGATAATCGCCTCAGACCTGGATTAGGAGGTAATAAAACCAATTAAAGATTGATTTTAAAAAATCAATTTTAATGTTCAGATTTTATGCAGTGATATTCTTCCTTCGGGGTTTTTTTTCCCTAACAACTGGTATGTATCTTGATAAATTATTTATAACTACATTCACCCAGATGAATCATTTGAAGTTTGAGGAAGATAACATCTATGAATGGAAAGAAGGCACTTTCACACATTTATCTTAAGTAAAAAGAAAAAAAGTCTGGTGTTTTAACATAGTAAAACAGAATGTGAACAAAAATAACATCTAAAGCTGTTATTCCGGTCAGGGAATTTTGGTTGAACAAGGAATGCAGGCTTAATTCCCTGCAATGCAATAGATGTGTGTTTTCAGAAATCTGCACAAGTGTTTTGTGTGATGTGTATAAATTCCACATTTTAGATTCATTCCTTGGCCCAGTAAATTCAGTGAAAATATTGTGATTTTGACTTCTTTGGAATTAAGGTGTCACTGGCAATATGCATTTTGTTTCTGGACACCTTGCACTTATTTGGGCATTTGGAAAAAAAAATACAGAAAAAGAGAATATTGGAGGACAGAGGTCACTGTACTCTTGTGCCATGACTGTCAGTTATTTTTCAAAATGTCAGTTCACATTTTGATTTTAAAGCTGTATGCCATCTTATGTCAGCATGTGTTATATAGGCAAGAAATTTAAATAATTTTTATGGTGTTGAAAATATTACTGCATACAGAAAAATCTTTTTGGCATAGGGAGGGGCTGAATATCTTAGTTTTGACAATATTTTATCTACTATTGTTGTTTATCTGTATTTATGCTAACATTGACATGTATGATTCAAATATACACTTCTACTGCTACTATTATTAACAGTTTTAGTAATTGTAATTTTCAACCTGGAGACTGTTTCAGCTCGATGAAACTCATTCTAGTTCAAAATCCTTGGGAGCCATTCCTGTTCCTGTTGATTTCAGGAAGACCAGGCCCAAAGCTAGAGGCATGCTCCAACTCCCATGGAAATTACAATAACAACTCTGATCAAATTAGGCATTAGTTAAAGCTCAGAGTTTTTATCCAACAGTATTCCATCCTGACCTGTGGCTCTGTTGCTGTTCAGGTCCTGGAGAATTGTGGCTTGCATCTGACACAGCAGAAAGTGGGACCTGACACTGACTGAAACAGTTTTCTCATTATACGTTACTTTTAACCTGGGATGCCTTTTCGTTTCCATTTCTGGCCTCTGTACAATGGAGGCTTTTGAAATATTTTATATTTAAAGACTTTTTAATTTGGATGTTACATGGGACCTATAGCACTGTTGATGCGAGAATTTATATAGTCATGTTTTACATGGAGTTTTGATTTTTCTGCAAAATACTTAAATTTAACAATTTAGGCATAGTATAAACATACAATGACTTGCAGAAACATTTCATATCACCAAGCTCATGTTGAATTGGCAGGGCTTTTAAAATCATGCATTTTATTAGAAAAATAATCAAAGTTTTCCTGCTTACAAAGAATGAGTCATTTAATGAGAGGAGTCTGCAGTTCCTTTGCATATCAAGTATTTTTTTAATATTGAAATTATATTGTTGAGAAAATGAAATAAAGAAAAAAATCTAATGGATTTTTCTTTTATATTTTTCATTAAATTTGCTTCAAAATAACCTCCCTCTTTTTCTTTATGACGCCTCATAGATAATTAAAACATACTCTGAGAGCAAAAAAATTAAAGAATTAACATCTGTTTGATATTGGTATACATGGCAATCAACCCATGCAGAATATGTGTGAAATGAAGCTGTGTCATGCATATTAAACCGTGGTGATTCATGACACATTAATCTTAATCTTCAAGAATACTTCAGTTGTGGATCAATGGATTCTTACAGTTTAAAAGAACACATGTAAATGGCAATTGTGATAATTCACGATACAAACATACCAAACAAGGCTTTTGTAAATAGTGCTTAATAATTAGGTACTTTAATAATTCAGGAATTTTCTAGCAGTTTATGCCTTTTTCTATATTGACCTACAGTCTGAAAAGAAATGTGGAAATAATTAATCTTCTTCTTTTTTAACACTACGTGCCTAGTAAGCTGTGGGAATTTCTAAAAGTGTTTTTGCAGGAGTTTACTGCATTCTGACCGTGCCATACATCATTAATTTAAGATACCTAGTCTCAGTTATGTTTCACTTCCATTTGTATGAGTCTGAAATAGCTCATTTGAAACCAGGCATAGCAGTTTGCATTACTGTGCACTTATCACTGCTATGACTGGGATCACAATTGGGCCTTACGTATTACAACTGAAATAGTCCTGGGTCTGAGATGAATTCTTCTGAAGTCGTCTGAAAGCAAGAGCTGCTCATCAGCCCACTTTCACTTGCTGTGAAATACATTTTCAGAGATGTCTTACAGCAAGAATTTAGATAATTGTAAACAATTGCTCCTTTAGTAATGAAATGTTTTGGGTTAATACTGGCGTTTTATCTAGTTATTGACCAACAGAAGGGAAATGTGTAGGCTTCTTGAAAGACTGTATATTAAATTCAGCAAAGTAAATGTCTGGTTGGCAGATAGTTCCTGAATTAAAGGATAGATTTGTAATTCATTTTACTGGGAGGCTTGGTGTGTGTACTGACAGTATGTAACTTGGTACTTTACTGATGCCCTTCAAAACTGAGTACTATTTTCTACAGATTGTTGAGGAAGGTTTAACTTTTGCTTGTGGTACACCTTTGTCAGTTAAACAGCTTCTGGCTATTGACTATTGACTGTTCTAGCAGCTGGGATCCTTGAGTGATGTGTGAACACTACAGTTAGGAAATAACCTGCAAAATGGGTGTGGGCAGGAGGAAGATGACACTGCACCATCCCACGAAGCCAGAGGCATCTCATATGACTTAGATATATACCCCAACCTACTGAATTGATATGGATGATCATGGGTTTATTTAAGGGCAGATAATCTTTTCTCTGTACTCATTTTATGCTAAGCACAGGATTGCAGCTGGAACACTCTTGACTTCTCTTTCAGCTCTGAAATGAACTATTTAACCCAAACATTCCACGCCATTTCTGTTTAGCCATCAAAATAAATTACAAGTTTGACTTCAAAACAAATTTGCTGTATCATTAACATTAATTTGTATGAAATATAGCCATGCAAATGGCAAGTCATACAGGCCTTAATTGTTTATGACTTTCTACAAATAATGAAGGTATTTTTTTCTTTTTATTTGCTGTAAGTTTGCAAGATAATTAGGGTAAATTTTTTTCATAAATCCTTTGCTTTTTATTACCATGTTGAAAAGGAAATCTAATTATTAATGGGCACTAAAACTAAGCAAGGAACCAAAATATCTGGAAGTGACTGAATTATCTGTCTGCTCTCCTTTGCCCCATGAACAGGCATGATCATGCTGGATACTTCAGTATTCTATCTCCATAAGTTAGTTATTCAGACTTCTTTCCTTTCTCACATCTGAAATTGGCCTTTTCAACTGCTACAGAACTTCTGTCTTTTCTACTCTTCGAAACTTATAAAACATAATTGAATAGAAAACTTAAATGTTAGAGGAAAAATCAAACCAAACCAAACCAAACCAAACCCAACCAAACAAAAAGTTACAAACACAGAGGACTGGATTTCATATCCTGAAGTTTCAAGTGCCATATTGACATTGGTAAGATCTATGGAAATGTCAGGATCCTCTTGCAAACTGTGGTCTGTCTGACCAGCTTCAGGAATGGCATTCTTATTGTAACCAAAGGGTTGAATAATGGGTGTTAAAATAAAGAGGAAGATAAGACGGTTGGTGGGTGAAAATTAAATGCACTGTGATTCCATTTTGAAGGAACCGTCTTTACTTTCAAATGTTCTGATTGCTTTAAACAAGCATCTACATTGCATTTCTCATACAGAGAGAAAAAATCCTCTTTTTTCTCAACGTTTTGTAAACCAATTGAACAGCAAAATTGAAGAGAATGGAGGGGAATTCTTGCTGACTATTGCTATTGGAGAGATGGTCAGCAATGAGCACTTGCAGGCGTGACCTTTCATCTTTGGAGCACTAGATAATTCATTGCATAGAATCAGTGTAATGGTGTAGAATATCAGACTTGGTGATTAAAAGTTGTGTGATGTTCTCACCAATATGAGCACAAGGGAGAACCATTTTTTCACAGATTATCTTTGTCTCCTGCCCAGATCAGGAGAACTGTATGCATATATGTATGCTTGTGTGTGCCAGTGTGTGTGTATGTTTGTGTTTATCAGATAGCTGGAGGTTTTTGGTTGCCAGGAAACACGGCCATGGTCATATGCTGATAATCTGGAATATGTTGAATTTAGGGCACTGTATTTATATATTGCTCTGATTCAGTGTTTTTAATGGGCTTTAGAAGAGTTTGTAGCTATAGCAGTCCCTAGCTGGGGGACCCTAGCTTGGTTAGTCCCCTAGCCAAACCTTAGAGGTATTTGTCAGCCCCAAACATGCTTAATGCAAATTCAGAATATCGTAAAGGAGTGTTCTCTGACTGTTTTTTTCTACAGAACACTACTAGAAAGCTTTCACTACTGTTTTTAAAGGGGAAAAGTGCAACTCCCCATCTCGGTTGTGGTTGCTTCCTTAGTCTTTTTTTGCTCCAGGTTCATCTTTTGGAAATGGTAGCATCTCTCTGTCAGTGCTAGTGCAGAGCAATTCAGAGAAGCACTTGCATCTTCTAAAAGCCCACAATCATTGTAGCTATGCTGGGACACAGAGGGGTAAGCTACTGTATGCTCCTCTTTTGGGCATACCTGGAAGGGCCACATGGAATCTGGCCATACTAGTGCTTTCAGAGGAGTCAGCAAGAAACTCGGGTTAATTTATGTTAGAGCTGTGGATAATATATGTTGGCAAAAAGCATTCCATGTAAAAAATGGAAAAGCAATAGAGAGGAGGATATGAAAATCTCATTAATAACTTATCCAGGGCATGCAGTGCTAAATCCAAGAACAGAACTAACTCAGTAGCTATAAGCATTCCAGGGAATGATTCATTAGGAAAGTGGAAGGACAAAAACCCCACAGAAACCTCTTTGATACTAAAGAAAAAAACTAGAAAAATTATCTAGTATAGGATAGGGGCTGAGTAGCTAGACAGAGGTTATTTGGTTATTTATTTATGGAAAGTCTGTGAATAAATCAACAGTGAAGATGTAAAAACAAAATTAATGCTACAGCTGTGCAGAGTAGTGCAATTGGGGAAAGTGTTGCACGATGCAAAGCAAAAAATTCACAGAATCACAAAATAAGCTGAGTTGGAAGGATCTACAAGGATCATTGAGCCCTCCTCCTGGGCCTGCACAGCAACATCCCAAAGAATGAAATGCTCTGGCTCAGATGAGTTACCAGAAATGCAGGTACTTTACAGTTGTTACAGATGTCCATAGAGGAGCTAGTCTGAGAGGCTCTCCCAGTTCACTGAACGTGTATATTTAGTACTTTTTGTATTTTCTCCTGGCAAAGCATCAGCATTTGCTTCTAATGCTAGAATTACTGCTGACGACACCAAGGCTGAATTAGAGCTTTGCTTACTTTTGTCTCATCTGCAAGGAAGCTGTGGAAGCAGATCCTGCAGATTTCTGTGTAGCTCACTGGTGCTCATTGTAAATCAGACTGACAGGGTGGTTACATTTTCCAGCCAGATTTGGTGGACGGAGACATCAAAGCCATCACCTTTTCTCTGTGATGCAGTTATTCTGGGTTATTTAGGAAATGGTTGAGAAGCAATGGTCTTGCTAATATCCAAGGTATTCTACTGTTGACTGCTTTCCACTAAGGCCTTTTATCATATTAAATCTTGCAATGATGTTTTTTCTGTCTGAAATATACAACTACTTCTCATTCAGGCTGACTAGTTTAAATAGCTAAGTACCAAAGGAATGCAATATTGTAGTACCAAAGTTTTTATTACCCTTGTGAAATGATACAATTTGCATTAAGCCACCTGAATTGGAAATATAATTATTATTAAATGATCTAACTCTAAAACATTTTCAGAAATATTTTAGCGCATTAGAAATTCATCCAGGATAACTTTGGGGATTTTAATGCATTTAATGGATTTTTACTAGTGGATTTTAACCAAGCAAATAGTGAATTTAAAATGTAGTAATCAATGTTTATGTTGCTTACAATGAAAAAAAATATTAGTCAATCTGTAGAAACGAAGAGATTTTGTAATACAAAATTAGTAGTATTCTGGGTTACACTAAAAGATGTGCTTATAAAGAATGTAAGGGAAATCCTTTAATGTTTACTGCTGTGATACATGGAGTATTCAGTTTTGTATATTCTTTTTATAGAATATACACAGAAAATTACATTTCAAATATTTTCTTAAATAAGATATACCAAAAAAAGAGTGGCAATTAAGAATGTAAGCTAAAGAGATCTCTTATTCACTTATATAATCACCTAAAGATATTGTGAAAATTTTGGCGAAGAGCTATTAAACCAGTTTATAATAAATTTATAATTAATGGTCTTTGACATTTTGGGTTTACATGTATAGGATGCCGACAATGTTTGGAATACACTGCCCTTCACAAACGTGGAAAAATGGACCTTAAGAATATGTTTGATTTTTAAAAAAATGGCAATTATATCATACTGTGATATGACTAGCATCACTAATGATGTTGATTTCTGCTTGTGTGACAACAACTAATATTTAAACAAATAGTCACGCATAACTTTAAAAAAATTAATTGGCAAGTTTTGAAATTTTATTTTCAATGAAACTAAAAACTTGGAATTAAATGGACATGGATGACTCCTTCAGCTTTTTTGTGTAGAAACGGTTGAGGTTTTTGTAACCTTTGTTCTTAAGCTCTCTAATGACAAATATACATTTAAATATATTTTCTGTATTTTAGCACCAATAAAGAAAAATCTGCCAGGAGACATTGATTCTGCATAGCACAACAGGCTTCTACTACATTCAAAGCCTGATTGTGGCAAACAGTGTAACAATGCTGTCTGTCTGTCTAAGACATTATCTTAAAGGACCAAAAAAAAGAATTATTTTCTTCCCCTTCTTAGCTTTACTGGGCAAACTCATCTATTAGGCCAATGCTGATGATTTTCAGCAGTAGTAGAGATAATGGCTGCTCAGAATTGTAGTGGAGTTTCCATCTTTGTGGAGATACTCACAATTTGACAGACTATGACCTGGGCAACTTGCTGTGTCTTCAGAGATTGCTCTGCTTTGGACTTTCCAAAGGCTCTTTTTAAACTTAGTTGTTTTAAGATTCTTTAGCTGAATTCTTACAGCCAGCAAGACATTGAAATAATGGCTGCAGCTTTCTATCTTACTTGGAAAAGGTGAAAAAAAAAATTGGTATGTTAGATCTGGGAGATATAGCTGAAGGAAAAAGTCTGTGTAAATGAAAGGTTTAAACTGCTTCAGAACAGCAGGATGCACAGTGCTGTACAACTCTTGAGCTTATTATTCATAAGGACCCCACTGAAAAATATAAGATTTTGGGCAGACAGGCTCTGTGAAAATGAAGAGGAAATGTCCTGCTTTATGGTCTTTGCCGCATTTTTCATTGTATCACCTTATACTGAAGTCCTGAGAAGGTTAAATATGTGAAAAGACAGTATTTTAAAGGACAGGCAGTGTATTGGATCCTTTGCAGTTTACTTTGGCAGTGTACAGGGAACTGAGAAGCTGCACAGCACTGTGTATCCTAGAGACCAACTCCTCCTCAGGAAGCACCCAGGAGCCTCTAATCACTGCCCTTCTGAAGTGCCCTGAGACACCATCCAAAGTTCCTCCTGCTTTATTCTTCTGCGCTTGTATTTCCTTTTTCTTTTCTAAATACCTATCTATTTTGTCCATTCTTATAAAAAATGCCCAACTGTCTTTTTTGCCCAAGATTTGATGAATTTACTTGATTCCATCTAAGCACAGTGTTACTCAGGTCCAGGTGAGACCTGCCGTGTAGATGCAGCTGTGTAGTTTTTTTTTGTGGCTGGAAACCCAGCCTTGCCTTACCCTCCTCCCAGGTACAGCTGCTGACATCTGGCTGCCTGGAAGATTTCCAGTGAAACTGGATGGAGGAGGTTGGAATTATGTGAAAGCAGACTCCTAGGTAGGTAGAAAGCAAAGATAATCTTTGCCCACAGATTGTGTGGCCTTCCTTTTGTGCCAGCACAGTTCTCTGGTGTTGTTGACTGGTCTGAGACAGATCTGTTCCTTCTGGCAGTACTCCTGACTACATATTCCTGTTTCTCTTTTCTTGCAATGCTACCATTTTGTGACTGTCTTTAAGAATAACCTTTTCAATGTGCAATCAAGTGCATCCAATTTTTAGAATTAATAGTGTGAAAAGAGAGAGAGAGAGAGAAGCGTGTAATTAGAAAGGATCATGCATAAGGACATCGTATATTAAAACAACACTTTTTTTTTTTTTGGAAGTATTTTAGTCTGTTTTAATTGTCAGTATTAGTGGCAACAATTAATATCTATCAGTAGCTTCTAAATACTCCAAATAACATATATGCAGTAGAAAAAAAAGATGTTTTACAACGACCTAGCATTAGCATAATACAAGCCAAGGTGAGAAACCACTATGAGCAAGAAACATGGGAAAGGGAAGGAGGGCAGAATAAAAGAGATGATGAGTAAAGGAGGGAGATAAAATTGTCTTACTGACCATTGACCACTTTTAAACAACTGGCAGATTCAAGCATCTGTATGATATTTTTTTCAAATATCCTTTGGAAACTCGAAAGTAGAATAGATAATAAATTTTATCATTATGGTATATGCATACATTGAAATTTCTGATATTCGTGTTGGTTCAACAATGAGTCATCTATCTCAAGAAACAGCTATAGAGGATGTGTTGCTGTACTATTCACCAAGCTTCTAAATTAAAGCATCAGCAGAAGATTTTGAATTAATACTGTCAAAAGTCTAATAAATTTTAATTATAAGAACCAAAGCACTTTAATATGCCAAGATTAGTCTTTAAAAATATTTTTATATCTGTTTTTTCCCATCTTAATGCTCTAATGAAATTAATCACAACCTAAAGGAAATTTTGTTTACCACTGCCACCCCATTAATAGTTTGCTTTATCATGCAGAGTATTTCATCACTAGTTTGTGGAAATTGTGAATAAATCAGAAAAGTATAATTCTGCTAACCTTCCAGAAGTGGTGTTGCTGTTTGGGAACCATTTATATGATTTCTGTGTAGCACACGGCTCCTGATTTACATTCCTTAATTCCTTGCCATATGTTGAGGGCTGTTTAATAATTAGGGCATTTAACACTGTGAAAGCAATGTAAATCAATTCCCCTCTTACCTGGGATTATTGTACACATCAGAGGACATTAAAGATTTTAGTGAAGTTGTGCAGCTGCAGAGATTGGATCTAGTCTGACCAAATTGCATTCATTTTTATATGTATACATATTCGGTCCTCCCCATGCATTTCTTTCATTGAACCAGTAGAGATCACATGTCCTTATCTGCAATTTGTTTGGGAAAACCCGGGTGTCCCATGCTCCATCTGCTTAGTCTGTGTTTTTTTACAGACTGCAAATTAGGAATTTTATAATTGTGTACTGTTATGACCAATAGAGTTGATTGACAGTAAAATTCAGTGCTATTCACACTCACATATGGTTCAACAGAAATCAGTTAAAAACTGGTGTACGCTGTAAAATTTTCTAGACTGCTTGTATTTATGGTCTTTGATGTGAAAGTTTCCTGGAGTTACCTATCTTCATTTAGCACCTACTTCTGTTTTAATTTTGAAAATTTCTTACTCTCCATCCCTTAAATACCTAGATGACATGAAAGCAATGTGTTTTCTGGCTGAATAATTGCCCTGAATGCTGCTAGTTCTTCTTTGTTCATCTCAATTACTTGGTGCTGATTCTCTCATCCAAGAGAGGTAATTGTCTTCCAGCACGTTTCCTCCTTTTCTTTTCTTGTAACCATTCTCAGTTGATCTAAGACAATAGGTTCCTCAGACCACTCCTATCAGGAAACTGGGAGATATTAGAGCTTATTATTATTGTTTCCATTCTTTCAAATATATAAGCCTCTCAGCACAACACCAGAGAGCAGAAAAGAAATGGAACAGGTGAGAAAGTCTGTGTTTATGCTCAAGAATTTAGAGGTGGTTTGAAAGGACAATTCTTACCCTTAATACACCAGCATAATGTTCTAGATACTTAATTCTGAGTGACAATCTAAAGGCTTCTGTAGATGCCTGTTTATTCTCACTAGTTGAAATAAGAATTTAAAGGCTCACTGAATGAGAAGCGGCTGAAAAGAGTTATATTGTGGTGTATATAAATGAGAAAACCAAAGGTTTTAGTCTTAGATGCAATGCTGTGTTTATATAACCCCTTTGCCATCCTAAGGCATTCCTTAGCTGAAATGCTATGGACTTGTTTGTGTCAATAGTTTTAACTGAGCATCAAACAGATCTTTTTACAGATATCTAAATGTGAACTTTTGGTACTGCATCGTCTCATGCAGTTTCTGAAAGGAAAAGGGAAGAGACTTCCACCTGGGAAAATAAATAAACAAATAAATAAATAAACAAATAAGTAAAGATGAGAAGGGAGAAATAGAAATGCCTGTTGTTTGAGATAAGAAAATGGTCACATTTTTAATAATCCCTTTCCATCTGCTGAGTGCTGAAAGCTGTCAGAGAATTCTTTATGTTTTTACTAGACATTTTGTCTTTAATGACCATTAAAAGAAAAAAAATAAGACAGATAATCTGGTTTGCTACTGCACAATATTTTTAAAATAATTGACTATTTAAAAATAATATCTGCAGTAGATATTACCTACATTTTCACAAAGCCATAGTTTCTGCTTAGAAGAATATGCACTTTTAGAAGCTGGATTCTGATTAAACTCATATTAGGCATTGTTTCAGATTAAAAAAAAACCTATTTTTAATTTTATACCTGTAAAAAGCATTTTTACATGCTGTTAAACTGTTAATTTAATTTTAAAAGGAGATTCCAGTCCCAAATATATAGTCCTTCCACAGATAGAAGCCTAGTGGATTCTCAAATTCCATGGATAGCCAGAGGCAAATTCTCTTGTCACAGACAAAAATAAAAGACAGATTTGAGGCTGCTTAATCCAAGCTCTGGGACTATCCTGGGAGTATGTTTTAGAAGAGATTCTGGGAAAGAGTGTTATCTGTAAAGCTTGGGAACATTCAAGTGACTCAGCTGTGGGACTTTTGAGTGCTACAGTACACTTCCTGTAGACACTTCACACAGCCTTAGACTAAAACCTTTTTTAGTATTAACTGGATAATAGAAGAATAACTGTCAACTCTATAATATGCTAAAATGGGACTTAAAAATTGCTTAATTGCTGTCCATGCCAGTATTTTTTGCTTATTTGGGAGATACTTGTTTAAGTATTAAAATGATTCACTGTTGGATAAAGCCATGAACTCCTTGTCTGTCAGGACTCCTGTTTAGCAGGAAGTTTATTACCCATGGCCATCCCCAGAGCTGTCATGCCAAGCAAAAGACGTTAAGAATAAAAAAATAAAGGACAACTTGGCAGCCGGTCTGATTTGTGCTGTGTCTTGAAACTGTAACCCTACTCCTTCCTTCCCTGCGTTTCAGCAGCTGTGAGGCTCAGGAAAGTGTGAGGAAAGTGTCTGTCTGCATGTTCTTAAGCATGCTAGGTATTTAGAGTGTTAACATGCACAAAACCTATGGCTGATTTTAGTAATTCCTCTTGTTAGCTTTTTTGAGAATATAGAGTAGTCTGGATAAACATTAATTTCCTGTATTTCATAGTTATTTTACCTAGCTTGAAATAGGAACTGCTGCCTGGTTGATAGAAGGATTAGGACACTGTCTAATTTTTTTTTTTTTTTTGATAGTGTGTCACAGTCTTCTAAAATAGTATTATAGAATTTCATACAGAATTACCTATTAAAAATGTATTTGAGGATCCTGCTGCAAAAAAATGCATTAAAAGTGCCCACTAATATGCAGCTCTATTAAATAAAGGCACTACCTCCTTCTGCCATTGGTTCCTGTCATGCTTGAATGCAAAGAACAAGGTTTGCAAAACATAAAAGAGCTGCAGCTCCATTTTTAATGACTATACAATCCAGGACTATAATACCCAGACACTAAGCACAGACATTAAAATTAATCTGTCTGAAAAGATCTTAATTTTCAATGCTTTCTTATGTCTCTTGATCTGTAGAGGACCTCCATCAGCCTTTGGGACTTTGGAACAAGTGAGTTTCATACTTTGTTCTGATAGCAGCAAGCCTTGGGAAGATGCAGCTTCTGGTGACATGAGTGTTTGCCCCAGAACAAGCAAGACAGTCCTTCCCAGAGCTTCATCACAGTTTCTGTCAGTTCCAGAGTGGCAACCCGTTTGCTGTGGCTGACCACAAAGACAGACAAAATCCAAAGGCTTTTGTTGAAGCTGGTAATCACTAAGGGAAGGCTTTTTCACTGACTTCAGTGTGGTCTGGCATACCACCCAAATTCCTCATTAAATAATTAACAAGGCTAATAAGCACTGTGACAGAGTCTATTTTAGGTTAGAAAAAGTTGTGTGTAGCCCAAGAATGAAATGCTCTGTGTATATCTATGTATTAACACAGTTTCCTGGCCATCCCACTGAATTCTGTGGCCATTTTGCAGGTGCTTGATGCAGAAGACTTCTGATGTTCTTCTAGGAAATTATGAGAATTTAGGGGTTAATGTTCAGAATGTGGGAAGGTCCTGAAGGACAGTGTCCTTTCATAACTTGTACTTTCAGTGGCAAGTTGATATGTTGCATATTTAATACACATATGAACCAAAGTGGCTTCTGAAATCTAACTTGGATAAAATCTAGGATGAGTGATCTTGGTTAGAAAAGCAGCTGGACCTATGTAAGTGGTGGGCAAGCAAATAAGCTAGCAACAAAAATGAAGTTTTTAAAGACCCAAAAGCCAATATAATTATATTTTATATAATAAAAGCACTTCTTAAGAAACCCAGACCTGGCTGTGTTATGTCTGCAAAGAGAAGCTGGAAGCTGCTACTTTTTAAAAATGATACTGCTGTTAGGAGTAGATGTGGTTTGAAATGCAGGAGATACTGTCAGAGTGAGTGTATCAAATGGGATGATTTATAAATGCTATGACTTGGAATAAAGCACAGAGATCAAACCTGAAATTAGCCTAGAAGTGTAATGCAGCAGAATTTGCCAAGGTGCTCCATGACTCTAAAAACTGAGGTCATAAAATTCAAACATTTAAAACAAAATAAGAGAGATAAAGACTTCTGAGTATAAGTTTCCGATCTGAAATAAATTTGGGAATTTTTCTGCGTTACCTACATGTTATGGTTTTCTTTCTAATTGCACAAAACCTCCAAGCAGAGTAGACAAATATTGTCTCATGCGAATAATAACTTTGCCCTCCCTACTTTTGTGATGACACCAGTTCAGGTCAGTTCAAATAATTACTGTTGTACTTTCTCAAAGTCTGCTCCCTTCTAGACTTCCAGACTTGAGTGCTCTTTTTGTCTTCCTCTATCTCATTCTTTAGAGAGTGTTGGGGCAGTCTGGTTCATTTTAGCTCTGTCATGCTCATCCAGTTGATCTAAACAATGCAGTAGTCATATCTATTACTCAGCCTGGTGATTATAAACACTCCTCATCCTGATGGAAGCTGCAGTGTCTAAAGGGACAAGATTTAGTGCTGATGTTCTACTTTTCATTTGTGTGATGTGGTTTTGGTTTGCTGCCAAGTCTATTTTGTGTTAGCTAAGTTCCTTTTACTTCAACGTTTAAGTAACCCATTTCAGCAAGATCACATTTCTTCCAACCAAACTCAACTATGTTTTCAATTTCATGTTTCTATTGAACATTTTGTGCAACTTTAACTGAAAATTCCTCACATTGGTAGTTTATTTTAGAGTCGAATGCTTTAAAATTATTTTTCTATTTTTTTTTTCTTTTTTTTTTCCCTCATGGTGAATGAGGATGTAGGGAAGAAAGGGAGATTTGGTGGATTTCATGGTAGTCTTATGGGAACAAGTTTCATGTTGCCCATGTGTTTAGATTGTCCTTCCCAATGATTTAATTTACTTCTTTTCAACATTTTGTCTCTCACTTTTTATATTGTACCGTGGTCAACACTACTGTCCATAATTACCCAAGTATGTATAAAACCAAAGTGTCCATATTGTATTAATACCTTTACAATAAACCTGTAAATTGGAGGAATGAATGCTCTGTTTAAATGTTAGGGAAAAAATCCAAAAAGCTGTCTAGATAGTTAATTGCTTTCTTAATCACTTGGCAGTCAATACCTCTGAGATTGTCAAAATGTTGCCGGAGGTGACAAAAGTCTGTGAAGTCCAACAGTAATGAGTGAGAAAGTATCTAATTTTTTTTTTTTTTTCCCCAGTGCAAAGAACCAATTAAGTTATGCACTTTTGGGTTGTTTGAAATCTCTCATGTTGAAGTACTGGCAGGACCCAGGCTAGGCACTGGCTGTTCGATTGGCCCAGTGTGATATGAGCTGCACCAGTCAGTACAGTAGCCTTCTCATCAGGGGTAAAGTACATTCCAGCTTAAACGTCTTAGTTGCTCCCTACCTGATTTGGAAAAGGGATCTGAGTTCATGTTTCACACTTTTCAAACCTTGTGTGTAGACACAGGGCTTTTGATCATTCTGGGAAAGTGGCTTCTTCCACTGAAGATGTTTTCCTTGTTTATTTGTAAAAAATAGCAACATACTTGTCAGAACATGGTCTGAGATCTCTTTTTACCTGCTGGCCTTCAGAGGCATTCATGGTCTTTGGCCTGTTGGCCCCCCAATACTGAGGGCTTAGGTTTGTCAGCTCCCACACATCTCCTGTACCTCCCATACTGTGGAATTCATTACTTCCAATGGCTGGGCATCCTGTGTGGAGCATGGCTAAAGCTGTTGAGAGACGTTGGCACATCTCAGAGATGGTGTGGGCAGAACTGTCTACAAATGTGGTTCTTAAAGTCGACAAACTGAGTAGGAATCTGTCAAGCTAAGTAATTAAAAATGCTGAAGAGGAGCTTGCAACTGAAGCCTTTCCTTACCAACAACACATGTGAAACAACCAAGTTTGGGTCTGAAAATGTTACCAGTCTCCTTTTCATCTGTTCACAGGGGTGCTCCCCCTCTAGAGCTCGTGTCATTCCTCCTTTCCTGAAAAGAGCCATGAGAGAAGCTGATAGTCGGGTTTAATGGAAACTTCTAAAATAGAGAGCAGCTCTTGTCAAGTGCATGCTCTTATTTAGAGCAGAGACTTGAACTCAGTTACTTTGTGTCAGGTTCTGTCTTGCCCACAAAGGTGAATTTTCTAAGATGCAGCATGCTTCCTCAGTCTTTGGAAGAAATTGTTCTGCTTTGTGTAAATAATTAGATCTTGAGCAGAGATTTCAGTTTAACTCTGCTCTATCCCATGAGTACTGCTAGGCTGTGGAATCAGTCTCTTGCTTGTTTTCTTGCTTTCTCTCTAAAATCTTCCTGGCTCAGTAAATTTGTAATTATTTATAGTTTGAGGAACTTGTTGGGACTTGGTAGAGAGCCAGTTCTTTAGGCTGTTTGGCAGCACTGGGATATTTTTGCCTTAAGGTGGAAATATAAACAGCCAGGGAATTTTAGGTATGGACAATGTTAGACAGCAATTTAGGAATAAAGGGGATTCAGATAAATGTAAGTGCAAAATTTAGTCGTTATGATCTGGACCACAGACTTTCAGATTAATTTTGATTAATTTAAATAGAAACTTGGAGCTTAAATAACTTTGTGGAGCTTGTCCAATGCACTTTAAGAGATAATTTGGCACCAAAATCAGTCTTAAGCTCTATACTTAAGCAACTTTTTCAAATTTGTGGAGAAGGCATATAATAAAGTTAAATCTGCATCTCAAATGCCACTTGTACCCGAGGTTCTTCATTCATAGGACCTTTTGGAAATATGTTTAAAATTGTGACCTGAAGTAATACATTTTGCAAATTAAAGGTCTCTTGAGAGAGGGGGAAGAAAAAGTAGTAAATATAATGTTTGTATGTGGATCAGCATTCTTCTTTTCAACTGAGAGTTAAGCCTCAAATTTGTTATATACATCTGAAAATTATCTTAATAATGTGTAAATGTTCTCTCAGCACAGAATTTTTTGTTTTTTCATTTGATATCTGGTAATGCTGCTAAAACAGTTTGCACCAGTGTCTTCTACTTGTAGGACAAAGAGTAAATACTGACTATGATAATATATCACATTATTTGTGTTGCAGCTGTCCCTACATATCGTTCTGTGCACATTTTGTGGGTAACCTACACCTAAAAAAAAGCTGCTAGCTTAGCTAAAAACATATCTGAGAATGTTTTCCCAAGTCATATTTTTTGCTACCGTAGAGAGAGGTGTTGACAGTAAAGCTAAATTCTTTTTTCTAGGTTAGTGTGTTTTACTGATGGTCAAAAACTCTCACTCATCTCTAAAGAAACACTAATATTTAACTGAATTATTGTATTACAGCAAATTCCTGTTATTTTGAATAATTTCAATTATTTCAGAATAATGAATACTATATGAATAGAATAGCTTATATGCAGCCCAAGTATTCTTTTAGTGTAAATGACGTTATTGTCTTTATGGTACTGCTTTACAGGGCTGCTGAATTTCATAAGTTCTCAATAGGCCTTTGGAGGGCCCCTGGTAGACTTTGCATAGAGCTGTCAATTTAATAAGTGTTATAATATCTGTTAATAGATATCAGCTCTTCAGAGGTAAATCAGCTGGGGTCTCAGCCTACTGGCTTTCAGTTCCTGTCTCTTCCTCCAGGCATTTTCTCCAGAATATATTCTTGTTCCAGTCAACACCATGAGAAATTAGGTACAGTGTTTGATTCTGGTCTTATTGACACCAATGTGCATCAATAGTGCAATATAATACTTACCATATAATACTTAGAGGTATTAGTAGCTCTTACTGGTAAGCTTACTTTACATATACTTTTTTAAAGATGGAAATTTGAAAGAGAATCATGGCCATTATGAAGAAATTTTCTTGCTGGTAGTTCATGGATGAAGTTAGGCCATTGGAAGTGAAGTGCTGGTGTCAAGGGGAGTAATGAATTTTTTTCTTCTCACAGATGACTTCAATTTACAAATTGGAAGTGGTTTTATGTAGGGCATATGTGGCTTTGAGACTGTTGTAATTTAATAGTGGATAATGAATGAAGATGCTGAAGTAGGATAAATAAAATTGTTGCATAAACCACCTAAACCAAAAATAAAAACTAGCAGAACACGATTTTGAAATATCTGCGTTCCCATGGATTTTGCTGCTTTTACAGCTCTGTGTTGCATGACCTCCTCTGACCCCCATTCCCTGCCAGCCAGTCAGTGTCTTGAGCTGTCAGCAGACACACTAAGGAGCTTGTCAGATAAGGGCAGCATGTTGAGTTGGAGCAGTGTTTGATGGATTAAGACCCTGGCTGTTTCACCTGTGCAATTTCTGACTTGTATTATGAATGACATTTTCAAGGCCTTTGGGCAACATTGCCAAGCATGCCCCTGGATACCATATTACAATGTCAGAACAATGTCAATTCCAGTTAAATAATTTTTGTAGAAAAATAATTAAATTCACATCAAGCTTTTGACAGCATTTCCACAAAAACTCAGAAATCTTCAGTTAGGTTTCCTATAGCACTGCAACTTGACCTCCTTTTGTTGTTGTTGTTGTTGACATAATTAAAGAGCAGTATTTTATTTTCACTTCTCTCTTTTATTTTTTTTTGGCGTGCTTTAGCAGCCTTTCAGTTACAGCCTTGCAGTGTTCTCACAGGCAGTATTAATTCTACATTTAAAATAATGATTGTCTGAATTTTTTTATAGTACACATTAGAACTGCAAATGTATACTTTAAAAGATCTATCCCACCAAGAACACTTTTGATGGTTTTTAATTATATCAAAGAGATAACTAAATAAAATAAATTCTGTTTTAGCTGCCCAAAACATGTATTTACAGCTTTTTTGACTAAAAATGAAAATCAAAAAGAATTAAAGGTCCAACACAATCTACTAGGCCTGTTTTCTTGTGCAAACAGCCTTTGCACATTTATCAATAATGTAGCCAATTTCATACAAACAAACATCTGGAGCCTTTCTGAAGATTTTGCAGTGGTCACACTCATTTCTTCTCTTCTTTTAAACATACATAGAATGAGCCATGCATGTTTTGTCCCTACTCTTTGTGAAGAAAGGACTCTAGATATATATTTTGGTGAGAGAGGGAATGAGTAATACCCAGATCGTTCTCAAATACAAAAAATACTCTCAAAATTTATTTCAATAAAGATAATGCTTTCTCAGCATTCTCCAGGAAAGGGAGAGCTCTCAGATATGCAGAATGCTGCATGTCTAGCTACTTCACATCACAGACACTGGAACTCTGTGTACCCTGTCAGGGATGCAGGCAGCTGAGAAGGGACATATGAAAGAACTCGAAAAAATTTTGAAAACTGCTGTCAGACAGCAGACCAAAAGAACTCATTGAAAATTTAAATGCCTCTGTGGAATCTTAACATCTTGACAAATTGGTAAAGGCTCATGAGGAACCTTTTCATCTGACTTTTCTGATCATCTCCATTACTCAGCCTGGGTTGGTTTAGACTTCAGCCGCTGGAAATTCTCTGCCAAGCAGCCTGCTTGAGCTGCGCCAGCTCTTCTACTGAGGAGCAAGTCAGCAGGATTTCAGACCATCAGGAAGGATATCCCAACAGCGAGGGAGTTACCATAAAAGAATTGGTGATGCCACTGATAGCAACTCTAGCTGAGCTCTGAACCACTTTTCTAATTTTTTGACAAGTCAAAGATAACATTTTCCAGCTTGGCTACTTAGTTTTGACAAACATCTGTACTTCACATTACTTATACATAATGTAATCCTTCTGCCTCATCTTCCCAAGTATGGAAAATTGAGGATAATAAAATTATTATCCTCATAGTGGAGTTGTTATAATTAACGTTTTTTAAATTCCTAGATGTAATTAAAGCACACAGTAAACATTCCAGCTAAGGACAGATAAGGATGTATAAATCTTCTGCAGTTTGGTATATGTACTATATTTTCTTACTTTCTGTATTTTTATTTTTTCTAGTAATGACACCATATCTGTTCAAGTAAGGAAAGGGAATCAGAAGAAACCAGTGCTTGAGAACCATGTACAATATGATCTTAATAATTACTGCTTTCTTTTAGTTCCATGAAATGTGCTTTTCTTCCTTCCTTTATCATTAACTTTATTGATCATATTTTGTCACTTTAGCTTTGGCTTCCATCATCTGAGAAACCGGTCTGATCTCAGTCAGATAGGGCTTCTTTTTTTTAACATTTATGACCACAGCAAATTAGAAATGGTGCTGCAATAGCCTTTGCAGAATTTTTGATGTGATAGTGGCAGCTATGTGTTACATTCTTCGCTTGAGATTTTTTTCCCCTAAAAGAAGCATCTTAAATAGAAATGATATCCTTCCCTTTGCCATTCTCATTTCTTTGTATGACCTTCAAAAGCACTGATTCAGAATAACTTAAGAGCCCACAAATACAAATGAATCCACCACCCTTCCTCCAACAGAGGGTTCTTTAAAATCTTGACTATTTTTCAATGTGGGCCTCCATTGATTTAAGCACTTTTGTAAAACAGGCCTTTTAGTTACGTGCTTACATGTCACTTGAAGAAACAGATTTTATAATCCCAATAGAAAAAGATTGTCCTTAACTTTTCTCAAAAAAAAAACAAGTGAGATTTGTATGCACACACATGTTGCATTGAACATCTTTTAGCTGAGTATATTCCTTGGCTTTTCCACAAGAACTGATGATCCAGAACTGTTTGAATCTCTGGTGGGCTAAGTATGATGACTTATGCTTTTCTTGACAGAATATGAGTTAAAATGAGTATAAAATGAGTATAAAAACCTGCAACTGTGATGCCTGCTGGATGAATTTTGATTGGAGAGTCCATTTGAAACTCTGCTTTGTGCTTCTGAATTGTTTGTGTGACAAACATATACTCCTTCATAGCAACAGCTACAATATTTGCTGTAAAAAAGGAGGATGTATTTTTTCTTTTTGTGGACATTGATTCTGATCCCTCAAGTTCAATTTTTTAGTTCAAAGGAACCTTTATTGTAGCACCACCTAAAGTAACAAGGAAGAAACAAAGACAAGACTCAGGCTGCTAACACAAACGGATGGTAACAGGAGAAATTAAAGATTTATTGCATTTCAGCTTCTTTTGTCTTCAAGAACTTGTTATCTTGTAGATAGGGGATGAATAGAAACTACTTAACAATGCAGAATTTGGAAAATAGGAGGCAAAATTAAAAATCTGCCATTTCTTCCTTAGTGTGCTTTTCTCTTTCTAACACAAACCAACAGGGAAAATTTACAAACTGTTCTAATAGCATAAATTGTGGTCAATATTTTTGTTCTCCTCTCTGTTTTCTCTGCTCATTTCTGATGGAAGTGTATATCCAGAAGAATTTAGAAACCATGTAACAGAAAATGGGATTTTTTTTAAAAATTAAAACTTAGAATGCAAGTCAAGCTTGAAGATTCCATGTCCTGTAGTTTATTGTATGCAAATATTAAAATCATTCCTCTGTGTCAAATAATAAATGAGATAAAAATAATTAATAGCAATAAGTGAGGTTACAAGAGGACCATGTTTCCAAGCATTTGGTGGGTGGGGAGTGTGCAGGTAAGGATTTGCCAAGTGACTTTGTTGCCTATAGTAGCGTTCCCCCAAGTTAAACAAATATATTTGAAATTAGCCTTGATATTCTGCTGTTGGGAGGCTTGGTTATCAGTCATTTTTTTGTAATACCAGTGTATTTAAAGGACTTATAAATCATATTTTGTATTGTCATCACAGTACAGGCCAAATTTCACAATTACTCCTGCAGCACCATTTTACCTCCTGAAGAGTAACTCTCTTGTCACTCTCGCGGTTCATTCCAGTCTGTGCCAGGTAACCATTTGGAAATAATATTTTTTTTTTCTTCTTTTTTTTTTTTTTTTTCCTCTGGAAAGTTTCCCATGGGCAGCATGAAGTCTCTAGTCCTCTGGAATGTACTTGTGGCTTCTATAGGATACTTCAGCCAGACCTGGACTTTATCCTTGTTGAATACCAAAACCAGTGCAGACTCAGCACTGTTTCTGTCCACTGACCTAAAATTTGTTTGTAAGATGTTTCGAGTAGAAATCAACTCACCTTGTGTAAGGATAAGGGATTCCAGAAGTCTCTATCGTACAAATAAACATATCTCAGGACATGTAGAGAAATTGTAGGAGTCAGTCCTTATTCATTTGCTTAAAAGCAGACATGATCCTGGAAAAAAAAAGATTCTTTTTGGTAGGAAGGACTTTATGAAGTCCTGTATTCTAGTGTTTGGTTGAAGAAGGAAGTTTCCTTATAGATGAGAACAGATGAATATTCCTAGCTCATGCTCCAGAAGTTGTCTGAAATCACTGTATCTTTGCAGCTACATCCCTTTGAAAATGCACTGCTCCCATGCCACTGCTCGTGGATCAGTCCTGGCCTTTTCCTGGTGGCTGGTAGAGACTCTGCTGTCATGACTGAGCACCACTGTTTTCTCCCAGTAAAGAGCAGGGATTGTACTGCTGGCCTCAATATAATTAGAAGTAAAATTTGCTTATATGATGTATTTGTTAAAAGGCTGCTTTTAGGAAAACAGAAACTATTAGCTACTCACATTTAATAATGATTAAATATGAAAATATAATCATAATATAACAGCAGGATCACTTATACAACAGGCAGTTTTATTATTTTTGGGAATGAGAAATTCTACGATGCGTCAAATTGCACCTAGTTATATTCAAATTTTTCTTTTCCAATCAGCAGCTGGCTTTAAGGCAGAGATGTTGACTGTCTAGAATGCAGACTGTAGTTGGCAACTGCTGTAAGAAATTTCCTGTGTGTGGCACTGCTCTTAGTGAATATCGTTCTATTTTGAGCCTAATTGAAAACTGAAGATAGAAAACTAAGCAATTATTTTTCCCTGCAGTACAATATCTAACATTCTGATTTCATGGCTGTCTGACTGCAATAATTAGGAAGGACATTTTCTCAAAGTGTTCGCAGCAATGTATCAGGAGCATTGTGTATCAAGGAAAGGAGCTGTTATGTTAAAGTATGTGCCACTCAAAACACACAGCCAATTGAAAAGTAGGATGCTGTTCTTTTACATTTAGTGCAGTCAATAATTGTATTTTCTCACCTTTTTCGAAGAAAAAGCTATTAAGGATGCAGAAACCAGCCTTCAACTAGAAAGGCTTTAATAAGAGAGATCTGCAACAGCTGAGGCAACACCTCTGCAACAAAGGCATTTTGTTTAGGCATAACTGTCCTTCCAATTATAAGTCCAAGATGCTGTGGTTATTTTTGCTGGTAGAGAAATAGGATATATGTGTGTAGAAGCTGATGTTGATGCTACAGTTGTTCAGAACAAACTGAAACAAGCTACTCTGTGGGACAAATGCTTGTTCATTAACCTCTGTGTTAAGTGGGAGAGAAGCCCCCAGTATTTACAACAAGATACTGGCAAGGGTAGTAAACAAAGAGAGAAACTTGTTCAAAATGTCCCATAATCTTGCATAGAGAGTTGGAAAAAATACTAACAATTTAAAATGTTTGCTTGTTTTTTCTTTTCTTTTTATATCAGATAGTATTACGGAAGTCTTCACTAACATCTATGTGACGAGTTTTGGACCTGTGTCAGATACTGATATGGTGAGTTCCTGAATCTTTTGCATATATGGCTAAATGGTTTAAGAGATACATAAACTTCTTCTAAACTTGTATTCTTCTTTTACTTATTGCAGATGAATTTGAAACAATTTCACTGAAATCAGAATGTGCCAAACCCCATGTAGTTTGGAATTTGGAAATTGGTTTGCAGACGTTACATGATAAGTGCTTTACATAATAATGTGCTTGTGTTAGCTGTTTAGTTTAGACAGGTAAACCTTCTGAGTGTCCCACTGGCTGTACTTTGGTTTATATTCTGGAGTAATCTTGATATGGATGAACTGGATTCCTCTCGAGTGGAAATCTGGAGTGAAAGGAGCACTCTTAATATTGGCAATAAACTGAGGGACCTGATTGGAGTGAAATCTAAATTAAACTTCTTGAAAGACATAGCTTGGAAGCTGGGTCATCAGCATGATTGTGGTGTTTTACAAATCTGTCGTTGATAATTTGCATTGTTTAATAAGCATTTAAGGAAGTCAGTGACATTAAAAAAGAAAGAAACTTTTAGACTATTTCTCTGCGTCGTTGGGAATTGTTTGTAGGCTCTCTGCAAATAATACAGAGATTAGGGAGAATGTTTCACACTGGGTAGAAAGACCTTATGGATATAGCTGCTCTAAAAGAGAAGGGAAGAACAATCTCAAACTTACTTTAGCCACTTGTTATGTTCCTGTCCACTTGCCTAGTTTAGGGTAAGGTGGTTTAATTGGCTCTGGGCAATGTGTAGGAGAGAACAGAATTCTCAGCAGATTCAGCAACAAACTTTTACTTGCAAAATATAGAACATTAAGATAGAATAAGGTACTTGACAAATTTTAAAACAACATCCAAGCAAATTAAGTACTTCACAAGCTTTAATTTAGCAAACTTAAACTTAGCCAACCTTAACAAATCCAGACACCAGGCACTTACTAAGGCATTGACAGGAATTTTTTGATCTGGCTTACAGCACATTTTTAGAAGAAAGGAAGAAAGAAAGAGAAAGAAAGGTTAAGAGTGGAATGATATAGTCATCCATGGATTTAGTAACAAGACTTGATTGTTGCAATTTTGATGTCCTTTGGTCTCACACTACCCTTGACAATCCTGCAGGAAATTATTTTTGAAGTGTTTTAAACATTTGTTATTATGTATGAGACATATAAAATACTACCTAGGTGTATCTGTAGATGATTAAAAATTACAATTTTTAAAATCAGACAACATTTCCTTTTCTATGAAAAAGTTCAGGTTATACATCATACAAAACAGGGAACATTATGATGTTATGAACAAGTTTATGAAGCTAAATTTTTCACCGTACCTTGAGCATTTTAAAAGTTACTTGCTTACTGACTAGCACGTAATCATAGCTTTGTAGAGTATATTCTGGTGGGGTTTTGTGTTTGTTTTTTTAGTAGGATAGTTTCAGTTTTCAAGCTCTGTTTTTATAGTTATGAATGCACTAGCAAGGCTTCACATGAAGGGCCATTTCATTGGAGAAACAGACTTTTGTTTTTATTGCTGTACATGTTGCTGATTCTCTAGAGGTATTTTTTCCTAATGATTTTAGGTTTCTGAAATTGTTCTTATTTTGTTAATAATTTTATTAAAAGTATCCACTGCTATGTACAAAGATGATATTAATATCTTGACCTTGTTGGTCGAGTATCTCATGACTTTAGAGTGGAAAAGTCTTGCATTTATGGTAGTCCTGTGTAACAGGGATATTAATCCACTTTTAAAGATGAGTACTGAGGCACAAGGAGACTTACCCAAGGCTGTGCAAGTCATCTGTGCTTAAATGGAAATATAATGAAAAGCTCCCTGAACCTATTCCCTCACTCCCAACACTCTTTTGACATCAGTGGATAAATGTATGGAGAACTCTGGGTGTTTATTTGCATAGACATAGACAGTGCAGTAAGGAGCCAGGTCCTTTGATGCTACAGCTCTAACAGATCTAGGCAGAGGTGTTAATCAAAGCAGAGTGCTGTGCATCAGAACAGCAGATGTTACTCTAATGGGTAGGTTTATTTGCAGATAAGTAGATAGAGAAGTAAAAGCAGTTTAATTCTTATTACTACAAGCTTCAGGGTTAATTTAGCTTGTTCTGTTGATAATTATAAAATAATTTTGACACGTATGAGCAGTCAATTAGAAAATTCCAACATGTGAGCTTTGAAATAATAGCTTCCAAACCATCACGTATTCTGTCGAACATGAAGGTGACATTAGAGTTTTAACCATAAGTGCTTTTTCATTTAGGAGCTGCGTGACTGAATCAATAATGTAAGCTATTATACAGAGGATTCATTGATATTTTCTTCTGTAAATGTTGAAAAGTCTGGGATATTATAATTTTTAAAATTTCTTCCTTAAAAGGCTTAAGTGGAAGAATAAGTTTGACTCTTGCCCCTGTCCTCCAGAATTTTCAGAGGATCCCAGATTCAGATTTTTTCGGGAAGGTTGGGCCCCAGCCCCTGACTTCCTCTGCTGTCACAATGTGAATGGTGAGGCCCTCAGTCATATGTGGTATTTAGGCTGGACACTGCTGTTGCCCAAAACTCTCATGATTATTGCTGACCCTAGGACTCCTTCCACTGGGGTTTCTTACTGCAGTAAAATCGTCAGGTGTGTGATTGCACCCCTTTGTGTGATTTATTTTCCAGTTAGTTTTTTCCTCCTTGGTTAGTATCTTGTGAAGGATAATGGAGCTTAGAAGAAGAGGGGGGATCTTTTGAAAACAGGAAGGGGACTCACTGACAAGGGAGATGTTTAATATGCATTTAGAATATGGAAGAAGGAAGTGGCATGCAGGCAGGGATGGGTGTATTGGAGCTATTGCAGTTCTCACAGTGTTGATGCACAGAGTTGATAAAATGTAATTCTAACCTTTGTTGTTGAATTGCTATGAGTCTGTGAGGTTTCTGTTTTCCTCACTTGCAGTTCCCACCAATAGTAATATAGTATAGTCTTCAATCTGCAACTCAGTATGATTGCTAGAATGTGAGTTCCTATTCACATTCACTGTATCTTGCCAGTATCACAACTTTGCCAAAAAATAGTTATGTCTAGGGGAATTTGGTCTTTGAATGATTTTAAGATAGCTGAAGTTGCTGTTGATAAATTCAGGAAGTAGAAGCTGAGGCTGAGATTTTTCTCCAAATGTGTTGAGTCAAAAAGATTTGTTGGATTAACAATTTTCCTAAGTTCAAAAGATGCTACTCTCTGTTCTGACCAAAATAGTCAGAAGCTACCAAATCTGTTCACCCTTGGCCAGGAGTCTGGTGCAAGATGTGCTTCAAATGAACAAAACTATTTGGGTATTTCTATAATTTGTGTGGAAAAAAAAGCTATTGTATGTAAACCACTCTGTTTAATGTCAAATATGCAGTGCCAATATATAAGAATTTTCAGCTTCCTTTTGCAAACTAGTGAGAATCAAGAAAGGCCAAGGAAAACATGTGTTTAAACAGATTTTGCTTGCACTCTTCTGTCTTTTTGAGCTATTATTTCTCAGAAACGTTCAAGTTCAGTATTGTGATGCTATGCCTTATAGGCTTCCAACCCAATCAGTGATACAAATTATTTTGACATTAGCCTGAGAGAAGAAAAGCTGCATTGTTTAGAAAAACAAACAAATGAAAAATTGGGCAGAACAACTGAAAAACAAAGCATCTCTTAATTTTCTGAAAAGCTATAGAACTAAATTATTATTACAGAAGAGAATTGAAGCATTTATAATGAAATTAAAATGTTTAATATTTGAAAACTCAGAGGTAAATGATGAACTGGGATGGATTATTATTTGTAGGATAAAAAGGATTGAACATTAAACCTGATTTGAAATCTGGTCGATTCCACCATCATTATAAATCTACATGCTGGTAACTTAAATTTCATCACTGAAAGCAATGTATTTTTACCTCTTTTTCTCAGACTTGGTATCTTTTCAGGCTCTCCTGACACTTTGACTGCTCAAATTTTACCCATAAACAGAGACATAACTGCTAGTGTCCACAACTGAAAAAAAAACCAACCAACCATATATATATAATAAACGAGACCTCTTTTCCCCTCAAGCCATAGTTATTTTATGTAAGACAGATTATGTAGGTACTGAGACCCTTTAAATAAGGTCTGCTGTGAAAAAAAGTTTGCCAAGTTTTAGCAAATTTTGCCTCAGAACAGTTTTTCTGATTGTTGCTGAGAATGGTCTTTCCTGCTTTCCTACAACACACAGTTAGACTTGAATCAGTTTAGCTTGAATATTAAAACTAAGAAACTTTCTGAAACTTTTGTATTCCAACTTGCAGTCTCAGATTTTCATAGTTATTGGGGAGATTTGTTTACTGTGGTTACACTTTCGTTCCCAAGCCTTTTCTAAACAAGAGTTTTTCCTAGTTTCTTGATGACAGACTTCCCATTTTTCATGTTGAAGTCAAGGAACAGGGATGTTTCTCTGTAGAGATCGTCATACACAGCTAGTTCATCACTACACACCCTTCCATGTCATCAATTTTCAACTGAAATTTCAAGAAGTGTTTCTGATTTTTCAAATCAGACAGAATAGAAATTTTCAGTGAAGACTGAAAGTCAAATACGGAAATAATCAGAAGGGTTGTTACAGCATTCATCACTACAACTGAGGATGGTTCTTTAGAGATAGCAACTGAACCTGGAGCACTGTTATTTTTTTTCTGTCTGTTTTTCAGATTTCCTCATTTCAGTTTATATTTCAGATTTTGTTTGGGGTTTTTTTCCTGTGCAACTTGTTTTTAGCCCTGTTTCAGAGTCTAATTATTAGCTAGAATCCCTTGACTTAAGAAAAGCTTTACAGAGCTGGTATGGTATTTAAGTCTAGACAGAATAAGGGAATGCATTCAAAATATTTTTTTTTCAAAAATATTAAAAAAGTACTGCAATTACTTTTATGTAGTTATTATTTGAACTCAGTAAGAGAAGACCAAAGAGTAAAAGAAATGATAAATACTCTTGGACTTTTTGGGTTTTGAGGAGCACTGGGGAACATCTAGGTTGTGTTTTTATAATTAGCTAGTTTCTGAAAAGGCAATAAACTTTTTGCTTTTTTCCCTTTTATAATTGGCTCAGGTAATTGCCTTTGCAAGATAAATCCATACACTGAAATTTTTATGAGAATATTTCACATGATCTTTTTCAGAGTTTCTGTCCTTTTATTCTGTTGGAAAGGCTTTTTCCTCTGTGCAACATCCTGCCAAGTGGATCAATATTGGAGATGGATTTGTTAGAGGCTGTGTCCAAGCCTGTCACTGCTGTTAGCTCTCTCTCTGCCTTTGTTTGGATTCCTGTTCCTGGCACCAGGCATTCACTGTGTTTCAGGGCTGCCCTTTCTCCATGTCTGAATAAAAAAGGGATAATGACAAGTGTTTTTATTTTCAGTGACAGCAATGGGAAAGATGTCCTGTAGTCTCTTTTCTAAGTAATCCCTATTTGTATCTTTTACAGAACTCTCTTATCCCTCCTTCGTGCTTCTTTTAGACTCAGAGCTCACTCTACATCAGGTATATGGAAAAAAAAGAGAGAAAATTATTCAGGGAAGGTCCTTTTCATAAATGAATATGGATAGAAAGACATTATCTTCCCTAGACACTTTCATTCAAACTGGTTAAACACATTTTTTCCAGACTTTTAATATTTTATGTTTAGACTAAATGCTTAGACAAAAATGACTAAAGTTGACAGATTAGACAGAAATAAAAGGCTTGAAACGAGTTCTTCAAATCGAGAAAAATTGTGCTGCAATTCCCTAGAAATATTCTATATATTCTTGATAGTATTAAAGGTCATATGTATCTGGCAGACATTACTTATGTATTTAAAAATGAATACATGTTCCTTTGAAATACAGTGGTGGGATTGTGTTTCAGTTTTTAACAGGACTGTAAGGGTTTTGATAAAAAATAACCAACAGTGCAGTTTCAAACCACAGTCCTCCTTCATCAGAATATTTTCAAGGATTCTATCCACTAGTATGTAGGAACCACACTCCAAACAACCTGAAGGGAATTTCTGGCTGTCTGCTGTTACCTTCTGTGTTCTGTGTTGTGTACACATCAGGAGGTAGGTTTTGGAGGAGAGCAAATGGACTCAGTTCATTTATCTGTGCAGTGAGGTTTGATGCTGATACACAAGTGCTTGTGCAGAGCCTGAGAAGTCAGTGCCTATGATAGGAGAATTGAGGGGGTTCAGAGGAGAACTCTTGCAGTCCTCATATTGTATGACAGTTGCTTCTTTTGAGAGAAGAGAAAAGTAGAAAGTGAGATGGATTGTTTGTCCAGTCTAGTGGGTGGGCCTGGGTAAAGCCAAGCAGTACAATGATGAAGTGGCTTTTGCAGGCTGTGGTGGTGTGTTAGTCCTTCTGTGTGCCATCTGCACCCTGCACAGATCTGCCCACAGAGACAGCCACCAAGACAACCAACTAATGGTGTGATCCTCCTACTGTAAAGCTAATTTCAGCACTCACTGAAAATATCTGTGCAAGTTTAATAAATTGAATTACAGAAGTTGCATCACAAACTTACACTCATCACACTGACGAATATCAGGTTATGGTAAGTGTGCATATACAGAGCAGATTATTTTTCTTTGACTAACTACATTTTTTGAATCTTCTGTCTGAACTCCTTCTTGGTTTTCTTGAAAGTACTTTTGATGCTTAGATGCATACCAATCATGTTAGTATTCTACAGCACTAGTTACATACTAAGATTGGTAATGTTTTTAAACAAATCCAAAAGAAAAAATACATGTTTCCTTAAGGCAGATATAAGAACAAGAATGTACATTTTAAGAATTAAAATGAAGAAATTGTACTGATTCAAAAATAAATATTAATATGCAGTTCCTGTATTAGCTATGTGAGATTTAGGTCCATGAATCTGCACTATCTCATCAGTGTATCAACCACAGTATTTCTAACTGTTTTAAGAACTGAATGAAAAGCTATATGTGCTATTTCCCCTTTGCTTGCTTTTAATTTTTTTTTATTTGCCTTTTAAAAGTTTTATGTTTTATAGTACTTAAAATTTGTTTTTGTAGTTATATATATATGTCCCTTAATGGCTTTAAGGGTGGTTAGGAAAAAGACAAATACACTTTAAATGACTAAGAAAAATCTTTACAAATAGGGAATGAGGAACTCTGGCTTGAACTATTCATTAAACAAAACGTTGTGTTCCAGAAGGTAATTAATAAAATGTTCTGTCTGCTTGAGGACAAGACTGCTTGCTAATGGGCACTTACAGTTTTTGAGATATTTGGAACACGTCCATCTTTACTCCAGATGCTAAAACTGCCAAAATCTGCCAACCACTCAACCACTTTTGGAAAGGACGAGAGTGCATTTTTTGTTATTTGAACTTCTCCCATACAAATCTGGCCTTAAACAAAAACAAACAAACAAAAAAAAGGCTGCCATGTAGTAGGGATGGATTGCTTATACTCAGGTCAGTTAAAGCTTCCGTCAGAGATACTAACATTGTTTCTATGGTGCATAATGTTATGCACAACAACTGCATATTAAAAGAGAAATGAAATGTCCTCATCATTTTATATTTCTGACCATTGAACTGGCAGAGGGTCAAGTGCTTCTTAAAACTATGGCAAGAATCTCATTGTCTGTACCTAAAATTTCATGCAAGGTAGTAAAATACATATTTGAAAGATTATATTTAATCATACTGCATTAGAGTCTGGCTGTATAAGCACCATTTTAGACACAACACAGTAGGAAGCACTTTCTTGTCTAGAAATTATCAAAGGAATCCTCTGAAGACCTGGAAGTATGCTCCTGTGATTTTGTGGAGATACTGCACTATATATTGGAGAGTGGTTAGGTCATATCCAGAGAGAGCAAGGTTGTTTTTTTTTTTAATAGAAGAATATCTGCAGAATGAATGAAATTAGTATCTGGTATTAATCCCAGTATTTTTTCCTACAGTCCAGATTTGCCTTTGTCATGGAACATTAGTCTTGACTGAAAAGTGAACATTACACAGCATTTACTACAAAGTGGTATATATCAAATATATTGAATAGGAATTAGTCTCAGAATCTTTATGTAGCATCTTTCTGTAGCTGCCTTTTTATCATATTGATTATACTCAAATACTTTCAATACCTTCCTATTTTTTCATTTTTAATATGGTAAACATCAGTAGGGATATTTATGATCATAAGTAGAATAGATTTGGCACAGAAGGAAACATGGGATCAGTGAATATAGCACTGGGATGCAAAGGCAGGGGCTGTATTTTGCTTTAAATAATAATTTTAAATGGACAATGACAAAACTGAGACCCTAATACTTCCATTGAAAAAAATTCAAAGAAGTCTGTAGAAAGATAAGTTATTTAAGAACTATGTGAGATTTTACATCTATTGTGATAAATGGAAACCGAAGGTGTTTATCATCATTCACACCAAACCTTGGTTTATTCCCTGTTTCCATCTTCTAAATGAGATGTTCTGAAATAAAGATCTCCAGCACAGACTGGATGGTGTTACAAGCCCCCCTAAAGGTGAAAGTAACTCAGGTTTTTATTAATTGATCCCTAGGAGTGGATTAGGGTGAAACAACTCTGAATGATCGATGTTTATAAATACATATATATACATATATATATATATATGAGTTAGTTTTGGAACATTTTGGTTGCAATGGGAAGGAGGGATGTAGCCATTTTGGTTATTATTATCAATAGCAATATAGGAATACAAAAGCATAAAATTAACACTGAAGAAAATTTATAAGGAAATGAAAGAAAGAGTAAGAAAGGAGAGGAACAGAAAGATATCACCACACGTGGATTCAACAAGATTTGATGTAATTTCAGTGTTTTTTAGTTAAAGTGGTGGTCACAGTTTTGATCTGCCAGGGGTGGGGGAAGCCCATGAGACACAAGGTTCAATGGGTTAATATACATTCAGGTTTACATGGGAGTGCCGAGACACCTCTCCTGGGAAGGAGTTTTACACTGGCTTCTGCAACACCATGGATGTGTTGCAATTCTGGATCATGTGCAGTCCTCTGGTGGAAGATCCCAGAAATGAGTCTGGCAGCTATGGTCTCCCCCTGCCAGACCCAGCCAGGGCTTATTTTCAGCACATTTACTGAGCTGGCTTTTCTTGTGGATGCATTCCTCTCAGCCTTGTTTACTTTTTCTTAGACCTGAGATAATGGACAATAGCAGCACCTTTATCTTATCTCAAATTCCCATCAGGAGTCTTAACTTGCTGCCCACATTTCCAGGAATTCACAGAGACATACTGGGGGAGGGAGAGAGGGGAGTTCTGTGGTCTCAGATGAGCAGTTGCTTCTTTATACAGTTTGCCTTGGTGGGCAAAGTCCTTTGGTGATAACCTTAACAGTGTTAGAGCCATTAACCATTGCCTGTGGATCAGTTAGAGATTTTTCAGTAGGATCTCTCTAAGCTGCAGCTCATTCTCCTGCTCATTCTTTCCTACTCATTCTACTTCCTTAGCTGTTGCCATGCAGCAGGTGTGGGCTTTTGTGAAATGTTGCTGTTTTGATCTAGTGTCTTTTCATGTCTGCTTTCTTTTTTTTCCCCTATTTTACTTCTCTTGTAATTCTTTTTATGTATGTTGGAAGACAGTAAAAAAAAAAGCAGGATCTTTGAAGTTCTTTATTGATGGAAACATCGCAAAAAAGTTGAGATTTATATTCTCATCTTTTATGTGCAGGGATGTTTGTCAAAAGAACCTGTAGGACATATCACTCACTCCTGTTGAATTTCAGTGGAATTTCAAAGTCTAAATTCCCTTCAGGCTCTTCTTCCCAATTCTTTATGCCTCAAGGATCAGTCTTACCATAAAAATGATTTATTGGTAAAGCCCCTCAGATGACAACCACAAGGAGGATCTTAGGAAAATTGTTCTCCTTTAATTACCTGCTATTTCTATCCAGATTTCATATACTCCCATGCTGCTCCTGATCCTCCATGATATTATGCATTTTGTCACTTTCCCTGGTCTGCAACTGAACTGATAGGCAACTTGTTACTTGTAAATGGGATTTTAAGTCACATGATATTTAACAAATGAAACAACATATAAATCAGCAAATAAAAGAGGAGAATTAAATGTGATCTATCATAGAGAAGTGAGCAAAGCACTTGTTATGAGGCAGTGTCTTTAGCAGGGATGAGCTACTGAACAAAATCAAGTATAATATCAAAGGAATGCATGTTTTAGAGCTTCATAATTTTGTATTAAACAGATGTATTTACTAAAATATTTTTAAAGAATAGAAAATGGGATTAAAGAAAACCAAGCAATTTAATTTTCAGCATACTGTTGTGTTAGTTTTCTTTAATATTATTTCAAATATTTAAAATTTTAATTAGAAAAACTACAAAAATTTATTACATTAATGTACAGCCTCTTGGTATAGCTAAAAACGGAGCTTCTGATTTTTGTCAGGTTAGTTTGTAAGTATCCATAATTTCCAAAATATCTCTTTGCATTTGTTGCCGTTCATAAAGAGAACTGCTTTCTCTCCTGCCCCGTCATGCTCCTTCACGTAACAAAATTCTCTTTCCGTTATTCTGCTTGCTCTCCTTAGCCTCTGGCCCTGACCTGGAAAAGGTCCTCTCAGCCCTTTGACTCACAGACCAAAGGAGCTGAAGAGAGCTGTCACTTGTGGCTGTCTAGTCAGCACTCCTTTTGTATCGCTCTATGACTGATGGAGAAGAACTTCAGCCTTGTTAATCAGCACACAAGGGAGCCAGCAGAAGATGATGGAGGCTGATAAGTTCCTTGAAGTCACTTTTGTATTGAAATCCCTTGAAAAATTTATATTGGTTAAATTTTATCCGACCTTGTCCATTCAAAGCAGTTTACTTGAAAATGGTTTTTGCAGAGCAGTTGCAGTAGTGCAAACTGTTGCAGCATACTAATATTTTGAAGTCATAAGACCAAATTTTGTACCTGTCCAACAAAATGAAATTGCACCAAGGTAGCACTTGCCAATACGCCAAATACAGTTTGCTTCCAACATAGTTTTTAAGCTCTCCCATATCCAATTTATATGCTGTGCTGACAGAAGCAGAACACTAAATCCATTTACAGTTCCATTTTGAAGATCACTGATGAATTAACATTATCAATGTCTAATCAGTTTTTTGTTTGTTAGTGCAACCAGTAGTAGCCAGCAAGTTGATAGCCAGCAACCAACTAAACACCCCCAAAACCTACCAGATGGGACACCCAGCACTGGTCGACACAGGCATCTGGTTTAGGTTGTCAGTCTCGTTTTGCTTGCATCCCTTTCTCCCCCAACTGTACTGCGTTCCCAAGACTAGGCATCAGAGTAAGGTTCACCAAGGCAGTGTGTGTCACCTGTTAATCATCAGCTGTTGTTTCCTACCTATGTACTTTTTTCATAAAACTCACAGCTCTACAGGACCTTACATTCCTCTTTGGAAGAATCTTATATCACTCTCTTGTGTACACCGTACCCTTTATGGATTGTCTTGTTTCTTTACTTCCAGGCTCAGCCATCCTCCATGCTCTTGAAATGCTGGGTTACTCTACAGGACAAGATACTGAAAGAACTGTTTAGTGTCCTGTGTATTTTTTCTTTACTTTCCTTCCTTACTATGTTTATTGAAATTATCCATGTTGCAGATACTTTGTGTATCAGATACAGAAATCTAAATATTAAAAAAACCAAACAACTAGCAATCATGAAGAATGTCATACCCGTAATACACTGAGTTCCTGTTTATTATTCTCAGTACTATACAATTTTTTGTGATGACTGTTCCCCCTTGACAATTTTACCAAAGGAGTTTTGCAAAGGTTTTCTATTTTTGTTCTCAGAAAGCAGATTAGTGTTTCATTGTGTCAAAAAAAGCATATATTTATTCCATTACAGGAGTACACAATAGATGTTTTCTTCCGTCAGAGATGGAAGGATGAGAGATTAAAGTTTAAAGGGCCAATGAACATTCTTCGACTGAACAACCTAATGGCCAGCAAAATCTGGACTCCAGATACATTTTTTCACAATGGGAAGAAGTCAGTAGCTCATAACATGACGATGCCAAACAAGCTTCTACGAATCCAGGATGATGGGACGCTCTTGTACACCATGAGGTATGTCTGTTCATCTCTACTCAAGCTATTTCTCAATGTCATTTTTCCATTGAACAATTAAATAAGGTTTCAAGACAACCTTCATTTGTTTTATTTCTCTCTAAGCAGAAAGAAAGCTAGAAAAATGTTTTGTTCCCAGTTCTGTTAAAAGTCTCTTGGCTGATAATGAGTTAAATCTGTTTTCCTCTATGGGCCTCAGTTTTCAAATTTTTGTATTGAAGATATTTGACTTTCAGGTAGAGTTTACCAACTCTGTCTTAGAATGATTGAAATAGTGTAGTAGTTTAGCTTGTTACTGCAGCTGTTGTACTGAATATGTGAACCCCTAAGCAAATTTTCATTAAAATCAGGGGCAATAAAAAAACAGTGCACGAATAAAGAGGTAATAAGGTCTCAAATTCTTTCCAGCAAGTGCTAAAGGGGAAATATGTCTTACACTGTAATTACTGTTTCTTTATATCTAATGAAAATATTTAACATAGGATTTTAATTTTTTCATCTTGGCATTTGTAACTAAGATAAATATTTACTCGTAAAATCTATTAAAATTGCTTAAAAATAGAATATAGAATATGAAAGGGTATAAAAAAATCACATATACACAGATATTAGTAGCATTTTTATAAGACTGATTTCTTTTTTGATAACTTTTTTGGCAATAATGTTACCTACCTATGTGAATTTTTTTAAAATATTTACCGGAGTTTCCAGAAGCCTCTGACTTAGTTTTTTATCTTTTTCTTGGAGAATACTTAATAAATTGAAGTTGTTGTGAACGTCAACTTAAAATCCCCAGCCTAAGTAAGATTGAAAATGTAAGCCTCAAAGTTAACATGTACTGTGGTACTTTTTCCATGCAGCCATGCCAGCATCCCTGAAACCCAGTTTTACTACACAGCTCTGAGAAACCCTTGGAGTTTTGAGTGTTGATGGATAGACTGCTAATGATACTGGATGATGTAGTAGTTGGAGAGATTCAGAAAAGTTTGCTTGAAGTAAATTGAGACCCCTGTGTTATATTTTTGCTTTGGCTCAAAGCAGTATTGAGAATTATCTGTATAAGCTGACTGAAATTCTCTTCCTCCAGAGGGTATAATAGTCATATACTATAAATAATAAGAAATACTGTTTGAAACCATTATGGTGTATAAGCTGGGTCAGGTTAATTATAATTAACTAAGCTTTTTTTTTTACTTGTAAGTATATTGGTTCTCAGGGTATGAGATTAATGTGTACACTGATCTAACTGTTTTGCCTAGATTTTAAACAGCTATTTTTATCGTGTCTACATAAAATGATTGTGTGATTTACATCAGAGGCTCATGCAGTTCTTTCCTTTGCCTTCAGCTGTTTGCTGATTCTTATCTCTCAGTGCCCCTTGAATTCAGATAAACATTCCTGGGGAGTGGAGGAATAGAAATATGAAATATTTTTTCGTGGAAAGCTAGGAGAAAATAGCAGAGAATACAATGACTAGGAACCACTGGGAATACAGAAGGATGTTCCTGATGTTTGGGGCTGGATGAAGAGGAAGAAAAGGCATACAGAAAAAATCTCTACTCATAGAAAATTTGCAGGATAGGAAGGAGAAACACAGGGTTTTGTCTTGGCTCTTGTTTTTTTTAATATTTATTTTAAAATTTTTTTTTTTTTTTAATTTTTTTTTAATTAAAAATAATGAGGAAGTCCATTAAAACCTTTCTTCAAATTGTTTTAAATTATTTTTTATTGTACTAATCCCCATATGTGATACTGGGATATTGCTGAGGTTTTTTCACAAAATTAGCTAAAGTGGATGCTTTGTTAACATACTGTCGGACTTTCAATAAATATAAAGAACTAGTAACATGGAGAATGAGCAGCAGAAATCTTTTAAAGAACACAAATACTTTTGCTCTGTATTTTCCATTAAAACTGTAAAAAAATTGAATTCGGAAGTCTGGAGTAAGGTTCTTTGGCAAGTTAATTGTATTTTAGATGCTTTTTAAATAAGTCTTTAAGAGCCATATTAGCACACATGTTCCTTAGAATATTATGAGAAGAAAATTATTGTTCTTAACAACCTGGCATTATTTAATTTGTATTTTTCTTTAAATGACCTTTCTTTGAGGTCAGCTTTTAGAGGTTCTTGATAAGTAAATGCCTTTCAAAGGAGCACATAAAATGGAAGAAATAAAAGCTGATTAAAATTCTTGTTAGTTTAATATAAAATTTCAATTCAGTCTACTAAATCAGCATGACCTCAGTTCATTTCTGTGGAACTGATTTTCTTGTCCTGCTAAATGATTTAAATGCATAGAGATCTTTTGCCTTTTAGGCTTACAGTCCAAGCTGAATGTCCAATGCACTTGGAGGACTTCCCTATGGATGCTCACTCATGCCCACTGAAATTTGGCAGCTGTAAGTATATAATGTGAAGTACAGCCTTTGGTTAGTAAATATGTAACATTTCTAAGCACAATTTTGTTTCAGTAAATTGTTACATGAGAAATGTAAACCACAAGATGGGACTTTAAAAAAAAAAAGTAATCTGACCCATCAAAATCTCTTTTCTCTATTCAAGTGTTGTGTTTTCCAGTGTGTTTTAGAGATTTCTTTACTCCAATTATCAATAAAAACCCTGCATCTGATCAACACTGCACTGGTGTACTTTCATTGCAGTGTGCAAATTGTACTGACAAACACAGAACTGGATGCACACAGCCTGTGTAGTATTAATAGAGAACAGATCAAAGACTTCAGGGAGTGGGTTTTTCAAATTTATCCTGACAATTTAGTTTCTCTTTATTGTTAATGATATTTTTAATGTTCTTATTCAACAAAGGCAATAACGAATAGCTTTATGTGATAAAAAGTTTCATTCTTTAATGCATCTGCATGCTACAGACAGGTGGAATTTGACCTCACTGGTATTATTTTTCATAGCAGCATTATTTCACTTTCTTAGTGAAATTGCAGCCATTCTTTTTCTTCTTCATTATATATATTTCCTGGATTTTGTACGCTAAAATTTTTTTTTTTTTTTTTTTCCCATTGGCTGCAACCTACATTCTCTGCTGGGCCCAGGAAAGGAAATTGGGTTTTTTTAGAGGAAACAAGTTAAAACCTATACATTCTGGCTGACTTTACAATAATTATAGCGACCGCAGAATACAAAACAGGGGATATGCTGCCACTAAGGACGTCATTAACCACATGATGCTTGTCATAGCACTGTGTCTCTCTGCACACTCTCTCCATCGTGCTCCAATATCCCTTTTCCTTGATGTTTTTAGCAGATTAAACAAAGCTGCTCTTCTGATGATGTTTCCACACTTGAAGGAAATCTTAGCTATGGAGATAAAAGATCATTAGAGTGAATACTATTAGCATCATGGAGCCTTTTCCTGCCCCCACAATATTATATTTGTAATACATAATGCAGCCTAAATAACTGACGCCAGAGATGTCAGCCAAAATCGGCTACTGGCTAATAATATTTAGATAAATGTGCCCAGCAAGGCATGTTGGATTTATAAGGTGTTGCAGAAAAACAAGACTCATATATAGCCTCAAAACAACTTGAAAACTCCTGTAATAATGAAACTCATACTCAGGCCAAAAGGCTACTTTCTTCATTAGCAGTTTTAGGCTGGAATCCCTTATGACTAGGTGTATTAGATTTTGTGTGAACCACTTCCTTTTTTCTCTTTTTCTTGGTCTTGATTGTTTGCTTTTCTTACCAGCTTGCTGTTTTTTCTCCCTCTATGGTTTTCTAATAATAAGAGGAATTCTAAATGTGAGCAATGTGATTTTTAAAAAAGTGTCTTTCATTTCCGTTGAAGTCACCTGTGCTCCAGCCTGTTGGTGCCTTCATGGGACTCTTATTTCTGTTCATTTTGAATGGCTTCACACACATTGCATTTCTTTACCTAGGGCTCATTTCTAGACAACTGTCCATTTTTCAGCTTTTATTCTGGGATAGAATCTGAATGATGAATAGAGGTGAAAATAAGCAGGAATCCTGAGGATTTTGGTTTAACTAAGGCAAGTTTGCCAGTGATATATATTTGTCACAGCTCTTCATATGCTGCTAATCTTGCGTTGCTAGGAGGATCATCAGCATTTATGAATGCCTCTTTTTTATACATAAAAGTCAAACTGAATGTATGGGAGAAGCTGTAGCTTAATAGATTGCTTTTCTTTATTCTTTTCAAAAAGTCTAGCTGACAGTGAAAAGAATGGAGACAAATCAACAACTTGCCATACTGCTGGTTTGCATTGAAGCAGAGATATTTTTGTGGAAAGCTGAAAGGATAGATGGGAAGTGTTAAAAATCTCTACTTGCTACCCACCTGCTAGATTTTGTTAGTCATGCAATTTATGGCTAGTTGCATGAAGAAGCTACTTTTTGAGAAGCCTCTAGAGATTTCTCAAGTGCAAATGTTTGCAGACCAACATTAATGATGCTTTACTTTTTAATTGCACTGCAATTATGCTGTAAGTTTTAAAATGTACTTGTCTCGGTCAATCAAAATGAACACACAACTACCATCGTGGTTTACCCTTTTCCTTTTATATTCCATTTGTTAATAGATATTAGACTGGAAAAACTTTCAGGACATACTAATTTTTTTTCTTACTTGCTGGAGAGGCTTGGTGCTGTTTAAAATACAATGTTGATTTACTTTCATACAGTTTATTTTGAGAGACCAGGCTAAGTGTATGTTTGATCATGAATGCAGTGAGAGAGCAGCCTGTTTAATGTTGGAGTGTCCCCCAAAATAGTAACAACTAGTGAGATTTAAGAGGGTAGGCAGGACAAGGCACCAGGGTGTTGTCACTGCTAGTCCAGATTTCAACTAATAATAAAATTATTGTGATAGATCCCCAAAGTTGAGAGTGGAGACAATGGAAGGTCAGAACTACACAGGAATGAGTTTTTAAAAATGTTGTGTCCTAAATCTTGCAAACCGTATCTGTTTTCACCTGCCTTATCACAAATTATAGGACACATATAGTATCTAATTTCTGGCAAGTCATTTAACAGTGTGGAATAGATGTTGTTTGTAGTTTAATAGAAATAAATTTTGATAAGTAAGATCACAAGTGAGTGCCCTGTTCCTATGCTTCAATAGGCACTTACTTTACAGTAGAGCTATTTTAAACAGCCAAAGATATTTTTACCACATAATTTTAAGTTCTTTGGAGTGAGTTTTTATTTGAAAAATAACTAGCTCTTGTAATTCTGTGAGTTTTGATGGACGCTGTTTAATTTAATGTGCTGATGAAATATTTTACCTTGCTTCTCACAGATGCATACACAACTTCAGAAGTGACATACATTTGGACTTATAATGCTTCAGATTCAGTGCAAGTGGCACCAGATGGCTCAAGACTGAATCAGTATGATCTTTTAGGCCAAACAATTGGAAAAGAGACAGTTAAGTCAAGTACAGGTTAGTAAAAGATATTTTGGAGAAAAAGGCAGTTACTGGCTGTGAAAACTATATTCCAGGTGGTGTTAAAGAATGTTGCAAAATGTGATCTATTAGGTATGTACTGTACAAGTAACACAAAACAGTACTTCACTGATTCTTTCAAATTATAATTAACTGGTGATAGCAGAGGTGAACTTGCCCTCAGTAACTGTTTTTTAAATTCTATCTGGAGCTCCATGTTAAATCCTAACATTTGTAACCCAGGAGTGGGATATTTGTTAAATTTCATATTGTAAATGACATGGGTTTTGTCTATTGAATGGTAAAGAAGACAGGTTTCAACCATGTTTCCCTTCCATCATTTTTTTGACATAAAACACTGGACTATTCTAGTAGAGTCGAGACTTTTCCTGCACGTTCTGAGCTGTGATGGACCCCCATGACTGCTTTCCAACAGTGATTAAGTTCTCAGAGAGCTCTTGTGTGAATGCAGAGAGTTGCTTATGAGCAGAAGCCTTCAAGGCTGAAATACTTGTCAGTGCATAGAAAGGTTCTGGAAGTTCCTGAACACTCATCTTTCATGGAACACAGTGGGAATAAGAAATAGCTGTACTCAAAATCTTTCTTATATTCTATAGAATGCTTTCTATTACAAAGTACTGTTGGTACAGTATAACCCTAGAACATTTGTTCCACATAAATATAGCAAACTTATCAAAGAAGTGGACTTTTTTAAGATGATAACCTTTTGTTTCATTGTATTTTGTTTGTGGCACCTAGGTGAATACACAGTAATGACGGCTCATTTTCACTTGAAGAGAAAAATTGGTTATTTTGTCATTCAGACTTACCTCCCCTGTATCATGACTGTCATTCTGTCTCAAGTGTCATTCTGGCTGAACAGAGAATCTGTACCTGCCAGGACAGTCTTTGGTGAGTATACTGACTAGCATTAGCTCTGTTTGCAATAGCTGAAGATGCTAGAAAATACTTCTGAAGTAAAGGGCTTATTCATTCAAGTTCAAGTGCTTGTAGAATGTGACATGATTTCTAGTCCAAACAGTTTTCAACTGCAGCTTACACATCTCCTGAGAATCCCAGAGATTTTGGAAATTAGTATGTACAAGCAAACTGTCCTGATATATCCTTGACTCTTTTAAGAGGAAAAAAAAATCACATAATAGAAAAAGACTATAATGTTTCTATTTAAAAAGTAAATTTAGTAAACTTAGATGACTTCCTGAAGTATCTTACCTTGATATTATCCAAACATTCTGGTACTTGGTTGATAAGCAAATTTCTAAAATCATTTGTAAATGAGGCAAATTAAATTTGAATTTGTTGAATTACTTGTGTTAAAATTTCAAGTTGAAGTTCTTTTAAAAAACCCTGTTCTGGAGTTTTGGGCAACACTTTTTCACTAATTCAAATTGGAGATTACTGTGAGGCAGCAGACAGGTTCAGCAGAGCAGTAAAAAGGTGTTTCTCAAAGTAAGAAATGTCTTTTTTATTTTCGAAGCAAAGTTCATTTAGTTTGTTTGCTTTTAAAGAAAAAGAGATTAGTACAATAAAATGAATGTCTGTATGGAATCAGCCATCTAAAATGCTGCATAAAATTGTATGATTAGTCATCAGTAAACACCATGTACTCTTCAAAAAATAGGCCAAACTCAAATGCATATTAAGTATGATGCACAACAAAGCATTTACTGTCACTCCTGGTAGAGAACATGCCACCCAAAGCATTGTGAAAATTGCAGGTTTGTATATGAGTCAGATGAAATAGGTCAGTGGTTTCAGTGAGATCAAAATTCTACCATGGTTTTCCAGGCAGCTATCAGGCAAATTTTTTTCATCCCTCTTCAAAATCTTCTATGAATTTATCCATTTTTGGTTATGAAAATGTACACTCCTGTTTTCCAGCCTTGCAAGTACACTGTCAAATTCTTTGATATCTCTGTCTTTGCCCTTTTCTGTAGCCACTCCAATACATTTAGGACAATGTCACTGGTTTCTCCAGAAAAAGTCTCGCATCTGCTCTTCCTAAAATGCACATTCTGTTACTGTGTCCTTGTTAACAAAGCACTCCATCCCTAACAGATCCCTGGCGTAATTTTCCCGAAATGTGTCCCTTCCTGCACACCTCTTTCTTGTTCTTGATTTATTTTTTGTTTAATTTATATATATTTTTAGAAATAAGTAGTATCTGCATGGCAGCCTGATGCCGTGTTCTCCTTGGAGTTTAGTATAACGTGGATAATGAAGTGTCCTGCTTCAGGGTGTCTTGAGGGCAGGGCATAGGAGGGCTGAAAGAACAGAATCACACCACTCAGTGACATGGATTTATTGCAGACATAGCAGTTTTATGGTAGTATTTTATTCCTGCTGCACAGACATGCACCCTGGGTGCCACTCAGGGCTCTGTCCCCTCCAGGCCGGGGTAGACTGGCACCCTGAACCCAGGGAAACAGGACACATCCAGGCTCTGCCTGTTGAGAAACCTTAGCTCTAGCATGCAGCATTTGCTCCTCAGGCTTAGTTGTTTTCATTGGGTTTTCCCTGAGGGGCTGTTTCATGACATTCTTTTACTCTCTAGATGAGATTGCCAGCATAAGCTGCCAATTGGCTCTCTATATACACAGCCTCAGGTGGATCTCCCAGTTGGTCTCCATACTACTGGCAGGAGTTGTCCCTGGGATTTCTGATACCCTCTGCACTCTTGTCTGAGTGTGGAACAAAAATGTGCAGTTAGTCAGACTTTCATAACAAAGTTCATCTACTACTCTTCAGTGGTTTTGGACTGTACTGAAATATTCTTGTCAGTTAGAGCTGGGCTGGTGTTTCATCTGAGTGATGTAGTAATACTGAACAAGTTTGGGCCATAGTAACATGTCTGAACAAGTCCAGGCCGTAGTCTATATTGTGTGCACCAGCCAAACTATATTTAGCTTTCTCCATATTTTGCTGCCTAGTTGTTTTTCTGCATCTTTTACTGTTTCTTCACACACTTAGCTGTTTTTCTGTATATTTCTTAGTTTAAACCAATGTTTATAACAGGTACACGAAATAAGCCATTTTTAAGTGTTTTTCTACAACTTGTTAAAACCCTTCAAGGCCACTGAAACATAAATTGTGCTAAATCAAGAAAAAAAGAGCTGAAAAACAAAATACCGAGATTAAAAGACCCAAGATAAAGATGGGCAGTAAAGTTCTGGACAATCACCAATCATCGTGCCTGAAAAGCTCCTGCAAAGCGCATAAACAGCCTAGAAGCACCAATGAAAAAATGCGTAATCACCTAAACAGTAACCTTAAAATGTATAATTAAAGCTAAAAAGTAAACAATATATCAGCTTCTACATAATCATATTAGTTTGCTGTCCAAAAGTCCTGTTTCTCCCACAGGGTGGTACTTTGAAGTGCACTCCATCAAGTGACAAAAGAAGCCCATATTACAGTAGTAATGCAACAAGCTACATAAGCAGGGAATATAAAAATTGTAGGCGGCATTCCTTTACACTTTTAGTGATTGTACTTAATTTTTGGTTTTTATATGGAGTAGTCACTTGCTAGATATCCATCTTTGCATTTTATATTAAATATATCAATATTAAAATATAATTAAACAGAAGTTATTAATTTTGACAAAGTGTTTTTGAAAATCAATGAAAACCAATGAGAAATTTATTTCAATGTCCTTCTTGGGAGCTAAAGACCAGCTACTGGAATACTATTGCTTTCAAAGAAGCATAACTTCTAGTTATTCAAAGCACCACTTAGCATGTATTATTTCATGGGTGAAAAAAGTTGCTTTTCCCTTATCTATTCTCATTTCAAGTGATTTCAAGTTCTAGGTTAACACTAGAGATTGGTAGAATGAAGCTTATTTTATAGCTGAGCTCTTTAATCCCATTTCTTTATGGCACCCACTTAATATTGTTGACCTACCCTATCCCAAATGAATTATGGCCTAATGCTATATTGCTTCAACTTCACTTAAATTATTGGAAGAAGAAAGTTTTGTTATTGTTGATAAGTCTTGAATGTGTTTTCTCTAGCAGATAAATCTGATTGCATTCTTAATGAAAGAGACTAAGACTCGTTCATAATGCCTTCATTTAGTGCAAGATTACAATCTGTTTCATTTAGTAATGTGTTTATTGTTATGTATCTAGTGTCAACAATATTAGCAAAACTAATCTTGTGCAGCTTATTGGATTCTTGCTTCATTTTTAATGGGTCTTAGCATTTAGGAGCATCACATATTGGAATAGCAGCATTAAATGCAGGTGACAGAAAATCAGGAATTAGTTTTCTTAGGGCTACAGTTATCTATGTTTTAACTCACATTGAGTATCAACGAGAATGATAAAATAAGTGTAGTTAGGTATATATTCTTGTGTCAGTTCACTGTGATAATTTTGTTGTTACTCTGCGTTCCTGTGTCTGTTTTCACTTGTTCTTGATGTGGGTCCATTCCATGGGGTGCAGTCTTTCAGGCACAGACTGCTCCAGCATGGGGGTCCCCTGTGGAGCTGCAGGTCCTGCTGGAAGCCTGCTCCAGCACAGGCTTGCCATTGTGTCAAAGCCTCCTCCAGGCTGTTGTTTTGTGGGGACACAGCTGCCCCACCATGGTTCTCACCACAGACTGCAGGGAGATCTCCTCTGGTGCCTGGAGCACCTCCTCCCTCTCCCTCTCCTCTGACCTGGGTGTCTGCAGAGTTGTTTCTGTCACATATTCTCACTTGTCTTCTCTGGCTGCAGTTGCTTCTGCTCAATATAATTTTTTTGTCCATCTTAAATATGTCACCCCAGAGGCACTGCCAGTGTTGCCCTTGGGCTTGGCCTTGGCCAGCAGTGGTGGGTCCCTCTTGGAACTGGCTGGCTTTGGATCTCTCAGGCATGGGGGAAGCTCCTGGCAGCTTCTCACAGAATCCACCATTGTAGCCCCCCACTAGCAAAACCTTACCATGCAAACCCAAACCAACTTTTAAATAGCGACACTACAAAAAGTGGAACCCAAGAAAAGCTCAGATTTGTTCTCTGCTTATTTTTACATGGGAATTGAATAATAGAGACCCGTCCTTTTGAACAATTCTATAGAAAAGTACCTTTTCCCATTTCATTGAAAAAAATCTCAATTGACTTTATTCTTCTCTCCTTTCCCATGCTGCAGATTATCTTTTGTGCCTTTAGAGATATCCCACCACTCACACATTTCTGTTTATAATTTCTTAATTGGGAGTTTCTGGTAAATGTGGATATAATAATATAGTGATAGGCAGCAGGTAGTGGAAAACTAGCCCTGAGTAAGAGACTGAGCTGGCTGCAAATATGTCTCCTCAACTTAGTGATGTGTGAAGACACTGGTTCATATTCCAGTGGTGGCATAATTGCATGCAACTTTTCCTGGAGCTGGGGTAAATAGCACTTGCCATTGGGCTTTGGGAATAAACTTGTCTGTTGCTCAATGGGAAATTGTGTTCTACTACTCAGTATTGATACAGTGAAGCAGTATGGTATGATTTCACCATATGGATGGATACCTAGCTTACTCAACTTGGAATGGATGGAATTCAACTTTTCTGCCTCCCAAGCTATTTAAAAAGGCTGGTTTGTGTTGTTCTTTTAGTAAAAAGTGTAGACAGAGTGCTTGAGCTATTTTCTGTAATCTTTCTCTCAGTGGTTGTTCAGACTTACCTGCTGGTGTTTGATCAAAATCATGGTACATTCCTTTTGTATTGCATTCTCTAGTAACACACATACATTGAGTAAATAAAAGCAAATAACATGGCGTGTAGCCAAATGGTTTGGTGCAATACTTTAATATCATGCTACATACAGAATTCTTTTTTTGTTTACACTTCTAACTATTTTGATCTTGGAATAATAAAATGAAGTAGTAATCTGTGTCTCTGAAAGGGTCAATAATCTTTTCTTCCTGCTTTTATTTGTATTTATGAATCTCTTTGGGTTTTGGACCAGGTTGGGATATCTAATTACCAAAACACATTTGCAATTGCTGTTAAATAAAACAATGAAATTAATTTCCTAAATTAAAAAAAAAAAATTATCAATCCTTTTGTGATATTGTGATATGTTCTTCAACCATCATGTGTAACTTTGCAAACTTCTGTGATGAAAGGATAAAATAGTGTGAGGAGTAGCCTGAAATTATAGGATATAGAGCACATTTAGAACATTTTCTACAAAGTATTTGCAAAGCTACAGTACCTCTTTATTACAGTACTGTCCTTTGGTAACTCATTAATTAGGCCTTTCCCTTTCAAAGGAAGTGTCCCCATTCTGGCACAAAAGGCTAGGATATGTTTAGTTGAATAAAGTCTCTTCAAATTAGAAAAATCAGCTAATACTCAAGAGGTGAAATTAGGGTCCAAAAATTTGTCCCTGTCAAGGACTATCCTGACTTTTTCACATAATGTGGGCATAAAGTAGTCATCATGACAGATTTTAACTTTAATGTATATGTGTTAGCTGCTCCAATTTCCACTCTGTTTCTAGTTAGACATTTCTAGTTTTTCAGGTTACCTCTTCCACTGTTATAAGCATAACAGAGCTGGCATTTTCCAGAGGTTTAAGTTTAGTGCCGGTGAAAAGTGTTGAATTTGCAGCTCTGGAAAGGGATTTTCTCTCTCCAGGAAGCAAATGCTGTTTCAAAAGCAGCACCTTATAAAAAAGAAAAACTAAAAAATCCCAGGCAATGAAATAGCTCCAGTCTTGGCTGGAATGGATAAACCTGTAGTGATAGAAGATATTTAGCTTTATAGGCATGCACTGCAGAGAACAAACCTTGTAAGGATGTTTACTGTTAAGTAAAAAAATGCTTGGGCTTCTTTGGAGAAAGGAAATGTCGATGTTTTATTTTTTGGATATTTTTCAAAGACAAACTGATGACTTACAAAATAGTATGTGACTGTTTCTTCTGGCATCAATTCAGTTGCCACATCTGCTGGGTCTGGACTGTAGAAGATAGTTCTTGACCTGTATGTAAACTGTGTTTTTTCTACAACATAGAAAATATGCAGTCTTTACATAGCCTTTTAAATTTTTTTTTGACTACTTCAGTGTAGGAGCTACAATCTACTCACTGTTCTTTATACCAATTTTAGTTCACTAGTGTTATGAATAAGGTAAGCAATGAGAAACAGTTTTGTTCTTATCAGTGCATGAGTTTTGTGGGGTTTTAAGTTAAATCTTCGTGAAATAAATGAGTTTTGTTTTACAAGTTGACCATGTTCTTCCACATTAGTAACTTTTCAATCCTCTCAGGTTTAGCAGTGGCAAGGAGGCAGGTTATTTCTATTCAGTCCTTTTTCATAAAAAAGACTTGATAAAACTGATTTTTCAAATTAACTATAATGTGCAAAATCATCTGTCTTTTCTCTGAAGAATAATAGCAATATAAAAGGACTAGAGAATCCTAAACTGACAGATATTACAGATTAAATTTTCTGTCCAATTTTTTCCCATTCACTTCAGGTTAAGTGACTGTGGTAGCTTGAGCACTACTGAATTTATAGAGTGAAGGAATAAATTAAAGTATGTCAGCAATGGTCTGACAGCGTGCTGCTTGATTAGCATTTGGGTCACAAAGTGGTGTATCTTGCTGAACTTTTTAGAGAAATTGTCAAGTGGCAGCAAGTGGTAACAAGATATAAATTCACAATGTTTTAAGTGAGATTGGGAAAGGTCAGCACTAAATCTTAAATCAGATTTCTGAAGAAGTCAATGTGGTTTTCAGAAGATTAATTTATTCTATAAAGTGGGATTTAAACTGAGCAGCACCTTAGCAACAGTATATATTTACATGTAGATAAGGTCATCTTATATCTGAGAAACATTCACTTTACTGATAATTCTGTATAATTATAATGATTTATCTGCAGCTCAGGACTGGTGTTAAAATTTACATGTGATAATTTTAAATGTAAGATAGGCTGTCTTTTCCCTGAGGTGCTGAAAATAATTATGCCATATGTTCTGTAAGTGTTAGGAGAGACTAAGTTTTTACAAAATATATTTTGTCTACAGATTTTCATAGTGTACTGTATGATAGCTACTTCCTTTTCATTGTGTAGGCTAGTAGATACGGACAGTGTCATGGCTGATTTCAGGCCAAATCCACTTCTTTAATTTATGGAGGCTGAAAATCAGCAATTAGAGATTTATGTTTGCTAAGGTGTCTCAGTACTGTGTGACTCAGCAGGATGTTTCTGTGGTTGTTTTCCCTCCTGCACAGACCACAGAAAGCCCTGAGGCTGAGTCCACTTAGCTTTGCTCTGCCACCCTTTGTAGCACCTTCAGAGATGGAATTTCTTTACTGAAAGGATGAAAATTGTGAAGTCTGAGGAGGTCTCAGTAGATGTAATTGCAGCTTCTCTTGCCTTTCACAGAGTGGTTAAAATTGCTTCTTCTCTTGAAGGAAAATCAGAGCTTTGTCGATCCTCCAGAATCCAGGTGACAGATTGCTGACAGCCGATCTGGCTTAGGGAGAGTGACTTTACTTTCTCTTGGGAAGCCTCCTACAACAATTTTATGAGTGTGTATTTGTTGAAGCTGTGATGTGCTGTTACTAATATTTCTGCCATGGCATCTCCTTTGCCTGTCACGGTGAAGTGTAGGTTTGCTGATCTGTGCTAAGTATATCACTTTGTGTCGCTTTTAATTCTGGAGACGTCCTTAATGGTGTGCCACAAAGGGAATAGTTTAGTTTGTCTAAGCGTGATTCAGCCTGAGGTGGGAGAACTGATTTACTTAAGGATAAGGCTATGGATTTCTGCTTGCCAAATCTGATTCAGAAAAAAGTTCTTCTCTTCCTTTCCTCCCATGTATCTTCTTCCTGATTCTTTTGGGAGGGATTTTTTTTTTTTTTTGCATTTACTGGGTCCTCATTATGTAAAAAGTTCTGCAAAATTCTTTTAGTAACTACCACAGTGAATGCACAACCTTCCTGCATCACCAACTCTTGTCTTCTGATACATAATACAGTTACAATAATCTGTCATTTCAAATCAATGCTGTTCTAGAAAACAATCCATGTTACCTGAATGAGAACTTACCTTGTTTATCTCTTTGGGTATGTCACTGAATCGTTAGTAAGACAACTACTTTAAAAAAGAAAGAAAAGAAAAAATTCTCATAGCAAAAGTATATTTGTGTGGTAATTTCAGTAACTATGGGTGACCGACCTGCACCAGTTGCAGAGAAGCCAGCTACCAAACATTAACCTAGTATTCATTATTACTCTAATGTTGCTAAATATTATGAATCTGTGAAGAAATTATTAATTTTGTCCCTTAAAATATTTCTTTTTTAAAAGAAAAAATCTGTAAGTAAAATCATCAGCTCATTAAAAAGGGGAAATTTAGACAAAAAATTGAACTGAAACAATTTCAAAGGAAAATCCAGATAACCATTTAATGTAATTTAAGCAATGTTTGTCACCAACTTAGAATAAAAATTTGCATTGTGTTTCAAAAACATACCATAATATTTTTTGGTTTATTTTTGCTAACATTCAAAAGCCAAGTGAAATTGTTGATGTTCTGTTTTTGTGTCCCCTTGCAGGAGTAACAACTGTGTTGACAATGACAACACTAAGTATCAGTGCTCGGAATTCACTCCCCAAAGTAGCATATGCAACAGCTATGGATTGGTTTATTGCTGTTTGTTATGCATTTGTGTTCTCTGCATTAATTGAATTTGCAACTGTAAATTATTTCACAAAACGAGGATGGGCCTGGGATGGAAAAAGTGTAGTGAATGATAAGGTAAGTCCTAAGGAAATAGTCCTATTTCCAGTCAGTTACCTAAACCAGCTCTAATAATATTGTTTTGATATTTTGCTATATAAAAAAAAGAAAGATGCTTTAAATCAAAAGAATGTAGATGTATTTTCTGTCCCGAAGAGAAATATATCTGCCCTTATGTAGCTAATCTCATTTGGTCTCACTAATCCAGATTTAGTTATCAAGAACTGTTATTTTTTTTTTTTTTATTTTGGGAACTATCTGTCTTGTTTTTTGACTCCTCAGATACAACTGTTTATCTGGTATTTCATAAAATTTAATCCAGATTATATTGGTTGACCACTTTTAATTTTTTTTTTAATATAATTGGGTCGGAAATAAGAAAAAAATACAGAAATATATAATGTATAGTAATTTTCATGGTATGTAAGGTTTATTAAAAAATGAACATCCATATGTAAGTACTATGAATAACAAAATCTAGAACTTCTGAACACTTCCAGTATTCTGAAACTTATCCCTAATGATAGCTAGACATGAATTTAAAAACTACTTTAGATAGCAGATGTACAAAATTCTTCACCTATGATGTATTGATGCTTTGAGTAGACAGAAACAAAGTAATGCCTTAATTTTCTGGTTTATATAATGGTGTAGCCATGATGGAATGGAGAAGTTTTAACCTGATAGAATTTCTCATTTCACAAACAGAATGAGCTGGTGACACACTTAAATTTGCATATTTGCAGTTTAGAATTGTAATAACACAGAACAATTATTAAAGCTCACTTGTTTTGATTGAAAATATATTTTATCCTTTTTTCCTATCTCAGCCCTTGAATTTACCAAGGAAAACAGATTTCTTCTGAAAAATGCACAGATTTCTGTGATTCTTCTTAAAATAGATAGAATTTTATTTGTTTCCTAAATGATTGTAGTAAATGTGAAGCAGGTTTCATTAACTGATTTGTCCTCATTTTGAATGCATAAAGAAGCAAAAAGTTAATAGTAAAGGAGGATTAGAAGAAATGTTTGTTCTTTATAATTCCCTGTGACTTCTGGAAGGGCATGAACTATCTGTAACTTCAGGATCTGTTACCTCCTGCTAGAGGTAAATCAGGGCAAGTTTATCAACATGTCATGAGTAAAGCTTTTCAGACTGGCACGTTGCCCTGGCATTGTAGCAATGTAGGGAGCCCCTATCAAATCTCTGATCATCCTCTTGCTTATTCCTTTCAAGTACTGCAGGGTTGTCTCATGATTTTAGGAGTGGCAATTGTTTAAGAGCTGGGCAGTATTCCTTCCCTAGGAATGACAACAGTATCCATTATATTCTAAGATTTATATACCATCCATATGTCCCGTTCTCTACTTCAAACTGACTTAACAAAAAGCCAAGCTTTTAACATAGTCATAGTTTCTCATACAAAAATATGGTTCAGCTTTATTATGCAGGTCTCATTAGTGGTATTACAGATTTTTAAAAGCACACTAATTGTGTCTGAAAGGAAGGACTTGTAGATGAATTAAAGTGTTCCTCTTATAATTTGATTTGGTAATTTGCTCCTTTTTTTAGCTGAATGCATCTGTACACCTAAAGCCAGGCTTACTCTTCATCAATTAAAATGAAGTGTGTTTCCTCAGTGACAGTCATCTGTGTTCACATTATATGGAAATTCTTGTCTAAGTGCTGTTGACATGGAATTTGCCTCATAGAAAAGCAGGTGCAGGAAAGAGCTACATATTTGATCAACTATTTTTCTCCAGCCAATAAGGAACAATACTGAATTCCCAACTGATTCCCAGATCTTCTTTTTGTGTGACACCATCTCATAAGACAAAGTATCTTGGGCACAACATCTAACCATGAAGATCTTAGCAAGATTTTTAGATGGCCCTGATAAATATCAAATTAAATGTAATTTAAAACCAAAATTGCAAATGCAATAGATGCCACCCAGTGGAAGTAAAAAATTGAAATGCACCTATATGAGAAATGTCAAAAGAATTCTCTTACTTGTGTCCCTTCCATCAGATTGAAAATCAAAACAAACCGATACAACAACTGATGAGTTCTTATATGATCCAGAAGTTAACTATTTCTTCATCCCCTTAATTCTGTATTTTGTGGAAGAGATGGATTAAATCGAATATTTATTTGCTTGTCTCTAAATTACATACATATATTTTAAATTACATTATTTTACTGTACTATGTTTTATATATAAATGATATATGTTATATTTATATATAGGTAAATAATATATATATTGCTTCCTGAGAAGCCACCTTCCATTCTTTCCTGTAGGTGATTAGAAATTCCTTAGTCTGAGATTGCTACAAAGCACTGGATCAATTTACAGCATTACAGTCTTATTGCAGAGCTAGTCTGTGAATCCCAAACCTGTATTCATTCCCTATACATTCCTGTGCCCATGTGTACACGTGGACTCTCCATTGAACTGCCCCTGGTTGAACTTTAGCCATTTGGAAGCATACACAATCCCAAAACAACACACAATTGGTGAAGTTGGACTTGATCTCTGGAGATCATTAAATTTATCTCCCCTAGTGCAAGCAGGGTCAGCTAGGGGTGGTTGCTCAGGCTCATTGTCTGGGTATTTTTTTAATATCTTTGAAGATGAAGATTCCACAACCTCTCTAGGTAACCTGTGCTAGATCATGCTTATAGTAAAACTTTGAGGTTTTTTAATACTGAAGTGGAATATTCTGTATTTCATTTTGTGCTCATTGCCTCTTGTCCTTCCACTGGATTTCACTGGGAAAAGTCTAATCTTCTTTATTCTCAGATATTTGAATACATTGATAAGACTTCTGCTGAGCCTCCTCTTTTCCATATTGAACAGCCCCAGCTCTCTTGGCCTTTTATATTTCAGATGCTTCAGGCTTTCAATCATCTCTGTGGTCCTTCACTAGACTAGTTTCATTATGTCCATGTCTCTCTTGAACTGGGAAGCACAGAAGTGGGTCCAGGACTCCAGATGTGCCTCCCCAGAGCTGAGTTGAAGGGAATGATCACTTCCCTTGGCTGGCTGGCAGCACTCTGTAATGCAGCCCAGGAGGCTGCTGGCCTTTCTGCAAGGGCTCACTGCTGACTTGTGTTCGACTTGGTGGCCACCTGGACCTCCTGGGCTTTTTCTACAAAGCTGCTTTCTAATGGATTAACTTCAGCCTGCACTTCTGCATAGCTTATTCCTCCTCAGGTGCAGGACTTAAATTGCCCTTTTCTGAGCTTCATTACATGAATTCCATCCCACTGTCCTTATCTTCTGCCATTTTTTAGGTTCTTAGTCCTGTTGTCATCATTGTTATGCAGTTTTAAACTCAAAATTTATGAAAAACAGAAATAGTTTCATGGCTAAATCTCAGCTCAATTCTAAAACTATCAGTCTAGATTCCTTCTTTTACTTAATTGCAATGTCTTCCTGACCTCTCTATATCTGTGTCGATATGTATATGTAAGTGTAAACACATTTCTCCAGAGTCTCTAAAAAATATATACCCTTAACTGAAATTAATTTATTTATTATTGGTATGTTATGACGTGCCCAAATAATAGTCATGCTAGTTTTATGTGAGAAAGGTGGCCTAATTTTAATTTTACTACAACAGTGTGCAATCTCCACAGAAAATGTAACTGACTTGCAATTCTGTTGTAAGGAGACAGATGCAAAGCCACTACAGAAAGGCCAACTCTTTTCCAGTTATGCTTACGATCACAGTAACAGAGACTTCCTCACATAACTTCAGTAGGGCATTTGATGGTGCAAGAGCAATCTTATGTCACCTCAACCTTCTTTTTGGATAGACTGGAAATGTCTTTCTTTATATCTGAATTTATCAGCATGGTATTTATTTTAATGTGCTCACTTCTCTCTTTTACTTTTGAAATTATGTTTTATTATATCTATTCTGGCAAATACACATGAAATATTTAACTTCCTGCTGTCTTCCAATAGAAAAAAGAAAAAGCATCTGTCATTAAGAAAAACAATGCCTATGCAGTGGCTGTTGCCAACTATGCTCCAAATATTACCAAGGACTCAGTGCTACCAACCATCTCCAAGAGTGCTACAACTGCAGAACCCAACAAGGCAAAACCAGAAGCGAAGCCACAAGAAGCAAAGAAGACATTCAACAGTGTTAGCAAAATTGACAGAATGTCTAGAATAGTGTTTCCAGTCTTATTTGGTACTTTTAATTTAGTGTATTGGGCTACATATTTAAACAGGGAGCCTGTCTTACTTGGCTTTGCACCATCAACCTAAAAGCTGACTTGCACTGAGGACTTCAAGCATCATTCTAATCAGATAGGTTATGTACAGTCCGACTAATAACTGCTAATCTGTGAACCATTATGTACAGTGTGTATATAAATGTCTTGTCTGTGTGTCTCCAAAGGAGGGACACAGTGTTAGTTCATGGGTCTGTAAACAGATAGCACCCATGGCAAATACAGCCAGCTCTTTAAAAGTTTAACCCAGGGGACTTCTGTTAAACTGGAATTCAAATATACAGAATTATATTCTCTCCGTACAATGAGATGAAGATGTGATCCTACATAATTATTTAGGAGCAGTATTTTTTTAATTTAAAGTTAAAATATTTTTCTATAAAGTAACTAATTCTACTTTAGTGAAAGAAACTGTCATTTAAAAAAGTGATTTTTTTAAAAAGGTGTAATTGTTTCATACAAAGCAGTACCCATGTACATAACAGAGTACGGAGGTCGTACAATTCTGCTCTTCACAAACATTCTGGATACAAGTTAGACTAAAGAGGTAGTAAACACTACTATATGGCAAAAGCCACAAGTTTCTTACTTCTGTCCTCTTTGAAGTTGTTAATAAATTTACCTAATTGATTTCAGGGAAAAGGGTTAATGAAATTCAATATCGACCAACTTCTGCTAGTGAGATACTTATTTTTTCACTGTTTTATTTATTTGATATTACTAAGCTGGATTGTCTGGTTCAGCAAAACTGGATTTTTTTATTATTATTATTTTTGATTTTGTTCTTAAATGAATTATTTTCAGGTTTATAGACTCACTTAGAAATTTTTCACATTCAAGTTTAGCAGTAATATAATATATTTTTTTTCTTTGCTTAATGATTTCCTAAAGCCTGCCATTAAAATATTTACCTGTATTTGTCCCAGGAAGCACTGTTTTCAAGGGAAACAAGAACCATGATTTAAGTTCAGGAATATGTCCATATAATAAAATTTACTGCTGCTTTTGTAAATTGCAACTTTACATTTCGCTGACATAACTTTACAACAACTTTGTATACTAGAAATGATTTTGCTAAGATTTGAATGTTATTTTTTTAATAAAAGGTCATGCATCATCAGTAGGCATCAGCTGTATTTCATATACACAAATACAACAAAATTGGATCTGCCATTGGCAATTTTATAAGGACATTTAATACTATCAGTAAAATTGTTTTTCTTCTGAGCCTTTGCAAAGATTCTTTATGCCCCTAAAGGCCTGGTAAATCATAGCATAAATAATAATTGTGTACTGTATTTAGATTTTAGTATACTTGGCCAATCAAAAATATTTTGATTCACACATACATTAGCAGTTATTAGTTGACCTTTAAAAAAGATACACCTTTATGATGATGTCTTCTAGTAGAGACATATGTAGTCGTATAGTGTCATTTATTGCAGTTTTGTACAGTAACTTGAGTATAGTGCATAAAATAGATATGTTCAGAGTTTAAAAGAAGTTGTACAAATATTTCTAAAATCAAATAAAAGAGTATCTTAAGACATGGAAGTGTGCTAAAAGCAACAAAGAGAAACACTGCTTTCTTTTGCTGTTTTATTTTCTTGCTTTTTCTTTGCTTTTGATGTGATTCTGTTTTGTACTTTGTGTGACAGTATAGATGCCAAGGTCACAAATGCATATTATAAACAGAAGTAATAGTTAAGACAGAGTTGACATCAGTAAAATAAAGACATTTAGTAGGTTATAAAAGAAAGGGAGAACCATGGACAAGGTGTGTATCCCTTGAATTCCCTCTAATTAAACTGTCAGACTAAACCTTTCTCATCAACAGTAGCTTAAAAATGAGCACTTTACTCAGAACATTAAAATAAAAATATCCTTATTTTCATATATATTTATATGTAAATGTAGATCTTCCATGTAACATGGAGATGTGTGCAATAGTGTGATTATGAACAAAAGGCTAGAAGGCAAGCAATAAAAAAGGGGTTTTTTCATGGTATAAGCATGCATTTTTAAAATGTTTCATTTGTAAATTATAAATTTTCCCTTCAACATCGCATTATCCAGGTATGAATAAATATATAAATATGTACATATGTACAAATAATTGTAAATACTAGGACTATAGAAAAATCCCTTCACTTTTAGCTCTGTTTTTGGCAAAGGGCTCTGACTGTATAGTTTAATGGAGGACCCTGCTAAAATGCTCTTGAACTTGAATAGCTTGATTGTGTTTTCTGTGGCTGAGGGCTTCTTCCTGTGACCTAGTGAGAGTTCTTACGTTCTGTTCATATGGACAAGATCTAGGGACTCTCCAAACCTCACTGGACTGGGGTATGAGAAACAGAGGTTTGTATTTCACCCTTGGCTGCATCCCAGGTACTCAAACCCTTCACAGTGTAGAAACTGTTGTGAAATTCTCCATGCACGATGCTGTATAGTCAGAACTCTCCTCATGCCAAATATGAGTGTGCTCAGTCATGTTGAATCACCTGATAAGGAAGGATTTTGCATCCTTATCCGAGAATGGGACCTTCTCAAAGGCTTTTAATGGTAAAGTCTTCTCCAACGAGACTTCTCTGGAAAATAACATCTGGGTAACTCAGAGCTGCATGCAAAAAGCATATCTTCAGTTTGCACAAGAAGCCCGATGCTGTCTCATGTTAGTCAGCCCTGCTGCTACCGCTTTTGTTGGTACAAATATTTTTCCATTCACTGACCCTTTTCTCTACACGTGCTTGAGTCAGTAAAAAAAACCAAACAGGCATTTATCACATGGTAAAGTTACATTTACTGCCAACTTGTATAGAAAAGTGGGCATACCGTATAAACTCAGTGGAAAAAAAACCAAAACATTTTAAATATTTACATGCAGTTATTGTGGGCATTAGCAAGGCTTTTAAATGGGCACTCTCCAGAAAATTTAATTAGTTGGTCTACATTAAAGCACTCTCCTTCTATGGGAAGGAGGAGTATGCTTTACTGTTTCACTGCTGAAACATTTACAGGGGCCCAACATAAGTTGTAACTTTGTAAGACGACCAATTGGATAAGTGAATATAAATGTAAAGATTTAAGTGAATGGGAGCATCATGCAAGGAGTACCAGAATACAAGAGTTAGGCCTTATTTTCATGTTGGAGGAGTCTGTGTCATTTCATTTAGTATAGAATTTATGTCTGGGGTTTTAAAGCTAATGCAACAAATCTATGTGCCAAATATGAAGAGGTTTCCTATAATTTGAGTAAATCTTGCAGGTCTTAAATATTTAATGTGGGGAGTATGAGTGAGGAAATGCAAGTCACTTCTCCATCAAGGACTTGCACATGGCATCTGCCAGTGAATTTTTTGTTTGACATATTAATCTAATTTACTTCTCCCATTATTCTTGGGTCAGTGTGTCATATTTTATGACTTAAGAAATTAATCAAATAAATACAAAGATAAAACACTGTGGTAAAGTTAGATTGAATTACAGTAATTCTAAATGACGTTTATGAATAGGCTTCCAGTGTAGTACTGGGGCACATATTTCTGGATGCATGTGTCAGTTAATTTAACAGTAATTTATAAATCAGCATGAAAAGTAGAGATCAGCACAGTTTATCAGCCAGAGTTGTCTGCTGGAGACTTCATGACAGAAGAGTAGCTTTGAAACTTCTCAATTATGCTGTGGCCAATTAAATTACCTCCACCTGTCATATGTAAGCTGATTCAACCTGTAACTGCTGCATTGTTAAGCATCTTTCAAAAAAATAGTATGGTTGGCATTCTGAGATATGAGCTTTAGTTTGGGAGACTACTCATACACTAACATTATTCTAAATTAAGGAGCCAATTTGCCTGTACAGTCACAGGAAAGAGCATCTAGAGACTGATCAGGAGCCTTACTGAGCCACCTTCCCTTCCCAGTGGTTACAGATAACATACAGCGTGGTGAGACTTCTCAAAAGTAACCAAAAACTGTTTGCATGAAGTCAACCAGAAGCAGCAGGGAGGAGGTAGGGATGTATGGGGGAGGAAAGGAGAAAAGAGAGCACACAAATGGCTTTGTTACCATGGCAGTGGAATGTGACATAGCTGAGGAAGAAGTCACTGAGGGAGGTAATGTATATTTTTGTTTCAGCTTCAGGTCTGAGCCTTCACTGCCACATGTGAGTTGTGGACAGTAACTTCTAGAGCACATAAAATGGAAATACTTGCATAAATTCTACTGAACTTGAGGGACACTAGCTGTGCCTTTGAAAGTGAGAGGCCTCTACTGACTGCTTTGTGAAAACCGACCATGCAATGCTGTGTGTCTCCTGCTGTTTGGAACATCTGGGGTGGAAGGAGAAAAGAAGGTTCAGAAATTAAGTAGAATTTTGTTAATTCTACACTTTGTTTTCTTAAAAAGCATGGCTTTCACTTGAGCACAGAGAGTCAGCACTCATCCTCCATACCTCTCATTC
>JANRMJ010000088.1:45501881-45566754 GCA_025584955.1 Alethe diademata
CATGGCTTTCACTTGAGCACAGAGAGTCAGCACTCATCCTCCATACCTCTCATTCCTATTCTGAAAGCTTAGTGCAAGGTTTTGCCTTGGCCTTCACAAAATAGATGAAGTCTATGCTGCTGGAACCACTCCTAAAAAATTTGTATGAAAGACTATTTCAGTGTGGATTTGAAGTTATCATCATCTATGCCCAATTATGTGCAGACACTTAATGCTAAAATTTATAAAGCCATGCAATGAGTTTTAAAGTAGAGGAAGAAAACATATTAAAATAAGCCCAGCAAGTTAAATAGCTTCATTTTAAAAACATAAAGTTTGACAATTGTACAAATGTGTAAACATACCTAAATAGACTCTCCAAGTGTGTTATAATTTCATGTCACGTGTAAAGTTTTTCTCTTATACACATTTAAATGCTAAAATAATTATGTGAATTTATGTAAAAGTCAGATCACCCTTCAGCCTTGAGTAAAGTGAATGGTTCTTTATAAGGCAATGTTGGGATTCCTTCCATCTCATCCCAGCAATGATGGACCTCCTGCTAGAGTGCTCTTAGTGTGCAATATAAATTCAAGTTACATCTCTTTAATATCTTTTTTCTCTTTAGTCAAAGAAACCTCCATGTCTTTTCTGTAGATGACCCAAACTCCCTAACAAATTGAACTTTAAATTATTTTCTAAATTCAATTATTAATTACGGCCATCTGAGAATCAGTGAGGGACTTTAGGTCTTCAGCAGTAGAAGTTTAAGGCTCAAAACTTTGTTGCAATGCATGGCATGTGTTGATCACATGAAATGTTTTTTTTTCCTCTACTTTAAACCACGTACTTTGCCAGAGTTAGATCCTTCTAGGTGAATCTTTTAACACATGGTTTTTGGGGTCTGTGACTATATCTTACTGGAAGAGCATAAATTTTGAGGGCTTGACATCTCTGATGGGAATCAGGGCAAAATTTGCACTGAATTTAAAAAAAACTAACTTACATCCTCATCATGTTTATCTCTGTCAATGAAGTCAGTAAGGACTTTTACAGAAAAGGAGTACACCTAACTACACCTGGGCTGTCCTTTGGATTGGGTTGTCAATTTTTTAATCCATGAAAATAAGCCCTTAAAAGAAGTGTCAACCATACTGCAATACAGGACTTACATCTATTTCTTCCTTGATATTTGTTAATGCCCTTTAAGAATATTTTGAAAGTGCTATAACTTAGGATGAGGTGATAACACCAACAAAAAGGAATTTGGAGGATACTTTAAAATATGCAAGATGATGTATACTCTTCCTCTAGTGTTGGAGTCTACATAAATATATATGATTATATTTTTATTGTTGGATAATTTAAAAGTTCTATTTTGCTTTCAAATTCTTTGCATAATGTTGTGAATACTTTACTCAATAAGGTGTTCTGGAGTGTGTCCTTATGCATTCAAGGTTTTTAATGATTGCAATGAGTGCTTTCATTCATCTGATATTAAAAGGGGTGAGCTTCAACAGCTTGAAGTGTTATATTTGTTTTCCAATACTTTATCCATCAAACTATGCCATTGAGAATGGATGGAAATAGCGGATGGAACAAGATATTACTTTGATCAACTGCTTTTGATATTCTTTATTAGATGTTCATTTTGGCTGAATTTATCAGTTTATAGGCTACTGTAGCTTAGCAATAGCACGGAATGCAATGTAGTACTTTACATCTATTAGAATACATATGCACCGTATCTATAAACTGTTTAAAAATCACTTCCTAAACTGCACCCCTTCACCCTTTCCCCTCCAAACAGCCACTTTATTAGGAAACATTGAAGGCACTTTAATTTTAATGGAAGTGATTACACTAAATGCTGTTACACTTCATTAAAAATAGTAAAAATAAAGTGGTCTCTGATTCATACATGGTTTGCAATTTCTCAGCTGGGCTGGAGTCAGAAAACATTTATGCATTTTATGACAAATCTACTTTAGTGAGTCACTTAGGTGTGAAAATGTATAGGACTTGGAAAATAGGCACTCCCAGTATATGAAAAAGAAACAAAGGAATGGGAAGAATGAAACCAATAATTTTGAAATTAGACACCAATCAAATATGCACAGCAAGAAACTGCATGATAAATGTAAGTATACTTAACCTTGAACATCAATGTCATATAAAATCTTCTGGGTGACAGTTTACTTATTTAGTAGGTTTCATAGTTATAAATAACTAAAGAAGATGATAATATTCTGTAATTTGTGACCTTGTTTTAACTGGGAAAATTGTTACTTTTCTAAAATGTAAAAGAAATAACTGGATTTATGTTTGAATGTGTCACTGCTTGCTGTTGAAGAATATTTATTAACCACATGCAAAATATTGCTTAACATTATCTTTTTGTACTTCTTATTAAAGTTAATTTAAATATAGCACATTTTGTATTTTTGTTTTTAATGCTTTGACAGCACAAATATTTAATTTCCTTCATGTCTTTTCTCTTAGGACTTGTGTGGGTTTTTCATTTTGTTGTTTTTAAACAACCCGTTACAGCCTCCATGAAGGTGTTTTTTTATTAAAAACAGTATTTCCCAAAGGAAACAAACAATATATTGGAAAGAAAATATTCCTCAGCTTGGTGAGAGTTTAACAGATTTCCTATTCATATAATGAGAATACTCTCATATATTCATATTACAAATGGCAATGTTTCATATTTTCTGAAGGTTATAAAACATGTTGCTGCTGGGTATACACTAACAACGGAATGATGTGGAGCATAAGAAACCTCCTACCAGACAGCTTAATTTGTCAGAGGGAATATGTAGGCTAACAAAGCTTACTTAGAAACAAACAAAAGACTATAGTAAGGTGCAGATTTGAGCTTGGTTTTTTGTTTTAAAACGAGCGTTCTGATTCCAAGTTTTTCAATGGAAAACCTATAGATTTTTCTGGGATGACCCTTTCTTTTCCTGTAAAGTCACATATTCTCAAGAAATGCATAAATGTTCTTCATGGGTGATGAAGAACGTGACATCCTTCTGTCCAAATTGGAAAGACATGGATTTGAGATGTGGACTGTATGATGGGTATGAATTGGCTGGATGGACATAGACAGAGAGTTGTGGTATATGGCTCAGTGTCCAGGTGGGGGCCAGTGACAAGGGGTGTCCCTCAAGGCCCTGTTTTGGGATTGATGCTCTTCAATATCTTTATCAAGGACACAGACAATGAGATCCAAGTTTACCCATGACACAGAGCTAAGCAGTGCAGGTGACACAGTGGAAGTAAGGGATGCCTTTCAGGGGGACCTGGACACTTGGGAAGTGGGCCCATGGGAACCATGAGGCTCAGCAAGCCCAGCTGCACCTGGGTTGGGGCAGTCCCAGACACAAGCCCAGACTGGGAGAAGAGGTCATAGGGAGCAGCCCTGCAGAGAAGGGCTTGAGGGTTCTCGTGGGTGAAAATATGGCCATGAGCCACCAGTGTGTGCTCACAACCCAGATGGCTGATGGCATCCTGGGCTGCATCAAAAGCAGCTCGAGGGAGGGGATTCTGCCCCTCTGCTCTGCCCTGGTGAGACCCCACCTGAAGTACTGTGTTCAGGTCTGGAGTCCTCAGCAGAGGAAAGACCTGGACAGGTCCAGAGGAGGCCATAAAGATGCTCAGAGGGCTGGGACACCTCCCTTGAAGACAGTGTTGGGAGGGAGCTAGGTTGTTCATCCTGGAGAAGGCTCTGGAGAGATCTCGTTGTGGCCTTTCAGTACTTAAATTAAAAGAGGAGAAAGGGCTTTTTAGAGGGGCAGATAGTGATAGGAGAAGGGGCAATAGTTTTAAACTAAAAGAGACTTAAATTAGATATTAGGAAGAATTTTTTTTTACTCTGAGGGTGATGAGGAACTGGCATAAGTTGCCCAAAGAAGTTGTGGATGCCCCATCACTGGAAGCGTTCAAAGCCAGGTTGGATGGGACTTTGAGTAACGTGGTCTAGTGGAAGATGTCCCTGCTTGTGGCAGTTTAGGGAGTGCTGAGGGATTAACAACAATCCAATAAATATAGTATAAAATATAGTATAGTTTTTCAGGAAACTCTTAATTCAAGAACCAGGCTGCAATGAATAAGGATTTAGTTTCATCAATGTGCTTTATGTATGAATAAGAAGCAAACAGGGCCCTGAGTAATATTTGCAGAGTTCACAAGCCATATGGGAGAAAAGAACCATTTAAGTAGATCCAGTGTGGAAAACATTTTGAACATTTTGTCCTGTGCATTTGTGGTGGATAGGAGTCAGACTAAAAGTGAAAGATGAATATTCATAACATTTTAAATATTGAAAAGCAACTCATCTTTCAAGTTCTTTGGAGATCTTTTGAGACCCTGGTATAACTTATTAAAGAGGAAGGAATTTAATGTCTCTTCAACTTCCTGAAGTTTAGCACCAGTTTTTGCTAATGCTGGACATGGATGACAAATACAATGAAGGTAACAGTTTTATGAACATTACTGTTTTTTGTAGAGCAACATATTTAACTTCTGCACTCCTCCCTCTCCCTAACCCCCCACCCCCAAATTTATTGTTAATATTGGAGGTAGTAAGACCCAGCAGTAAAAATTGCCGTCAAGTTGTGGCTTGACATAGTGCTCTTAAACTTTCTGATGGAACATGTTTTCCTTCTAAACACCTTTCTGTTATTTCTTTCTACCACAGCCATCTGACACTAAACAGATTAGTGTTCTCAGAAATGACAGTGGTGGGACTTTAGAATCTACCATGCTTCAAGTTTCATTATAGGCAGAGTTCAGCTGTTTTACTCTAGGTGGTATAGAAACACTTCAGGTCAGTATTTCTATTTTTAAAAAAAGGGTTCTGACAGCATTAATACACTAGGACAAGTGTCCAGTAATGAGCCAGTGATCAGGTGATACTGGGAATATCAAAGGCTAGATCCATCTGGCAACTCTGCCACCTACTAATGGTGAGAGTAACTTCACACCCCACACGAAGACACAGTATTAAACGCACCTCAAAAAAAGATTTGGAAAAACCCAGGGAAATATAGGAGGCTCCTGAAGTGCATTGATGGCAGCTTCCTGGATGAGGTGGTGGAGGAGTCAAGGAGCTCATGCAGCTCTGCTGCAGCTCATACTTACAAAAGGAAAGTACAAGATAGTGATGTGCAAGCCTTGGGTGACCTTGAGATGGAGGTGTTCAGGATTCTTAGAGGAGGGAACAAGGCAAAAAACTGGATACCAGCTCTGGACTGCGAGAGAACAGACTGGGCCTGATCTCTGCACAGTGCTAACTGCATTCACAGCCCCAGGCAGCTGAGGGGTAGGCTTGAAAGAATCCCTTGGAAGATGGCTCTGGAGACAAAAGAGGTCCAGAGCATCTGGTTGATTTTCAAACACCTTCTTATCCAACCTCAAGCAAAGTCAACTTGGCAAGCAACAAGTCAAGCCAAGGTGCCAGGAGGCCTGTAGAGACAAGTTGGCCTTGACTAAACTCAAATATAAAAAGGTGGAAGCAAGACCGGGTGACCTGGGAGGAATATAGAGACAGTCTCTGAGTTTTTAGAGACTCTCATGGGAAAACAAAAGTCTGAGGATGGGAAGAAAGCAAATATTATTCCTACCTTCAGAGGGGGGTAGAAGGAGGGTCTGGTGGCCTACAGGTCAACTTTACTTTGATTCTTGATTGGTTTCTTTGTAATGAAACAAATACTCCTGGAAAAGACTTTCAAACATTCTAAAGACAGAAGGCCCATTGAACTCTATATGTGTGACATTCCATGTGAAAGTCTGGCATCAAGGAGTGTATCTTTTCCAGCAGTATTGGTAGCATAACATTACTGTTAGGGTGCTAGGATTTTTTCTGATTCTGCAGATACCTTTTCCCTACATTAAGGAGTTTAGGAAAAATTAGCTATATCTCTTGTATTCCCACAACAGTCAACACAGTCGGCAACCCTTCACCATTGTCCCCTTCCTTACCTTGTGTGCTGATGTCTCATTTTGCCTTAGAACAGCAGTTGCTACTCCTTGCAGCTGCAAAGAAAGCCTCTGAAATGTATGGTCCACATCAAAAGATAGAGCACTCCCTGAATCTGCAGACAATCTGACTTAATAGATCGCTTCTCAGAAGTGTCATTTTAGTGAGTTGTGGAAAAATCAGTTAATCATTTAATTGGTACTCCAATTAAGACAATTTAAGTAATTTGAACATGGAAGAGGGTTTGTTTCCTCTGCTAGGCTACAAATACATATTTTTAACTTTAGTGTCTAGGAGATGGGAAAGAGGAAATCATAAAATAGAGAACCAACTGAGATTTAGGCAGTGCTACACTGTAATAAATCCAAAAGAACTGAGTTTTGAAAGTTGTAAGGCAAGGACCTTTTAAAGTTATAAAGCGATAATGCATATTAGCAGTACAAACACTTCCCCTTTAATAAGGACTTTTTTCCCATGGTAGAACACATGCTAGAATTGAGGGCCCATTTTGGTGTTGGTGAGGAGAAATCTTTTGCCCATCACAGAAAACCAGTGCTGAGAAGGCTTTTCATATGTTTCATGACTTTAGTAATTTCTTCTGTATTGAATGACTAGATCTCTTATTAAAATTTGGTATCCTATGTTTATGACTCTAAATTAATACCAAGATGCTGCAACTGAATCAATATTTTACCTGCTTTCCATTCTCCATTTTACAATGAAAATTTCAAAATTATACATTCACTTTGATAGAATATTCATGGCAACATGATGATTTCTGTTTATTGTGAGCTAATTACAATGTCATAGAAAGATGACTACTTGAAATTATTGCCTTTCTCACTACTCATACATCACACTTGTTGCTAAAGCCTAAGTATTTATGTTTGAAATGTAATTTTTTTTGTTGACAAATTATATTAATGGCAAAACTTTCAGAACCTTTTTTAAATTTAATTTTAATTATTTCACTGTGGATGAAATAATGATCATCAATGATAACTGAATAACCACAATGAAATGAGAATCTTCTATGAGTAATATTTTGTGAATTTTAGCAGTGTATTTGGGTTATGACAAGAAATATGCCTCAACTTGACTTCCCTCACTAACTCCCATTGCAGATCTTATTCTTTTCCACTCAGAGTTTCTACCTAGTTTTATTGACTGGATATTTTTGTAAATAAAGGTGAGTAAACTATTCTCATTCCACAGAGAAGTATTACTTCTGACACTTATTATTTTATGTATGTCGGCATTTCATTTCTCACTGCTGTAAATTTTCCTGAATCCCTTTCACCTGATCAAGCACCAATTGCTATATCCTTTGATCCAATTCCATTTTCCAGAAACAGTTAATTTGTTTCCCATTGTGCTAAGTGTTACAATCGCAAATTAATACTATTTTTCAGAACATTTGTAAGTGTCCTTCATCAGAATTTATTTTGATTCATGGTGAAGGAATCTTATAAGTTTCAAATCTCTGATTAATAGATGATACATCTATTATTCACAATGATTAATGGTTTAATTTGAAAGTTCATTTATTGATTACAATTTCTAAAATGTAGGCCATGTGTAAAATCTGAAACAAAAGCCTGTGTGCCTAAATATTTCTTCAGTGGAGTAGTGGGTCATTGCACATCATAATTATGTGTCTGTATTAGAAGGAATTACCACTGAGATGATAAAGTCTGCTTCCTGTCTATTCCTTAAGGAAAACCATAGCATTTGAATATGGAATTAAGTGCAGCATTCTAATGCAAACAAACAAGAAGGCTGGAGTAGCACACGGAAGTAAACATTTTTGACCTGGTGAGCACCTGACCTTATGATATATGAGATGTTCCCATTTTTAATAGTCTACATGTTACATTTCATTTAGAGAAAATACAAAATTAAATATTATTAAGTACTAGTCCTTTGCCTTTGTGTCTCTTTAGCTCCAACCTCTGCTTGAATTGCAGGGCAAGCCCTTCCAGGTTGAAGGGGTCTGCTGTGGGCGGTATTCCCACCTTGCTGAACTTCAGAGGCTCCCTGTCATGGAGCAGCAGTGACCAGAAGGCTGTCCAGGGGCAGGCCCTGGGAAACCCACATTTGTTAATGGCATAGTGACCTGAGTGCAGAATGGGATTCTGTTGAAGCAAAACCCTTTGGTTCTCATGTCACGTCTGATTTGCCCTCTTGCCCATGTGGTGGTGACTTTCCTCAGGTTTAAATTGATGGATCTCTTCACAAAGCACTTTCCTGTCCTGGTGGGCTGTGAGGGCAGGTCTGCTCTACATGCCTTTGGCTTTCCCCTCCTGGTTCTCTGGTTCCCCTCAACACCAACAGGCACCTTGTGGGACCACCATAGGAGAGCAAAGCTTCTCCTGTGGTGTTCCGGTGACCTGTGGCACTTCATTTGGTTTGATACACAGTAAGAGAGCCACCAAAAACTGCCCGAGGAAGTTTAGAGCCCTGATTACCACCTCTCATGGTGCAGGTGCACCAGTGGAAGGTCCATAGTTGTCTGCTATCTGACCAGCTCATCCATAAGCTTAATTGCAGTCCCAAAGGAGGCACGGTGGGGTGCAGTGAGGATGAGGCCAGTGCTTTCTCCACCCATTGCAGAGGTCCATAGTGGTGTCTTGTTGCAGCAGAGAATGACTTTCATAGGTGTTGTACCAAGAATTTTCAAACTACCTAATCCAGGATCAGTGCCAGCAGCTAAGCCTGGAGGCATTATCTAACCTTCAAGGACCATTATTTTTCATAGTTTGCAATTTTGCATAAAAGCTTTTAAAATATAAAAAAGTGTTGAGGCCATAAAATAACCTGGTTATGTGTTTAACTTTTAGCCTTTTGACATGGTATCTCAGTGAAATCCCCTACCCCATGCACCATTCTTCCCCCCTAAAAATGGTTTAATTTAAAGAGCAGAAAGCTATAGCACATCTGTTGTGTGGTACAGTACCATAGAGGATAAAAGAAAATGAAATATGCAAAGCATCTAAGAAAATAATTACTTTAATTGAGCAATAATTGGAAGGAGAGAAATTGTTCAAGTAGAATACTTCAGGATAATGACTCACGCTATTTTCATAGCAAATTACAGAAAAAATCGTGGCAATTTGGCATATTATTTGTATGTTTGAATATTTTGAATGGATTTTAAAATTAAAATGTTAGAAAATGTTCGTGTTTCTAATCTAAACTGTCTCCCAGTCTGACTTACCTTTAAAGAATTGATGCTTATAATTTTCTTTTTCACTTCAGAAAATCTGACTATGTTAAGGAACATGATTTATTGATACATCTTTTTAAAAAGCAGTGCAGCAGAAAGCACAACAGGCGTATTTTTTGCCAAGCCAGAAATACGGTCATTTCAATAAAGTCTTAGATTAGGGTTAAAGATGTAGATTGCACAAAGAAAATTATATACAGAAGCGTGAAAACTAAGTTTCTTATTCATAGGGAGCATCTATAATAAAAATAGGTGAGATAAGTCTTCCATGAGAGAGATCACTGGTTCTTTAAGGACTGCTTTTGTAGTAATCTCCTTGATATTTAGAAAATAATAAGAAAACCTGTATGAGTTTTCCATCTCACCTGCTCATGCAACTGTGTAATACTCTTTAAAGCATAAAAATATTTAACAGGCACCTGGATTTCAAGAAATGTTTTTTGGGATAGCAGTATGTATTTTCATTTCATGGACTATTTCCCACATTGTGAGTCAGAAACACAGTCTAGGTAATTGTCATTTGTTAGATAATTGAGGAGAAACTCAAAGTTATCTGACACAGAAAGCATCAGCGTGTGAATATCAGTACCTGTATTATTTGTGAATAATTTAAAATTAGTATATAAGTGTTTAGGAAAAGTTATTGCAATTTTCAACAGGCAATATTTTGAGGCAACTCACATCCTAATGCATTCACTACCCTTGACTTAATATCTTGCCCCAAGCAGATGAAGGTGCAGATGTGCAGCTCCAACCTGGGCATGGTTCCTGCTGACAGAGGCACGCATAACAAAGATGAAATGCAGAGTCTTTAATGAAGAATAAATATTTTTTGTGAGTTTTTCTTCTTCTATACTGTTTCCTTCCCCAAGATATTAGTATTTAGGTGTGCTTTTATTTGGAAGCTGTCCCACAGAGATTTTGGAAGAGGGGGCCGTAGCTGATTTGACTTCATACTTAACAGGGAGCTCGTGTTGCAGCTGAGTTTTAGAAAATCTTCCTCTGCTTAAAATGTATCCCTTTTATTCTTGCAGTCTTCTATCAGATTACATGAGGCTATATAACAAAGGAGAGATTATGTAATAATGTACCACTTCAACTAAAATGTATTTCATATCCATTCTTCAGTACTATATATCTCTTTCATATAGTCATATTTCAATAGTCTTACTTCATAGTCACCATAAATAAATTCAGGGTTAGATTGTACCTCTCAAGGTGACTTGTTCAGGAGGAAGGTAGTGGTTATTGTTTCAGCTCTTTGTAATGCATGTACAAGGCAAGGAGAGTTTTATCAAAAGAAAAATACTTTATCTTTGCACTTTTTTCCTCATAATAGACAGACAAACAGAGCTGTTGTACTTATACTTTCTCAAAGAAAACTTACTAAGCAACTGAGGAAGAATACCTTTTTACAAAACCAGTTTGTTTAGATTCCGTTTGGTTAAGGGGTTTTTGTTTGCTTTTGTTTTTCCTAACACATTTCATCCCAATGAATTTTTCCTTAGTTTAGTTGAAAAGAATGTTTTTTTAGGGTCAGGATTTTCCAGTATTTTTCAACTTTGTTTATACCTTCAAACTTTTCTGAAAATAATTTTTTAAAATTCCATTCATTTTGGGTTTTGGGGGTTGCTTTCTATTAGATTTGATGTTGGTTGTTTTCCTGACATGTTTCATTCTAGTGAATTCCTTCTTAGCTTAGTGAAATGAATTTTCCCTTGGATTCAATACATAACGTCATATTTCTTTCTATAGAAGTATGAGAGCTTACAAGAGCATTTCTGAGTCCCCTATCTCCCCTCAAGCCCAAGGAAGATTAGATTCAATGCGCCTCTTATTTGTGAGGCACAGAACTCTGGGGAAGAAACGTTTTTTGTTTACAGAAACTTCTGCGTGCGTCGGAGAGAAGTCAGGCAAAATAACAGGCAAACCTCAACTACATAATACCCTTTGCAGATGGTTTGAAGGTATGAAGGCGTAAGCATTTATAATATATGTAAAGCCATAATCCTTTCCTTAGCTTCTCTGAATCATCTGAGAAATTCTGCCTGGTTCCTGGAGGCTGGCTCAGCCACTGGCTCGGGGTGGGGGGATGCCCAAAGGTTTTTGGAGCTGCAGATGGGTGCAAACAGCAGAGTGAGCCTCCCCCTCCTGCAGGGCAGTAAGGGCAGGGAGGGAATTGCCCAGCTGCCAGGGTGTTTGCAAACTCTTTTACCCTTGCAAACTGACTTTTAGTGTGATCCATCCTTTTGCAGCAGAAAAAAGGGCTTGAGTAAGATGAAATACCAGCCATGAAAGTTGCCTCAAAAATCCATGATGAAGAATTACAGTGAGTTTGTTGGAAACAGTGGGAGAACTTATCAAGACATCAAAGAAAACATGCAGTTAAGTCAAGAAGAGGATCCATATCATTAGATGTTTTTTTCTGCAGAAACAAAAATTTGCCTAGAGACAACTCAAACCCTTATTAATTCCCAGAAAATCCCATGTTAGTACTCTAATAAAGATGATGGAGTACTTTTTTTTGTGTTAATAAGATAGCCAGGTGCCTTAGAAGCACTTTTGGGAATAAAATTCCCTGTAGATGCATCAGATGTAAGCAATCACTTTACCTGGTGCATTGTGGCAAAGTAGCTTGCTGTATTTTTTCCATTGAGAAGCAATTGAGATTGTTTAAGTATTGGAATAATGTGGGAGAAAATTAGAATTGTAGCAAATGTTAAATAGCCCTAAAGGAGTTTCTTGGCTCAGTAAACTCACAATATTTTTATAAGGGATATTTAACTTAAATTTATTTAAGATATTTTCTACCTCTTCCAACTTGCATGATGTTTCAAATTATTACTGAAATGTTGTGTGGGAGTGTATATTAATTCTTGCATATTGGACTGATCTCCAGGGAATTCTCCTAAAGCAGATCACATTTTAGCTCTTGATAAAATACAGCTCAGAGTTTTACAATTTCCTTTCCTTCTGTATTTCCATTCCCAGTTCAGTTAGTATGAATTGCATGAAAAATAATATTATCTTGTTTGCCCTTTACCTTGCCTCACAAGAATTCTTCCCACTTATTTTGCATGCACAATGAATACAACTGTACTTTCTTGTCTGAGCAGGAAGAGTGAAATGGTCCCATCACTTCCTTCTCTAGAAATAATAGCAAAGAAAGGTCAACCTCAAAGTCTCATTTCCTCAGATACCTTTTCTTAAGTTTGATTTTGAGATTTATGAAGCTTTTCCTAACCCAAGAGGCTCTTCCCTCCAACATTATAAACCTCCTAGGAGCCTGCAGTGCCCTGCTGCTTGTACTGCAGCCATGGAAGAGTAATTGCAGGGGTATTGTGCCACTGATATAACTCCTCAGTTTTGTTACACATTTGTAGTACTAGTAAGTTTACCTGCACTACTTGTTTCAATTTCAGTTGTGTTTTCATTGGCATGAGCGTTTTATGTTTATTGGCAAAAGAACATTTCTAGCTCGTTGTCTGCAAACAGTTTATTGTTTTGTTGGAGTGTTAGGGCTGCTGCACAATATCCAGTCACCACAGCATCTTCAAGATGCTGTGTTTAAAGCCCAGCTGGTAACCTTGCAATTAATTTTAAGTGAGAATGGTTTGTTTTTCATTACAGAGGCCTTTACACAGCAACAGGTGGAGATGGGAGATGACTAAGCATTAGCTAAGCTCAGTCCTGCATACTGTAAATGATAAGGGAGCACAAGCAGCCTTTTTTTATCCCAGACACTTTCATTTAGTGTATAAAAGGCTTGAGACATATATTAATACCCAGGTAGCAACTTTGCTCTGCAAGAGCTGTCTTTTAAAAGACTTGTTTGTCTACTATAGTATCCAAGAGTTATTTTTTTCCTAAAAGGACTTTTCATACTTAGATGTCATTTCAGTCTTGAAGAACTATTACTTTAATCTACTGAATGCTGGATAGTCCCTAAGGGATTTCAGGACATCACTTAAAGTCAGCTTTTATAGGTCTTTGATGCTTTATGACTAAGACAGTTTTTTGAAGTGGAAAGAATGTCTACTAAGTAGATACAGGGGAAAAAGAATTATGCTTAGGCAATTCAGAATGGGGAAAGTAACAAGCAAACACATTAATAATTTGCAATATTTAATCACAAGCTACTGTGTTACTCCTTTTAAAAGAAATTTCCTGAATATATTCTCCTTAAAAATTAGTGATTTATGTTAGGATGCAGATTATTTAAGAACTCTGTAAAGGAATCAGACATATCAGGGAGGTAAAAAGACATGGATTCTCTGTAAAGGTCTTTTGCAAGGTTATGTATTCCAGGGGGTCTGCTATAGATTATTAAAAAAAGTGTGATATACAAAGTAGTTTGTTGTCTTTCAGTAACTCTGTCTTGCTCTGACTGGCCATGATTTTTATAAGGGATTCCAGCAAGTTTATTTCATGAGCATTTATCACTAATTTATAAATACTTGGTTTATGTAGTATGCCTCTATTTGTAAAAAATTATAATAATATTAAAAAAAAATCAACGATATAAAAAATTTTTCAGTGTGATTTCCTCACAGAAAAGCCTTGGAAATGTTGTAATTTTAGATAGAATTCTTCTGCAGACAGGAGGAAGTAGGACTTTCTGTGCAAAGTGATGAGTTTGATCTCAGGTGCTTTACAGGAGCATTGGAAGAGGAACTGTGAGTGGGAAAAAACCCCTCTGGCCAGACTTGCACCAAGATGGGATTGGATATTCTTCTGCATTTGCAGCAGCTAGAGCATGCAGGCATTCCAGAGATGGACAGGAAGTCAAACAGAGTCTGTAGGAGCGAACTGAGGGTGCATGTTATTTCTCTGTGTGTGACACAGGGCTTCTCACTCGTGTGAGTTATGAAGTGCCACTCAGTGCTGGCAGCTCGTGCTCCTCCCTTGCTGTAGCTTGTGCCCTTACCCTGTGCTATCCCTGCTCCTTTCCAGAGCATCAGGGTGTTAGGACAGCCTGTGGCAGAATTCCCACTATTCTCTTTTTGATTGTTGTGGCATCAAAAGTGATGAAACATACCTACTCACTAGGCCTTCATATGTGCACAGCCTTTCATTAAAAGAAAAGCTGTCCTATTAATTTGTCTATCATTACATTGGATGAATATGTAAAGAAGAATAAAATCCTTGAGATATGCTACATAACTTAAAAGAGCAATGCATGCAAATTACAGTTAAGGGTAAGGCAGCAGACCAAATGCTTTCTGTAGTGCATCTGGGTAATGAAACACACACCTCATGCAAACTCAGGAATGTACTGTTAGTCCAATAAAAGTATTAGAAATCTAATAAAAATTTTTATTACTACTCTATACAATGGTGCTAGCACATACAGTTGAAATTAGCCAATTACAACAATTTCTCATTTAAAATGCAATTATTGAACACAGATTTCCTAATCTCTCTTATACACACCTCTATTATTCTGGGTCAGTAGACAGATGGAGTTACTGTTAAGCAGAATATAATAGGAGAGTGTAGCTGTGCTGTGGGTCCAGCAACTGAGGTGCTTCACGGACAGGAAAATGGTGATTATAGTAGGAATTCTTCCTCATCATTTCTGGTTTCACTTGGTGTTATATTTATGTGTTTGCTAACAAACTTATTTGCTCTTTCTTCAATGGTCTGCAAATTCCATGTTAATATTGGGGTTTAACGTATATAATGTGTCTTGCATGTCTTAGACACTTGACTTTTGCTGCCTTTGTTACCTCTACATCCATTACTGCCCTGCTCTGCTGCCCTAAGAGTTCTGATGCCATCCTTCTTTTTCACTTTCAAGACCCATTCTGCACCTTGTGGTGAATTTTTGGAGACCACTGTTTTTCTTCAAAAGCCTGGAGCTGTTCCTTCCAAGTAATGTAGCATTATATTAGCACAATACAGTCAAGCACACAGTCTCATTCAAGGGTAATTCAAGAATTCATGCCACAAGGAGGAATCCTCTCTGAGCACAATCTATTTGTATGCTGATATATTTTGGTAACTACTTGTTATTAATTCCTGTTAGTTATGACAGTATCACTGTTACAGAAACTGCTATACCAGAGGAGGGATTTCAGTTACTAGAAATGGAGTAGCAATTTTAAAAAGTTTACAGTGTGTTACTTTTGGTGTTTATAACTTGTCAGTATGAGTTAGTAGCTTCTAGAGCTAAGGGCACATTTGAACAGTTGAACTCAAATCCTTAGTGCACTTTGCACACTGTCAAAACTGCGTAGGATTAACTGTGGAGTAATTCTGTTTGAGTGCATTGCATGTTAAAAATTCATTGCTAGGTAGGACTGGGATGCTGTTTCTAGCTCATTGATTCCAGCTTGTTGTTATTATAACCATGATTTAATTTTGGTCACAAACTTACCAGTTGTTTCAATCCATTTATGTTTTGCATAGGTATTTACACCACCTCAAGCATGTTGGCAACAGAAGGAGGGCAGACCAATATGTTGATTACCAAGCCCTCTCCCATTCAAGACATTTTGACAGTTGCATATTTAAAATATTATTTGGAATTCCTTAGTAAAGTTTGTGGACTAGCTACATTAAGAGAAATAGCCATAAAAATAAAATTCTGGAAAGTAGTAAAACTTGTTGCAGAAAAGAAAAACTGGGGAAAAAACCTTCCAAAAGCTGCATTAGTGGAAGATCCTCAAGGTAGTGAAGTTTGAGCTGATTTTTCAAATGGTTATTTGAATAAATCTGGAAAGGAGTTAACAAAAGATTTAATTAAAGTTTTAAAGGTATTAAAAGGTACTAAAACTTATAGCAATTTATGGGAAAATAGTGTCACCAAGACCTGGTGGCAGAACACTCCCCTGGTATTCTGAGAAATCAGCACCAAAAAGTCAACCCTTCTTCAGACCTACAGGCACCAATCATCAATTAAGAGAATTGCAACCAAATATTCAGGGGGCTATTCAAACCTAAAATTCAAATTGAGAACCACATTGAAAATTGATCATGAAACCAATATATCTCATCTCCTACCTCCTGTAGTTCTTTGTTGAACAACTCCTAAGTGCTCTTTGCTTTCAACTTGTCTGTTTGACAAATACAGCCATGGTAAATCCAAAGCAAGTGCACTTAATCTCTGCTTTGCTTGGAATTCTTCACAATTTTTTCAGACTTGGTGAAGACATGGTGTACTTGCAAGCTTGTATGCTTTCTCCAGCTATTTCAGCTGCTCTAATAGACTATCTTACATTTGTTTCCCTCCAAAAAGACATAAATTGATACAACAGATGTGTTTCTGCTATCCTGTCTGTTAGAGCTATACGGGCATAAGGATGAAGAATCTGCATACAGCATAAGGTTCCAGGCCTGCAAGCCTGAGCAATAGTTTGGGATCCCACACAGAAGCATAAATGTGAAATTTAAAACAAGACTAGAAGCTTCTGGAAAGTCACCATTATTTAGAGATCTGAGGGCCATAAATGGTTCTGTAGCCAAGGATAAAGGACTGAAATGGAGAACTCGCATGACTGGAGTGCTGCAATAGATGGCTACATGCTCTTCAGAAGAGGCAGGCAAAGAGAGAAAGAGCTGTTGGAGTACCTTGTGTGTTAGGAAGTGTTTTAATTGTGTACTATTGCAGTGATGGTGATGATAGAATTGAGTGCTTATGGGAAAGAATAGGGGCAAGTCTGTTATAAACTGCCAGGGTGAAGAGGCAGGTGAAGTATTCTGTGAGCGGCTGGCTGATGTTTCATGATGGTTATACCTTGTGCTTGTGGGAGACTTTAACATGCTGAAAAAGTGGTCAGCAAAACCTCTGCGTTGAACTTCCACAGGGTGGTCATTGGCCTATTTAGGACTCTGGTTCAGAAAATCCCTTGGGAAACAGACCTTAACAAAAAAAGAGATCCAAGAAGGTGGGACATACTCTCAAAAGAAAATCTTAAAGGGGCAGGAGCAGGCTGTCCATATGTGCTGAAACACAAACCATCATGGAAGAAGACTGGCCTGGTTGAACAGAGGGCTTTTGCTGGAACTCAAAGGAAAAACAGAGAATGTATGACCTCTGGAAGAAGGGGCAGGCAACCCAGGAAGAGTTGCTGCAGCTTGTTGCAAGGATGTTGCTAGGTCATGTAGAGAGAAAGTTAGAAAGGCAAAAGCTCAACTAGAAGTCAGTCTGGCTACTGGTGTGAAAGATAATAAAAACTGGTTTTGTAAATATATTAACAACAAAAGAAGGGAAAAGGAATATCTACATCTTTTATTGGATATGGAGGGAAACATTATCACCAAGGATAAGGAAAAGGCATGAAGTACTTAGGTACTACATAGCTGTCACCAGGGATGAGGTACTTAATGCCTTCTTTACCTCAGTCTTTAGCAGAAAGGCCAGTTATCCTCAGGGCACCCAGCCTTCAGTTGGTACACTGGGACAAGGATCCTCTGCAGCCCAGGAGGAAGTTGTTAGTGACCTGTTCTACTCAGACACAAATCTATGGAGCTGCAGGGAATTCACCTGTGGATACTGAGGGTGATGGTAATATGATTTTCTCTTACTCTGTAGGAAAATTGCTGTTAAAAGCCATCTAGTGTTTTGTGTATAGTAGTTACTTTTTTCTGACCCATTCATTCCAGAAGCACTCCAGCAATGCAGTCATGACTCTTTGCTTACAGCTGAGAGAACAGGACCACTGCAATGGCATGCTAAGGCATATGTGTTAACAAAGAAATGTGGTAGCTTCAATAATTTAGAATAATACATCTGTATTATGTATTATTTCAATAATAATGTTTAATTTTAGATTAGCACTCGGTTACTGAAAAAAAATTAGCCTGTTCTCAGGAGCATCTTTTGGTTCATAGACATTGATATTAGCGAGGTCAAGTTGTGCCAGCCTGAAGATAATCTATCACCTGGACTTAAGCACTTTGCTTTCCAAATACCCATGCCAGATTTTCCATTCAAACCCTACACTTTTGACTAAGTGGACTTGGTGCCACTAGCTCAGAAATTTAATGAGGTAATTTAAAAAATTATACAAAGTCTCTGATACTTCAGTGGCTACTTTGAAAAACATCTGGGATGAAAAAGATTCAAGGTTGGAAAAATGGAAGTAGGGGTATAGTCCTCTGAAAAGAATCTTTTCATAGCAGAAACTGTAATGAAGGAAGAGCTGCAAATTCTGCTGGAAATAGGCATCCAGATTCCAGTATTGATCTGGAAGGAAATAGGAACTGCAATAGAATATTATTAGTTGGAAAGGACCCACAAAGGCCATCCCCAGAAGTCACACCATGTGTCTGAGAGCATTGTCCAAACAGTTCTTGAACTCTGTCAAGGTTGGTGCTGTGAGCACTTCCCTGGGGAGCCTGTTCCAGTGCCCAACCACCCTCTGGGGGAAGAACATTTTCCTGTTATCTGAGCTAGTTCTCCCCTGTCTCAGCTTCAGGCCATTCCCTTGGGTCCTGTCACTGGGCACCAGAGAGGGGATCAGTGCCTGCCCCTCCTCTTCCCCTTGTGAAGAAGTTGTAACTGCAATGAGGTCTCCCCTCAATCTCCTCCACACTGAACAGAGCAAATGACCTCAGCCACTCCTCATACAGCTTCCCCTCCAGACCCTTCATCATCCTCATGGCCATGTTCTGATGCTGTCTAATAGCTTTATGTCTTTTTTACATTGTGGTGCTCAAAATTGCATGCTGTGATAAGGATATATGGAAGATATATCATGGAAATTCCTCAGCTCTGGGACACTGCAAAACTGGCAGCTTCTGCTCAACACCTGTCATAAACCTGTGGCACACTGACACTTGCAGCTATTAACATACTGCAGCCTCTGCAATACTTCCTAAAAAGTAAAGGTAAGTCTGTGGTGGACAATGTTTTTCCAGGAGCTAATGAGAATTTAATAGAAAAGAAAAAGATTAGTAGTTTAGAAGAAATATTTTAAAGTAAAAGAGATATGAAACAAAATAGATGAGAAAATTAAATTAAATTTTATTTCATTGAAGCAGACTAAATTATAATTTATCAGACTAAGTAAAGCTGTTTTACGTGGCTAATACAGTGTGATCACTAAGGTGAAACTTCAAAAAAGCATTCAATGCTTTTAGCAGCTACTAGGGAAATCAAAGACTCTGACATACAGAGTATCATTTGCAACACAGCTGAAGCAGAAGATAATATAAGTATCACCAATCTTGTCAGTGATATTATTTTAGAAGATACTTTCAAGTGAATGGTTGATTTACTCCAGAGAAGGATCATTCTTAAGAACAGTCATCAGCGATGCAAACCAAAGCAGCTGTTTCATCAGCCTCCAATCAAAAGAATGAATTGGTATTGATAATCATAACTGATAATGGCCTTGCTAAGAGCATATGATAAACCATAGGATAATTTTTCCACTTTCAAGAATAGTTGATTTCTCTGTTATTCACTAGAATTATCTCTGCACAGCAACATTTTTTTGTCATGCTAGAATGATGAATTTTCATCATATGCAAATGCTAGAATATGCAAGTTGGTGATTAAAGACAACCACAGAAAAAAGAGTGTGTCTAGGAGCAACAGACCTAAGACTAAGGGTCTTCTAGTCCTATTTTCTGGTATTGTTTGAGAGGGAAAATTATTCTTCTCTGGGACGTGTTTAAAAATATAAAAATCGAAGCACTTTCATACTGATGATGCAATTAACTGGTTTTGAAAACATACCTAGAAATATGTATTTAAAATATTGGCAGACTTGTACATTTTGACACAGTAGAATATGCATATATCCTTTAACCTCCATGCTACCCCAATGCTGTTAAATGCTTATATGTTTGATATTATCCACAAATTAGTTTTGATAATCAATGGTATTTACCTTATACTGTCTAGTGAGAACCTATCATAACAGACTACTTTTCTCTCAATGATTAAACTAGGGAGCAATGCTGTTTTTACATGATATATTCTGATCGACTCCTAGAAAGGTAAATAAATCTATTGACATGACAGCCGAGTTTACACCAAGGTATATTGTAGGACAGTTCTATCTGATTATGTAGTGAATATTCAATAACAATTAAAATAATCTGAAGCTCAGCCAGATCTGTGCTTATTTCTCGAGTAAGCACAGGAGATATTTATGAGTGTGATGTGTTCAATTTGGTTATTAAACATTTGTTTCATATGTAGTAAAGTAACCAATAACTGGAAGATGGAAAAGGAATCTTATGAAAAATGGAGGTGCAAAAGGATAAATTTAGTGCAACTTTAGAGAATGTAAAAAGAAGCAAAATACAGTGTAATATACCAAAAAGCAATCTCTAAATATCTGAGACTTTTGTTACAATTGAGAGACCTAGAGGTCAATTAATAGCAATTGTAGAAGTTCAGCAAGTGTCATAATATAATGCAGACAGAGTGTTAATGTTCTGGATAGAATTATTTCACCCTTCCTTTGGATCTGCTATGGGATACTATTACCAAGAGTTTAAATTGTAATTCTGGAGAAAATGTTTTCCAGTTATCAGACAGAACAGTCTTCTGAAGAGACCTTTTTATCTCTTGTGCTTTGCAGATTAAAAAACTTACACTCTAAGGAGGATTGCTCAGGATAGGGTATACTGAAAAGCCACTTTCAACTTTCAACAAAGGCTGAGCCAAGTATCAACCAAATCCTTTTGAAACTGGAAAAAGTACAGACCACAGTCTTTGCCTGCCCCATTATTTTTCATTTTCACATGTCTTTGTCCTCCTGATCTGGCTGGAACAGTAAGTGCTCACAGCAGTCAGGTAGAACAGCTGCCCTGTTAGCCTCTAACAAAATAAGACCAGACAGATAATCAAATAGTATTCTTCTGAGAGCATCCTATAAGCCATGAAATTATTCTTATTCTTAACCACTTGAAGGGAATTTTCATCGTAGCTGGAGACAAGAGGAATCAGCGAAAAGGAAATATTTCTTTGCTATGGGATTTCAAACTATTGGTGAACATACTTTGCCATGCTTTTTGCCATGATTCATACCCGGGTCCTAGTCCTCTGATAACTCCCAGTGGCTTTGGCTACATTGGTCCACAATAGTAATAGACCAAGAGAATGTTTGTGGTTTGAAGTCATCTTTCTGTACCTAAGCACTCCAGCCTAGTTACCATAGATCTGTCTATACTTCAATTTGTTTTTCATTTCATCCTAACTTAAATGGAGAGGAAGAGTAACATGCTAAATGTAAAGGAATATCATCTTACATGCTGTAACGCTTCCCCTTCCCCTGGATGCAAAGATAGGTGCGGTCTTCTTTCTTCGTCAGTTTTTCTCTACTCGAGATTACTTCCCTTGCTTAATTTTTAAGTGCAGCTGAAGATGTGTGTGTGTTAGTAATCATTTTAATGAGTAATGTGAGTGAGCAGTTAAATCAATGTATCAGAGATTAAATCCTAATTAAAATAGTGTTTAGTTATGGAAAGTGAGAATTTTATCATTTATTTTCTATTAAGATGTTGACTGTTTCACTGAAAGCAATTATTTTGTGGTTCAAATCACAATATAAAATCTGTACTGAAGTTACATTTCTGCATCTTTCTGTTCTTCTCCCATGATATCCACCACCTTTTAAAGGCCCCTTTTAAAAAGGCCAGTACCAAAATGCTTACATTAGTTTTCTCTATTTTTGAGATTTTTTTTAAATTTATTGTAGCACTAGGCTACTATGCTGTTTAAGATAGCTTTTAAAATTTATATTAGAGTAAACATTCAGGTAGGATTAATCATGATGCATATTTAAAAACACATTTTCTCAACTTCCCTAAGAAGAATGGAATTGTTTTAATTTGGTTGCAGGTTTTAAATACCATGCATGTCACTGTTCTTATGTTTGTGCTTACACAAATGGAAGCACACAAAAGACATGTCTGTACTCTTTGAAATTGTCCCTGTCCATGACAGGGATTGGACTAGATTGTCTTTAAAGGTCTCTTCCAACCTAAAGTATTTTCTGATTCTATAAATCTAAGGTTTGAGGTGCACACAGGAAACTTTTGTGAATACACAGTTAAGGTCGAAATACACTATTTTGTCAAAATATTGTTATGTAAACCTCCCCTTTTGAAGACATGACTGCAGTGGCCCTTGAGCTCTTGCTGTTCTATATGCTTTCTTTTGGTGGAGGACAGAACACCATAATAATTTGTTCTTCCATCTCCACATGCTGGATCACTTTGCTCTGAGCAGGGTAAGTGCTCCTTACAGAAGGACATGAGAGCAATTAACATTCCTCAAGCACAGTGAATGAAGATGGGTCATCCACTAAGTCTAGGTTTTCAAAGCTCTTATGCACTTGAAATGGTATGCAGGCATACAAGTCTGGCATCAATTCTCATATGTTCCTGTCAGGGAAGTAGCAATAACCAAGAGAAATACAGCAGATGTGGGATGTCAGCTATGTAAAATTATGTATGAGTATTTTTAAGTTCCTCTGTGGTCCTCAGCAATTGAATGGAGAAGAATCAAAATGCTCTTCAATACTAAGTATGAAGACTCCCAGGTGAAAAATACAGTGGTATTTGTCGTTTATATATTAATGTAGCAGATTTTTTCCTCCTTCTTCTATTGGACTTCAGCTTTAAGCATGAAAATTCTTTCTCATGTCCTTTTAGATGAATTACATATTTTAGGTACCTTGTGGTTGAATAGGTAGCTCCCAGACTGGAAATCAAGAGCTTGTGCTAAGTGCCTTTGCTCCTTTTATAGTGCATGAGGTTAGGTGTATTACTATGGAATCCAAATCAATAATTAACACTTTTAAGAAATTAGGGAACTGGTGATCTAGTGTGGCTGCGTTTTGGAGGTCTTTTGCATTGGATTTCCTATCTTGCACTCCTTAAATCTGAAGAGTAGAGAAAGTTCTCCAGTGAGCTTGGGCAGCATTTAGTTGCTGATCTGCTCAAATTAGTGCTCCTCTTGTTTGAATGGGTATTCCTCTACAGTCCTGGAGAAATTTCAGTTAAGTCTGAATATATGTCTTTGGATTTTCCATTACTAGATAGCAGAGCTTACAGCTGAGATGTGATTTTACATTTAGGTGCTTACAATCTTTACTAAATTCAGCCCATGAATTATTTTTCTTTTTCCATTTGTCAGCATGTTATCACTTCCCATTTTATAATTGATATTCTACACTGTGATGATTTAACAATAGATTCACTTTTTTTCCTATAGACTTCACCAGTCTGAAACTTTCGTCTGCAAATTTTTGTATTTCTTCTCTTTGAAACCATTAGTTCCGTGAGTAATCAGTTAAATGCAATAATCTCAAGAGCAGATTTGTAAGAACTCAACTTTTTAAATGGAAGGCTAATTGCTGACAGTAGTCTCAAGTAGTTTCTGAAAGATGGCCTTTCTTTCCTACTGACTCCAGAACTATGCAGCATCTTTAACAAATTCCTAATAGACTCGACATGGTTTTGGAAGACAGTGAATTATGAAGCTCTGTTCTCCTATTGATAGACTCATTAATATGACTAAAGGAGATAGAGACATGGTTTTCCTTTGCAGAAGCCATTCTGGTTTGTTCCTCCTTAGTAATAGTAGTAATGTGAGTCCTACAGTTTTGCTTAACTTTGGTCAATTTGATGTTTCTGAAACAATGCCTAGCAGCTCCGAAGTGCTGCCATTAACTCCTTTCTTCACCTTAGAGGTTTTTATTTTTTTAAGATGGCCATCTTACTTCCAGCATCAGAAGGTGTTTTTAACTGAGAATTTAAATACTGTTGTTAGGAGCCAGTACCGAGCAGATGATAAATATCTGCAGGCCTTAGTAACTAACTCACTATCTTTTAGTGTATTGTCCTGTATCAAAATCTCCTTTTGACACCCAACTGGGTGATTTCCTCAGCTTTTCTTTGATAGTCTCTTCTCTATTTTTCAGTTTTCATTTTTTCATTTCATGTTTTCTTCTGATGGTGAATGATTTTTCTGTTATTTTCTGTTCTCTGTTGGCTTTTCAAAACTTTTATACTTATTTCTCATCTAGTATTTTACTTAATCATGAGATAATTTCTTGTCTAGTTTTTAGTGGGATGGATTTCTATTGTTTACATGAAAGTACAAGAAAAATTCAGATTTGGGACTACCTGAAATCAGCTTGTCCAGATGTCATCCTTAGTTTTGCATCATTTGAGATGCTTTTAATTTTTTTAAATAGTACTTCTATGTGCCTTAGTGTTCTCAACCCTGAAATCCAATGAAAAATTCCATTTTCTCACTATTCATGCTACATGTTATTTTAGCTGTAATTTTCCATCTCTTTCACTGCTAGCAAGCTTCTGGATCTACACAGGGGTGAAATTAAGTTTTTAAATAGATGCTCCAAACTGCTCACGTAGAGAGAAGTTGTCTTGGAATCCTGTAAGTATGTTTAAACTTCTTATATCAAATTTTTGCAGAAGTCACTTTAATTGCATATCTTTCAGTGACAGGGTAGAATTTTATAGACTGGTAAAGAGCATTAATGATTCTGTATACATCAGAATGCAAAGACATAAGCATTCATTGCTTATTTTGCAGAATGCAGTCAATTTGACAGATCGATTTATAATAAACCTAAGGACCATGGCCATTTTCAGGGCAGAAGAACTTCCCAGAGAGAAAGGGACTTGGAGGTGTGTTGTATTGCACTAAGTTATGGGTTTGGGTGGGCTGTGTTTATTGTCTTGCTGAGGGAGACAGCAATCCTACTTCTTGGAGCTAGTGCCACCAGCTGAAGCAGAGAAGCTGCTTCTGCACTTACTGTGTAATAAATGCATATGCTCTCCTCTGAGCTCATACCTCTGCCATCATGCTAGGATGCTGCCTGCTGCGTTAATCCACCAGTAAAGAGACCTCAGGTCATGCAATAATATGTGCCTTTACCGTCTGCCAGTACCCCCAGGACTGGCTATTAATTTTCAAGTCGTTGAATTTTCATTTAATGTACTGCAGCTGTCTGAAGCATGCTGAGTTTCTTTAACCATTAAAGCAGACAGCTGTATATATAAAATAATAACCGGATGATGATGTGTAAAGAAGACAAAACACTACCTTTCATTGGAATACCTCTGGATGGTGGATTTTTTTGCGTTTCTGTACAGTGACAACTTAACTCGAGGGAGGAGGATGATGATGATGACTGTAAAACGGTTTGCTACTTGCACCGAGAACTCGGTGCACAGGTTACTCCGTAAGTGCCCTATAGCGAGCTGCGAACAAGGGCATCGCCGGGGCCCGGGGTTTGGGCTGGTGACAGCCTGAAGCCGAGGGAAGAAATACGCATTATCTAAGCGCTGGTCCCTCCGGGACGTGTCCCCCCGCCCCCGCGGCCGCTCGAAGGCTGCGAGCGCGGAACCTCCGCTGTCCGCCGCGGCCGCGGTGCTTTCCCTGCCTCGGGTGCGGGGTGTGTGCGGGATTGCGGGGGGCACGTCCGGCTACTTTCCTGGAGAGACCAGGAGGAGGGAGCAGCCGAGGGGAGACAAGAAGGAAAAAAGAAATAAAACCCCCATACCCTTGCGTTTGGCATGCCCTGGCGCATTTCCCAGCGCAGCACCGCGCGGAGCCGCCCGCAGCCGCCGAGCCTGCGCCTCTCGGGGCGCGCAATTCCCGCGGCTGCCCCTGCGCGTCCGGCGTGCCTGCCTCCGGCACGGCTCTGGGGACTGCGGCTGGAGGGCTGTGCTCCCGCTCCTGGGCACGAACGAGCGGATGGCGGATGCTCCTTCCCCGCGGCTGGGGCCGCCCCCCTCAAAATCTCGGTGCCCGCGGGTGTCCGTGCGCATCCCCGGGCGCATCTGCTCCCTGCTGCGCGTCTCCGCTTGGCAGGGCGGACCGGCTGCCTCTCGGGGAGTCGCCCTCTGGATAGCTTCAAAAATATAAATATTTGAATGTATATGTATAGCTTTAAACGTGTATTTAACATTTTTTTTACATTTTCCCTATTTATATTTACATGTATATAAATATATGGTCCATTTCATTTCCCTCTTTGGAGAAAAATACCAAATCAATGCCATTCTTTCTCCCAGGCATGTTTCCCTTCTAGTAAAGGAGGCTCCACCTCTGCTAGGGATTGATTCGCCCAGCAGCTTTTAGGATAATTTATGAAGCAACCTGATGAGCCTATTGGGCGAGTTGCTCGGTCCTTGCAGAGTGGTTTTCTACCTGTTTGGGTGTTTTATTTTATTTTTTTTCCGCCTTCCCCTTCCCTTCTCTCCCCTCCCTCTCCCTGCCGTGCGCCGGGGGGTGGTGGGATTGGTAGGGTCGCTATTTCCCAGCCTCTCCGGAGAAAACTCGGGCAAGGGAGAGCGCCTGCACGCTCATGGATGCGTGGGGGGGCCCCGCGCCCCGCTGGATCCGCCGCCGCGGGGCCCGGCTGCTGCTGCTGCTGCTGACCGTGCGGCTGGGGAGCGGGTGAGTACGGCGGGACCGCGCCTGTCCGCCGGGACTCCGCACCTGCGGATCGCCCACGCTGAGCGTGGGGCAGGGGCAGGGGCAGGGGCAGGGGCAGGGCAGGGCAGGGGAGGCGGCGTGTTGCGCCGCCAAACTTCAACCAAAAAAACCTGTCGGTGCTGCCGCTGTGGCTCCTGCAAGCGCCTGGAGCGGGAGCCGGCACCGGCAAAGTTAAACTTCAGCCGTATCCCACTTGTTCGTTGGGCTGGTTGGCGAGGCCAGGCTCGGCTCGGTGCTGGGAAAAGCCCCCCCTGCCGAGGGCGCCCCGAGCTCCCCGCGCGGTGCCGCCCGTCCCCGCCGGCGGTGCGGGCAGCGGGGCAGGAGCGCGGCTGGCGCGGCAGCTGCTGCAGCTGCTGCTGCGGGGCACCCCTCCATCCCTGCTGCGGGGCACCCCTCCATCCCTGCTGCGGGGCACCTCTCCATCCCTGCTGCGGGGCACCCCTCCATCCCCGCTGCGGGACCGGCGGGATCCTGCTGCTGCTGCAGCTGCTGCTGCGGGGCACCCCTCCATCCCTGCTGCGGGACCTGTGCGGGGTCCTGCAGCTGCTGCAGAGGTACACCTCCATCCCCGCTGCAGGGCACCCTTCTATCCCCGCTGCGGGGCACCCCTCCATCCCCCCTGCAGGGCACCCCTCCATCCCCGCTGCCGGACCTGCCCGGGGTCCTGCAGCCGCTGCAGTGCTCCGGAGGCCATCGGGCTCACGCTCAGCTGCTCAAGTCCCAGAAGTTGGAAACGTGCGTTTTAAGGGAGAGTTAGAAAATTGAGCTGGAGACCTCGGAAGAACAACAGTTTGGTACAGCTGTGTGCCTGTGTTATTAGTACCCGTGACAATGAAAAGCAGTGTGATGATTCAACTCCATCAGTAATGCGGAGCTAATGTGAACCATTCCACAGGTTATACTCATAAAAATCACAAAGCAGCACTTTGCGTGTAAATAAAGGTATTTGACTGTTGCTCCAGTGTGTGTTTCTTTTAAATGAAAGACAAAGTTATAATTCTAGAGGATACAAAAATGTGTAGTGTAATGCTGACGATAAAAAAAAAAAGAAAGAAAATGGAAGAAAATCTATTAAACATTTTTTAAAGTCTATTGTGCTCTAGACCCTTTCCCCACACTGAATGATGATTTATCAGTCTGTGTGAGGTATGTTGATCTCATCACATCTCTCATCTTCAGACAACTGCTGTGTTATCCTAGTAGAAACACCACTGATTTTTCTTTTCTTAACCTGTGTCTTTTAAAACCTTGATAAATTATGGAAATATTTTTCAAAGGCATTGATGAAAATTATACCAGTGCAGCTGTGCATCTTCAGAATGTTTCTTAATGATCATAGTGTACCTCAGGTGAGAAAGAAATTATCAGGTGGTTTGAGAGAAAAGAATATGCATGCTAATTTATCAGTTCAAAGCCTTAGTTACAAAGGAGGAAGACTAGCTAAAAAAATAATTTATTTTGCTTTGCTTGTCAGACTGTGGTTGGGATTATAAAACTAGGTGTAGATTATTATGTACGCATCTCATTAACGTTGACATTTATAAATAAGTTGATAAGAAGTGAGAAAAAAAGATAACTTACATGCATTGTTTTGTTCTGTGTTCCAGGACATCTCAGATAAAGGGGAACCTTTGGTATGAATATCCATGTATCTGAATCAACTATTTTCAGCCTTGACCTTTTTTTCAGAGGCTACATGGAAAAATGGTGTTTGAAAGATTCCCCCTCCCCTCCATTTTTTTTTTTTTTAAGTGACCTCAAATGGACATTTGTTGCAGATCATGATTTTCTGGTATGTAGTGCTGCATTGCAGTTCATGGGTGTTTGTGGGGAGCTCAGGACCTCTGATGCTCTTTAGCAGTCTGCCACAAAAGTAGGATGGAAATACTATTTTTCTGCTTCTTTGGATGTCTCTCTATAGTTTCAGCCCAAGATTTTCCTTGAACCTCAAACTAAAATACAGGAGTAGTGGTATTTTTCAAGAATAGACCAGGCTGCACCAACTCCGTCAGTTTTTCTAAAACCATCTTGCATGAGCCAGTCTGCCTTTTCAACACATACTTTTAAAAGGATGCCAATTGCATCGTTTTTAGTATGCATGTATACACAAAGTACTGTGTGCTGAGTATGAGTAAAGTTGCTTCAGCTGTAACAAATTGAGCCAAAGCCTAAGCAAGGACACTGGAAGTTGAGCCCAACCAAGGGTTTATTCTCTTAAGATGCTGCCCCAAAAGCTGTTCCATAACATTACACCAAACTTCCTGCATCAAAATGTGGGAACTCTTTCCTGTAAAGCAGTTGTTTACCCACAGTTCTTCACCTTCAGCACTAACAGATCAGAATGGCCAATGCACTTGATTTAATTTCATGGGTCAGTATTTTGAAGGACTACTTTTGTCAATAGCAGATTTCTGTAGCAGAAATTGGGCTGTGAGCCTTTCCACAAGATATGTGCGGGGAAAGAGTACTTACCCAGCAGTCACTGCAGTCCTAAATGTTCAGCAAACCCATTATTCTTGTAGAATTCAAATAAACAGATAATTGATAGGCAGAGCATAAGAACTGACAATATAATTAGCGTTGTTTTCTTAGTTCCAACCATACAGGTGTACTATAACTGTAACATTTTTTCTAATTATACTTCTTTAAATGGTACGTGCTGCTCAGCATGCCTAAAAGTATATTGTAAGCTCAACTAAATTTTGGCCCTATCTTCTCTTTAGTTTTGTAGTATGATGATTTAAAAGCAATTATAAATGCTCTATTGAAATGCAACTGTCAGCAGTGCAAACGCCAACTAATATTTTCTTTCCAAAGTATCTGTTAGGAAAATATATAATACAGCCTACGTTTTCTTCTCATATGAATTCCTGGATCAGAGTTAAGCCTGTCATAACAATGTTGGTTTCTTAGTGCTTGATAATAGTGATTTACTGTTTCATTTGCACATCTGTGATGTTTATTCATTATCATCCTCACTCTTATGTGCTTTGTTCATGACGTGACAACCAAGAACTTGCTGTTCAGCAGTCCCAGTGGCTTAAAATACAGTTTATTTTATTGGAAGTTTGTTAATGTTTTCTTTTGTTTGTATAAAGTTTAAAGAGACATAAATATTGAGAAATACTTATATCCTTTGCACATAATCTTCTTACAGCGGTTTCAAGGAAACCTTCAAACTGTCGATCTGTTAAATAAAAAAAGGCTCTCAACAAACTGAAACAAATTTTCATTTACTTTTAACTTTCTGTTTGTTAAATATGCCTGAAGTTAAAAAAAAAAAAACCAAAAACACTTTGCTACAAATTCAAGTCTTTTTGAGCTGGACAAAAAAAGTTACAGATGAGCACTTGTTGAGCTTGTTCAACTTCTTTTTCTGAACACATAAGTCTGTCTACTGAGTAGATTGCAAGGTGATCAGGGGAATAGGTGTTTTTTCTTTGAAGCTCTAGAAGAATTGTGTTAGTCTATGTCAAACAGAATACCTAGTAGGTAGGACCACTTAAATGGACTAGGTATATGCACTGTTTGAAAGTAAGTTGCTTTGGTTTGGGCTATCATATATATATAAACTAAAAGAGACATGTGTGTTGAATTCACAGAAAACCAAAAGTGGCTATCTCAAACCCCATTTTTGTAGTACCACTTATTATAGAACAGAGTAGCAATTTTTGAATTACCTGCATAACTCTTTCTTGCACTGCATCCTAAATTGATCATGTGCATGAGTAAAATAATGATATCATAACTTACTTGGTAAAGAGCAGCAGAGACAAGTACTAATTATAAATGACTGTAACACACTGACAGGAACCTTTAAAATGATGGTGGATGACAATGACACTAACTTTTATTTCTTAACAATTTATCTGAATAGGAATAATTTGTACAGTGTAATTCAGATGCAATTGAATTATTCTGAAGATGACACAGAAGTCCTGATTTTGCATTTTTACACATGCAAACATTTCTTAAGTCTGAAAATAGTGTGGTGAGTGGCCTGCAGGCCTATGTAAAAATTGATTCTATATATATATAAACTTAAATAGTAAATCATGGAGCAAAACTGAGCTAATAGAGGTAACTAGAGAGACTAGGAAGGTCATCAGGAGTTCATGAGAACAAAGAAGAGGTCAATTTCAGTGATATGGATATGATGGAAATAAATATTTTCTAAAATATGCTTTAATTGGGGATTTTCTAGTCAGTAGGATCTGTTGAGGTAATCTGATCTTATATAGGAATATATAAGAGGCTAAACAAAACTGGAGAATTTACCCTGGCTTCTCTATCAGGTTTGCTCCTTCAGTTTAACTAAGTCCCTGCATACAGACTTGATGAGGAGGAATCTGATGAAATATTATACAGTACTTCTAATCTGAGGTTTCTCTGGCTTCCAACCAGTGGATCTCCCATTCCCAGTGTAACCTGACTCAGCCACTGGATTCCCATGTCCATCTCTTTGTGGGGAAATCCAGGTCTTCTTTAATACTTCTGATTCTGCAGGGTAGCCTCAAGGTATAGGTCAATGGCTGCAGCTGCTCTTCAGGAACAATATGGTCTACATCCATCTGATTTTCAACAAGAAAACCAAAACCAGCCAGTCATCAAAGCTCTTCCTTGTTCTGATTGTCTCTGCCAAGTTTTGCCCTGACAAGAGCTCAGAGTATCTCAAGTGAATCCTGAAAATTCTTAAAGGAATCAGCATTTTGATCAGAAAACATCCTGGTGCCTTTCTCTTTCCAGCCAATCTTTCATAATATGTTGTAGAAACCTCCTCATGTCTGGGTGACAGGAAGCTCTGGGGTGGTTAAATTCCAAGCAGTTGTTGCAGGATGGGTGATCTAGTCCAAAATGAAAGTGTCACAACTGGAGACATTCTATATGGAGTGGAAATTTCCACTGAATTGGATTTGCCCATTCTACAGTCATGCAAACTAATCTTCGAAGCACATCCCTGGTATATGTAGTTTAAGAGACAACTTGATAGCTGCTTACATTTTCCTCTCATATAAGTGAACTGAGATACCTACATTTCTTCAGAAAATATTTAATTATTATTAGTTATACTTAGTTATTTAACCACTTTATAGCCCTTTCCATTTTTTTGTCTGAAGAAGAGATACACACAGAATATTGCTTCACCACTACTTCATACCTCTCAGATACTCTCTCACATGATTAGCTCTGATGCTGTTCAGGTATAACTCATGTACTTTTTGATTTGTGCCTTGGTTGTCAAATTCTTTTCTGTATCACTACATTAATGTCTGGTAAGGCATGAACAGCTAATTCTGTGTTTCTAAGTTTATATGCTGCATTTTTTCTTTGTTTTTAGGAAGACACACCGACATAGTGGATAAGAGAAATATGAGGTAGAAGGAGATACATCTCCTTTGGATTAAAGTATTTGATGTCTCAAATAGATTGCTAGTCCTTTCCTTAAATATGGTTTTGTTCTTGTCTAAGGCAGTGTACCATGAGGTGTTAAGTATTACTATTAATAATATCATATTATTGCCAAATTTTTCTTTCTGAATAAAGTTCGACTGGAAGGAATTTATATTGGTAAAAAACCTGTAGCATCAACTGTTCATTTAGGTGGTACACTGTCAATTTAATCATGCAATTTTTTATTTCATCGTCCAATGTTAAATTTGCATGACAGAATAAATTATGTAGATGTTTTCTAAAATAACGTACCCTCAGTGTTTTCTCTGGAGAACAGTTCTTTATATCATCACTATACAGCCATTGGACATGTGCTGGGCTGTGCCAGACCTGTTGCAGGTGACCTATGGACCTGTAACTGGTACCTTGGGTTCTTGCTTTGCCAGTGAGGGCCATCCAGCTGATAGCCTGTGGGTTGTGGCCAGCAGGGGACAGCTCTGACTACCATACATTTTAGTCACCATCTAACAAGAGGTGTAATTCTCCTGTTTTAAAGATATGTGTTACATGTAATACACAATAAGTTACATCAGAAAAGACATAAATTTTTGCATAGAGAGAAACAGCAAGCTTTTGATTACATGGTTTAGATATTTCCATTAGTACTTACAGAGTATATTCACCTTTCTATGTAATTCATTAACTTAACTGACATTTGAATTAGTCCATAATTGCCTAATTTTACACTAAACTTTCTGTAGAACCAATTCACTGCATTTCTATTGGGAACAGGTTGTTATTGCCTAGTTATTGTAGTTGTATGGCTTTTTCTGTGAATTTCAAGCCAGATTTACTTATATGCAGCAATTACAGTGTGCAATGCAATGCAAATCTCTGGTTCTGCTGCTGCTTCAGTCCATGCATGTTTCTTTGGTTCTTGTGGGAGGAGGATGGTACCTGCTCACATGTGTACCAGAATTTGGAACTATTTCAAGTAAGTTTGGTTTTGTGAAGGGTTGTAGTAGATTTCTTGTCACCTGAAGATTTTGCAGGAAATAGGTGATGAATTGTGTTAGAACAAATGTTCAAATGGATATGTTGAAATACGTACATTCAGCTTAAATGACTGAAAATGCCTCATAAAGGATTGCTCATTTGATATATCCTTTGAGATGCTGGTGATATTTTAAGCTAGAAAAATTGACTTTGCAATTTGGTGAATTTTGTAGTTAGTGTAGGGTGGCATTTAATTAGGTTAACTGCTTTTCATTGAGGTTATAGTTCTCAGCATACATTTATCAAAGGTTTGTTTTAAGCCTAATTTCTCTATGGAAAGTGTATCTTTGATCAAAGCATTTAGCCCATCAACAGTGTATCTGTTCATTTTGAACTTGTTGGCAATTAACCTTCCATCAGTCAAGTGTAGGTAGAGTGTGAATGGTGTGCTGAAGTGTGGCACATGGATTTGTGTGTGCCTGCCTTTGTGTCTTTGAGTGATGACCAGTCTGAAACTCCCAGGAGATCTGGTTCTGCCATGGTTAGTACCTGTTTCACATAGCCAGAGAAGTTACCTCTGAAGAACACTGTGTCCTTCCTTAGCAGTCTGGGGATATTTTGACCTTTATTTACTACCTGTTATCCCTCTTCAGTTATATCTACTTAAGTTCTATAATTTGCTTTGGTTATCCTCTTACTTTCTGTTCAAGTCTTCATTTGTTTCCTACTGTTTGGTCTAGATGAACAGTGGATTATGGCTGTTTACATTTTAATTATTTGATTGCATAGTATGGCCAAAACCCCAAAAAAATGATAAAACTTGCCAACTGAGAAAATAAGATTGCACCTCTAGTCCTGTGTTCAGTTCTGGGCCCCTCATTACAAGAAAAACATTTAGGTGTTGGAGTGTGTCCGAAGAAGGGTAATGGAGCTGTTGAAAGCTGTTGAAAGTCCTATGAGGGAGTTGGGGGTGTTTATCCTGGAGAAAAGAAGGCTCAGGGGGAACCCTTATCAGTCTCTACATCTGCCTGAAAGGAGATTCTAAAGGTGGGGGTCAGCCTCTTCTCTCAGGCAACTACAGACAGGACAAGAGGAAATGGCCTCAAACGGTGCCAGGGGAGGTTCAGGATGGACATCAGGATGAATTTTTTCCCAGGAGGATTGTTAAGCATTGGAAGAGGCTGTGCTGGGAGGTGGTGAGGTCACCATCCCTGGAGGTGTTCAAGAAACAACTTTGTGGCACTTGGTGCTGTAGTCTAGTTGACAAGGTGGTGATCAGTCAAAGATTGGACTTGAAGATCTCAGAGGTCTTTTCCAAACTAAATGGTTCCATGATTCTGTGAAAAGACATCGTACAACATGTTCTGCAAGTTTGTAATCAGAAGATGAAATAATTGCTGCAAGGAATTTCCTATTTCCTCCTTTGTCTGGGGTAGAGCGAGAACTGCTCAGAGCATCAAAAATAAAGATTTTAGCATAAGGTTTCTTGAAGACAATTTTTTCCATCTTGAAATATTAATTTTTTACCAAGTTCATATGTTTGCAGACAGTGCTGCTGTTCTGAGGGAGCAGGAGAGCCTGGGGTAATGGGTTGACAGGAACATTATAAAATTAATCAAGGGCGTGCTAAAGTCCTCCACCTGAATGGAAAGTTCCCCTCAGCAGGACTGGAGCTAGCTGGCTGGGAAGCAGCTCTTCCAAAAGGACCTGGAGTTGCTGCTGGAGAGCATGGCAGCAGAGAGGGCCAGCAGCATCCTGGGCTGTGGGATGAGGTACACATTCAGGAAAGTGACAGTCTCCCTCTGCTCAACCCCTGTGAAACTGCACGTAGATGCTGCATCCAGTTTGGGGTTTAAACTGGAGGGAGCCCAGGAGAGGGCTACCAAGCTGGTCAATCAGGAGCACCTGCCCTAAGGGGCAAGGCTGATCTGACTGGAGAAAAGATGGCTTTGTGTGGATTCAGCATCAGTGCCCAGCATTTACAGGGAGATGATCCGGAAAATACAGGCAGGCACTTCCTAGTGGTGCATGGTAAGAGAGTGAGAAACGATGGTGATGAATGCAACAGGGAAATCTCAACCACATATAAAGAAAACAATCACTAGGACGACAATTAAACAGCAGAACAAGATGTCCAGTGAAGTTTTGGGATGTCTTTCCATGGAATTTTATATACCAGCTGAATTTGGCAAGCACCATGGTCTAAATTCAGTATTGGCCCTTCTTTGAACCAGAAGTAAACTTCTCAAGACCCCTTCTAAATTTTATGGGAAAACTAATAATTTCTCTGGAAAATTGCCGTAATCAGCTTGTATTTTTTGTTTTGTTTTTGTATTTTGTGTATTTTGTTTTGTTACTTGTTCAAAGTGCTTGCTCTATATTGTGTAGCACAAAAAAGGGAGTTGCAAAAATAGGTAGTTTTCTGCCACAGTCTACAAAACTGAATATTTTTGTCATTGCATATGGAGGTAAAGGCATGGTCAAAGTAAGATTGCTATACTAATCAAGCTGAATATATTTGAGAATCCAGCAGCTCTGAAGTGATGCAGAGAATTACCTGTACTTGGCTAGAAAAATTGTTAGTTGATTTCTGGATTGCGGCTTGATAGGAGTAGAGGCAGCAGTTACCTGGTCTGACCATATCAGTGTTCGGATGAACTTTCAAGGAGAGAAGATAAACTTTGTATTATTTTGTGAGAAGGCTGATGGATAAAGTGTATCTGAGATGCTTTGAGTCTTTATGATAATTTTGTGAGATCTGTAAAATCCATTTGAATTAATAACATTTGACCAGTGTAATTTCAGACAGTACGCAGCATTATGTGAAAATTGACTTGGAGAAGAACAATTTGTGTGGATCTCAGAACAAAATTGTTCTCCTGGAAGATAGGTTTAATAGTATCTGTTGTTCTTCTTGTTAAAAAAACACATTTCTATAAATATTCTTTGCAGTCAGATTGTGCTTTTATTAAGTGCTCAGAGTTAAGTCTGGTTTTACTGTTCAGTAATTTTGGATTAGCTTTTAGTATATAAGTATCACAAAGATGTTGAAGATTTTAAGAGAAATGTCATAATGCTTTTAAATGAAGGTATTGCTGGGATTAAATTTAGTTGGACTGAAGTTATTTTGTGCTGGAGAAAATGTTTCATATTTTTCAGAGATGTGCTTCAAAGATGTAATGACTCAGAAGATCTTAATCCCCTGATGTTTGTGATATGTATTAAGTTATCACAAGGTTAATTGTCTAAACACTCAGATACATAGGCAACAGTTCTTGTAACAGGGAGTGAACACCACAGGTACATGTTTTAATTCTATTATTGCTGTGATTGCTCATTTTTTTTGCAACAAAGTTTATTTAATACCAAGTCAACTTCCCTAGGTAGCTGATACTTCTAATCTAGTGTTCAAATATTTCTGTGTAGGAATTCCTAATATTTTTTCCGCACTTTTCCCAACAATTATTGTCCAAATTAATCCTTTCACTAAACATTAAGGAAAAAGAAGGGAAAGAAGAAGCAAGGCAGGAAATTATAGTCAGCCAAATATGAAATAAGGCAAAGAGCACAAGGCACTATGTGTGTTCAGAAGAAAAATCAACCTAACCGTATGTGGTAGGTGTACTGTAAAAAAGATATAGGGAATAGGAAAACATACTTCAGTGGGAGAAAGAAATACATTTTGACACACAAAAGAATATGCCCAAGTCTGGCAAGGCAGAAAGGGTGGGAAATTGATGAAAATATCGGAGGTGGAATGGATGGGGGGAAAAGAGATTTTTGTCAAGAGAATGTCTAAACCAGTTTAGGAAGGATAAAGAGGAAGGACTACAACATCTGTGGTTCTATATCCCACAGAATTAAGAGAAGTAATGCTTTTTGGAGACATTTTCTGTAGCTGTATTTTCTTGCTTGCAGTTATATTTATTTTCCAAAAAACTTTCTGCGACACATAAAGCATATCAGTGAGGACGCTGATGATGAAATGCAAAAGAGTTCACATCCACAGAATTGTAACAGAACTGCTGGCTACGAAGTCAGTCTTGAGAGAAGAAGATAAGTCTTGAGAGATGTTTAAACCATTCACTACTGACAGCTTGCAGTGATAGTGAGCTTTCAAGAAAGTCTTTTGTAGAAAAATGGAATTGAGTTCTATTTCAGCAGTAATGACTATGTGATCCTACTTACTTTTGCTATTTGAGAGTAGTATTTGCACACATGAAGGAGTCCCAGTAATTTCTCAACTTCTGAGGACACTACAAGTCTATCTGAAGTCCATGTTTTATCTTAAGAAGATTCAAGAACATATGCAAATGTGTAATTTAAATTGCTGACCTGGGAATAATTACTCATTCCTTCCATGTTGAAGTTGCATTTTTCTCTGTATTTAAGGAATTTTGCTCAGTTTCAGGCATTTCTTAAACTTATCATCCTGCTAGGTAATACATCCTGCTACATTTGGTCCTATGGCTTGGTCTTTGAAATGACACATGACTTAGTACTTGCATTTTTATCTTCTGAACTAGAATCATCACCAGCCTCTGTACAAATGTCTGACTCTGGACTTAGGTGTGTTAGTGATCATGTTTAGCTTTTCAACAGAGCTTTAGATCTTTTTTTCATGTGTGGAATCTGGCTGGGTCAGGTGAGCTCTGACCTCTCATTGATGGGGCTATGAAATATACTTTTTTACCACATACAAGCATATATTACTTGGTGTCCTGGAGCAAGCTAGTGTCTGGTTAGATGATCTGCTGGAAAACTTCCCTGGGAACCTTATCTGTCTTGACTGATGTTTTATGGAGGCCAGTCTAGTTAAATGCACTATTTTGACAAACCTGCAAAGCCGTACTGTTGCTAACAAAGTAATCTGTCATGTTTACACTTCAAGAAACATTACAATTTTTTTTGAAAGTTGAGATAAATAGTTTGGTTTGGTATTTTTTTTCTTTGTTTTTTAAGTAATAGAAAATAAAGATTAAATTGCACTATATTTAGACAAAGGACATATCCTGGGAAGCACAGCCAGTGAATAACAGCTGTCTTATGGCATGTTTCATCATTTAGGTAAGTGTCTCTGTGCCCCACCCCTGTGGTGATAAAACTCCTGAAGCAACTGAAGGTCCTCAGGTAAATGAAGTAACACAACTAGCCTTACTGTTTTCATTCACATATGTAAGGCAACAAGGGAAAAAGTGTATTTGTTTTAGCTCATTCAGCATAGAAATTATCTGAAACACTGACTTTCCTCCTTATTTATTAAATAATCATCTGAGTATTCCTTGTACAGAAGGGTCACTATCTCCAAACAGACAAGGACCCAGTGAAGGCTGTCTGAACCTCATGGGTACCAAGAGCTTGATTGAGTTGCTTGTGCACAGACTTGAAGCTTCAGCAGAGATAACTCAGGTTCTCTGACAAGTCTCTACTTTTCCAGAGGTCTACATGTTCCCTATAGATCAACCCATCTATGAAGACTGGATATCCTTTATTGTATTGGATAGGAATAGGAGCCTGGCAGTGGACAACTAAATTGATGCCTAGCTATGTTTAAATACTCTCACTCATGCTATACATGTACTTCCATGTGTAATACTTTGACATGGATGATGCAAATAGCAGTCAGAACACTTTCACTATATTCATTTTTCTTCCAGTTCATTGCATAACTTGACAGATGTTAATTGCAACACAAAGCTCACCTGACTGATTTTTCTCATATTTTAAGGAGAACAAAAACCTATGATATTAATGTCGGAAGAGGAGCATGTTGCTAGATATTGAAAATACTTACTTAGTCCTTAGTCGCTTGTGCCCTAGGATTTATTAGTCATGGTAATGTCTCCAATTAGTTGAAGGACAGAGAGCATAATGGGGGCACTTTTTGCCTAATTGCTGGTAGCTGTGTACATGCAGTTTACTTTTGAGTTTATGAGGGTAACTGAAGTGTTACAACAGCAAGCATCTTAATAAGTGAGGTTTTTTTTGTTATTTATAAAATAATTAAAATGAGAATTAGCAGCTGCATTAATAGATGCAAAGTAGCACTGTGCCATGGAACAGAAATGTTTCAGTGTTTGATGATGTATTTTTGTTCTAAATCACAGTGTCTCCAGACATTCTGAAAAAGACATTGAGTGAATCTAGCTGGAACAAATATATTTTACAGTAAATGGAGAGATGATCAAGTATTATGTTCTGTGTATAGTGAAATAACCTTTAGATGAACTTGGAAAGGAAAAGAATTCCTCTTTAATTAAGTTTGCCTTTCTTCTTGGGGCTGTGAAAGAGACGGGAAAGTGCTACCATTAAAGGAGGAGTGGAGTTAATTGACATTAATCTTCATAGGTTTCTTAAATTTATTTTAATGGCAAAGAAGTAAAAAGGTCCTCAGCCAAAGTTAACTGTCACTAAATAATTGAATGGCATACCTGAATTTAACATTTTATTTTCTGATTTGGAAGGAAGTTTTCTGCCTTCTGTCTTTCCTTCTATCCCATTCCAAACCCTGGAGAAAATGCTGGAGATACATAGAAACTTGGTAAAAGATTAACAGTTTTGACCCATCTTGCTTTCTAAAGTGAATGTTTATAGAACATTCTTTATAGAACATGGTTTACCAAGGCCGACTAGATCCTGATAACACCAACTGATCCTGCCAACTTTGTACATCTTGAAGGGATTTTGATCTTTAAAACAAATGAATTCAACCTGTTTAGCATGACAAGTATGGGTAATTCAGATTCCTAGAAGTGAATATATACACAGTGCTTGTACTGTTGCCTTCATATGACTAGGTGCTCTTTTGAGGGAGTTTTGTGCAACTCCCCCAAACCAACCAGATTGAGAATCCAAGTTGGCAGGTGGTGTGCTTTGCTTCACTTGAGGGTCTACAAAAGACTTTCTAGATATTCTGGTCACTTCATTCTTCCATCCAGCATCATTCCTTCTTACCACAGTCTTGTTGCTGCACATCAGTGGCTGTGGTTTAGGAATCAAAACTGTAGAACTGAGCACCATCAGTATTTCAGAGATATTATAGTCTTATATTACACACCTGGTGACCTTGGACACATTTTAAAGAAGAGTTAAAAAAATGGTATTCAGCTAGCGAGATGGATTAATCTCAGTCAATCACCTCTGAAAACGAATAGAGTAAGAATAGTCGTTTTCACCTGTAGAACAGAAATAATTCAGGCCTTCCACATTTGGTTATATTATTGTTTGATTCATGTTGGTTTCTTTGCCAGTTAAGCATACAGGTTAGTGAGTCACAAGCTCTTGTTGGTCTTTTGTGCTAGTAGAGAACTCAATTGTGTTTCTTTTCTAGTGGTTGGCACTTTTTTTCTGTGTGCAATAGATGAAATCAAATAGTTCTATGTAAATAGTTAGAAACACACATTTTAAACAAAGACTTGTCAGACACTAAGTAAAGAATTGTGACCCCTAATAAAACTATCTTCCTAAATGGATTTATTTACTAGTGTCAGGAAAATAATTAAGATGTTGGGATGGAATTTTTCCCTCTCCCCCAGGAATTGCATTAATAGCTTTCTGTAAACTGCCATTGTATACCTATTTGTAGTTCATAGTTTTAAAATTTAAATATAGTAAATAGTAGAAAAGAGCCAAGTGAAGATCTGGTTGCTAAGAGAGGTTTTGCAGCTTCCATTTTTGGATGTCTGCAATAACCAACCTGATCAAGCCATGAGCAACCTGCTGTGCCCTCAGAGCAAGCCCTGCTTTGAGCAGGAGGATGGACTAGAGAGACCTCTCATGATCTCTTTCTGAAACGATTTGTCCTGTGAATCTATAAATGAAATTAAGGACTCTTAGAAATGTCAGGATATTCAAGTGACTGAGTTGAGGTGTTGTGGCTGTAACTTCTATTTGGTTTAGGTGGTCATGGCATGACCTCTTGTACTTTCCATTTTGGCTAAATCTCTGCTGTTTTCAATAGCAATGTGGAAAAGACATTAAAGCAGAACAAAAAAGTGTCATAATCACTTCAAATTCTCTGCAAATAAATGGGCTGATCCAGAGAATCAGGTGCCCTGTATCTGTAAGGAGCTCTGTCAATTTCACTATTCTTTCTAAGTTTTATGGGATGGAAGACAAAAAGAAGAAGATCAGTTTTGTATTGGTTATGTCTCTTTCCTTAGAGAGCCACTTATAAATTAACTTTTAACTCCTCATCATCCTAATGCCTCCAGGAAAAGGTCGAGATTGCCTCTGCACCCTGAGCAACTATCAGCTAGTTTATAAAGTAATTAGATGCCAAAAGGTGAAAGAAGACCATAAATAGATACATTAAAAAAAAAAAGCTGTGCGGCAACAAAACATGAAAGAGATGGCAACAGGTAGCTCTGAGGAAAAAAGAGTGTACATTTACAAAACTTAACTTCGTAGTTTTAGTGCTCCCATTAGTGGGATCCTGCTAATGGGAAATGTTAAATATTTAATATCTGACATTTCTCTAATGTCTATGTAGTGCAGTAAAGATTAGGTATTTTATGGTGCATTTCAATTTAAAAGAATGAAAGCACTATTCAGGCTGTTGCAGGGAAGCTGTCAGTGAGCCTTGTATCCAGGCTGCATATTACTTTCTGCTATAATAGACTCTTTCAACTTGTTTGCAGCAAGCTAGGTATGAAAGCTCTGATATCCAAACAGTGCCTTTTGTTCATTCTCTGGGAACCTTCTGAGCTGTGGCAAGGTTTCTGTCGTACCTCCCAAATGAAGAAGGCGTGCCAAAACCACTGAGAGTTTCCACAGCCATGACAGTTTTCATTTTCAGTGAGACTTGCTAGTGTTATCCTAGAGGTGATGCAAGGCCTTTCTATAACAGGCTGGTTTGAGGCATTCCCACAAAGGACTGCAATAAAAGGCAGGCATGTCTTCTCTTACTCTGTCCTTTCCTGGCTTTTTATGTCCTTTCTTCACATGGAACATACCACATGGAAGGTAGTCTTCTTTCCTGTAGTAAATTTGCTGAAAATATCCACTCTTAGTTTTGAGGGCTAATTTAGAAGCCCATTATAAAGTAGTAACATTTTTAATTTTGGTGTATAATGTGAATTGGCACAAGGATAGTAATTTAATTATTTTCTTTTACTGGAATATTGTACTTGTGTTAACATTGGATCTGATTTATAGGGGCTGCATATTTTCTGTAACTGCTAGCCAGTGCCTGTTTGTGAAGGTGGGTTGTGTGACTATTAGTTACTGCTATCAGCACTTTGCTTGACCTCAAGCCTATAGCACTGCCTTGAAATAAATTGCATGAGTAATACAGATTGCAGTTTTTAGCACTGGAGGCATACTGAGGTCCATACTCACTTGATTGAAATGAAAAGAGAACTTCTTTCAGGCATTCCTTGACCTTTTGGAGATACCTGAGTGAATTTGCAGATGCAATGAAGGTATTGCAATTTTAAAAAATGATCTAGGGATTAGCTAATTAAAAAATAGGTAAAAAATGAATGCGTCATTATTTTCCCTGTACAGTTGTTTCATCTTGATAAAATAGGCAGCTAACAAAAGATCTGAAAATGGTGTACCATTCCTTTCAGTTAGCTATACCATGTACACATCCAGATACGTAATTGACATATATCTGCAGCTTCTGCTTCTGCTAATGCTTAGTTGTAGCACATGGATGTAATGTTTGCCTGCTTAAAATGTGAATGAAGTTTAATAAGTATGCAAGTCTTATTTTTTTCACACCATATAACAGAGGCTACTAGGAAGGAGAGTCTGTTGATGCTTTTTTAAGTAGCATACAATAGTTATGCTGTTATGAAGATTAAGCATCTCTTAGAAATCTTAGCAGCATCACTTGCAAAAGAAATGCATGTAGGGAAAAGCTTTGGAATTACACGTTTGTTTTAAAATGGGAAAAGGCTGACAAGATGATACCTGCTGCTGCTTTTGTTGGTTTGACTCATGGCTTGAGTTTTCTGTATCAGTGGTGTGTATTGACACTTACACTCCCCCGCCACCATAAAACAAAATGTTGGTAAATAAATATGTATTATAAATAAGGGCCTGCTTCTTTCTTTTGGCACCAGAATGCTTTTCTGTTTTTGCAAACTATTCTAAATAGTGTTCAATATCTTATCTCTTTCTTCTCCTACTCTTGTGTATTTAGTTTCACTGTGTCTTGTGTTTTTCCCAGTCTTGTTGTTTATTTTTTTTTTATCACACAACATAGAGCTGATAAAGCAGATGATGAGGATGATGAAGATCTAATGGTGAATAAAACATGGGTCCTTGCACCAAAGATTCATGGTGGTGATGTAACTCACATACTGGACTCCTTACTTCAAGGATATGACAATAAGCTTCGGCCAGATATTGGGGGTAAGCTCATAAAACGATTCAATGTAATAGGAAATGTGAACTAGAAATGGTGTGCATTTTGTCAAAGATGGAAAAACTATGCTTATTGCAATATGTAAAATTCAGTATAGCCAGCAGTCATTTTCTGGAACTAGTAAAAAAAATTCTATGCCTTATTAGACTTCATATTCTATTTATAATCTTTTTTTTCTTATGGAAAGTACTGCTTTTGGGGGGCAGTGAGCAATCGGTAATAAATCACTAAAAGACAATTATAATTTACTTTGTTTAACAAAGATCTTCTGTCAGAAAGAATTGTGGATATAAACTAGCCATGGTCATTTCAAGAATTGATCTTAAATCTGTAGAACTTCATTAAATAATTATCCCTAAACATTTTATTCTTACTATAGGAAATGCATTGTGTCTATTTTGAGCAAATATAACTCAACTGAATTATCTCCTTCCCTTAACTAAGATTTTGAAAAAAAATTTCAAGAGTCTAAAAATACAACTTAGGAGCCATTTTTTCTAGTGGAATATGGGAAGAAAAACTGCATTGTTATAGATCAGCTTTGCAGCTAGTAGGAAGGCAATTTTGTCTTTCAATAGTCAAAGCATGAATTTGCATATTAAGCGTAAATATTTGGAAGAATCTTGTTTAGAAAACATGTAGTATGTGAAACGTTGCCAGCTCCTGTCTACCCCTTGCATGCAGGATCAAATAAGAAAAACAATATATTTTCTCTGAGTTTGTTTTCTGAAATGTGAATGAGGAGGTGGAGGACATAAGTATTTGTGATGTACCTGGCACTCCCTACCAAAGGAATGCCATATGAGTCTGTAAGCTCCTTATATGTTAAACAGCTCAATAATCTAGACCTGTCTCATTTATGTAGGGAAAGAAAAAGATGCAATCTCAAACTGTGCATTTTCCTTTGAAGGCTTCTGACAAATTGTTTTCTTTCCCAAACTTCTGTGTTCTGTTTTATTGGTGACTGTTATCTTGGAGATGTTGAAAGGCAATAATTCTCTCCCTGTCATAATATAATCACATGTAAATCTCATAAAGTTTGGTTTAAGTCTTTTTCTTCATGTTCATTTAATTGAATTACTACAAACATTTGGACAACACAAACAGTCCTCCAGCATGTTTTTCCTTAAATTCTCAATGTATCACAAATGTATAGCTTACTGTTGGTTTTTTCCCGTTTGATGCAAAAGACAGAAAAGTGATTACGAGGAAATAAACTGTCTCTTGCTAGGATTCTTTCTAATGATTAGCTTGTAGGTGGGGATGGAAGAAAAGATAATTATTTTTCTCTTCTCTCCCCGTAAAACTTACAAGTAAATGGAGCAAATACAGAGGAGTTGAATGCTGAATGCAATTAGACAGGCATCGAAAAATTTTGATGTAATTCTTGCCTTTATTTTTTGGGTTATATTCTGAGTCATGATAGGACAAAAACAGTCCTTTTGTGAGTAACTCAATGTACAGCTTTTTGGATTCAAAATATCAGCTCCCAAAAGAAGACACTTAGTTCTAGCTTCTGTCACATAAATGTATCTTTTCTCTTCTCAAAAGTTCTGTACCAATCTGACCTTTGCTATCTGGGGCCTGCTTCCATCCACTATACTAGAACATAAAGTTCATGAATAAACAGCCAGAGTAATGAAAAAAAGGAAACATTTGGGAGTATTCACTTTGTTTTGAGGAGAACAAATTTTAAGTATGATTCTGCCACAAGGAAGAAATGTTGGATTGCATAAGATGAAATTTCTGACTTCAAGTGAAGGCACTGCATTCTGTCCAGTTGTTTGGGAACTGCAGCAGATATTTGATAGAGAGAAAAGCAAAATCAGGCTATAGTCTATTCATCTGAATCTGCTTCAAATATGTGATAAAATCTGGTGTCAGATTCCTTTCTTCAGTGTATGTCAGTTCTTGTACAACAAGGTTATTGAACTGGATTTTTCATTATCTTTCAAACCATTAGTATCCCACAGAACATTCTTATGGTTGAATTACAAAACCCATTTACAATTGCAACATTTTTGTTTAGAACTTGGACTTTTTGGATTTGAATCCCAGAGCAGAATTTTGTTTTCTTCCTGGTGTTGACACAGAATTTCAGCATCTCAGAGTGAGATAGGAGTTTCATTGTTAAACATGTAGTTACTTGAGGAAGATGCTAAAGGAGAGCCAAATGAAAATTGAAGTTTTGGAGGCAATACTGAAATTTAATAGGGGGAAAGCACTCTGTCATTTTCTGTTTGTCTCATTCAAATATCCATGAGTTTTAGTAATTACTTAACTTCTACCCTTTTTTAATTACTAGTCTAACTCAATTTATGTAGTAGGCTTCAGTAGGTTTGGAGCATAAATGTTCTAGCATTCATCTACTCAGTATGAAGTAATAGTAGTTATCAGATAATGTCTCCTATCTGTGGTAGAAATACTTTAATTACAGATACAACCTTGAGTGTTGATATACTAATAAAGCAGGATTCTTCTCACTGTAACATTACCTTGTGACTGCATGATTTTATAACCACACTGTTCTAGTTCTAGTCCTGCATCAAAGTAGCTATTATTTTTGAACTTTCATTTTAAAGGAAGGAATTCTAGATGCTCATTTTTCACCTCTCTCATCTGAGAGACACTGATATATTAATATTATCCTATTAATGTACAGATCATTTTTTCCAGCAGTGACGTGTGTATGGGGTGAAACACAATTGCCTTATCTGAAAATCTAATTAAAAATAGGAAACAGTCTTCAGATATCTACAACTTTAGTGTGTGTTTTCAATTAACAGAGAAAGGCAAGTCGTCATTGATTGAAATTTTAAAAATGGTGGGAATTTAAGGATAATTGCTCATGGATGTTTTTGGATAGTTGTTATTGTCCTATAAGCAGGGCATGGTAAATAATTACATCTCTCAAGTGCACTAATGTGAATAGTCATGTTCTAAGAGATATAAAGAATACATGGAAAATACAGAACTTTCAAATAGAAATGCCAATTCTCAAAATATAAAGGTGTTAGAAGGTATTCTGTTGAACAGGTGCTCTTAATGTAGCATCAATGAAAGAATGACATAGTCAGAAAAGTAATAAGCTCAAACTGATGCTTAAAGATTTTTAGATTTTAACATATTTTACATATATTTGTAACTTTGCAGACTGTTAATACATAGTTATAACTTCTAGTACTTTCCCTGACCTCTCCCATAGTTTAACAAATTCTTACTACTACATTCTTGAAATTCTGTTTATTAGTCTAGCAAGGACACTTTTTTGTTTGCACTGTTTTGCACTGTACATTGTAGACAAAATAAGGTGGAGGGCTAAAAGATTTGGAGGAGGCTCCAATGGGGCAGAACCTGGGAGAAATTACCTAACTAAGTGTTCTTCTAACTGGACAATATTTGTTAGATATACTAGTTAAATAGCCTTATAAAATTGCAATATACTGTATCACGTGTGCATATTGCCATATTGTGTCACTGTGAAAGCTTTCCATTAAAGACTTGCTTTCACATTATCATTTTAACACTATTTGGAAAGGTTTAGAGTTTTATTCCAGGCAGCAAAACAAGTAGGAGAATACCAAGGAAAGGTAGAGAGAGAGAGAGAGAGAGACATATTTTGAGTTTAAGAATATCTTCCAAGAATTGAAGAAAATTAAAATACCAGAGCAAGATGCAGAAACGCATATTCAAGGAATGTTGAAGTGCTGGATGTGTGTGTATTTCTGTAAAATAGAAGGGTAAAAAATTTGGAGAACAGGGCTCTGCTTTCATCAAAATCACTTTGAAAAAATTCTTCAGATGTTGACCTGGAAGCCTGCTGTAAACACTGGGCTGAATTTTCAATATAAGTAGCCATGCATGTAACAATCTTAGATAGGTGATTGTGAGAATTGTGTTAGTCCATTAAAAGCTATTACAACCTGAAGGACTCTGTTCTTCCTGAATATGGTAGTCACCTGATTTTTTTGCTGAATAACTGCTTTATCATTATAGGGGATGCTTCTTTAGGCAATAATGAGCAGTTATAGAAAACATACTCAAAGAAAATAAGCCTGGATGAAGTTACAAAAGTGATCTTAGTTAAAGAGCATAGTAAGTACTAATTAAAAACAGGGGTGATGTGACTTAGATCTTCTTAGAAAATGAGGGAATTGTGGTAAACTATGGGGACTGGCTAGTGAATTCAGAAAGACTACCATGCTCTTGGTTAATGTATTGAAGTAATGGATTGGAGGAATGAAAATAGCAGTATTAAGCAATAAAAAGTGTAATGTTCTGGACATTTACAAGAATGATAATTATTTCTGTCAGGAGCTAGGTGTTTAGAGAATGCGAATAGCTGGTAAGAAGAGCTCTTAAGTGTAGCAAGAAGAGATACATCAAATATCAAAAGCTGAAAACTGAGCCCGCAAAAATAGAGGCTAAAAACCAGACCTTTGAATGTCATGAGAAATCAGTAAAATAATTTGCCAGTGACTGAGGTAGGTTTTTATCACAATTACTTGCCTTATCAGGATTAAACATTTTTCACATTTTTTAAACCAAAAGAAATTTGGTCTAGTGAGAAAATGTCAAAGTAGGAAATCAAAAAGTGAGTATATCTCTCTAAATTTGGCTTACCAAACAGGTTCCCTGTGACCTTGTGGTCGGCTTCTTCTTTTTGCTCTTCCATCTCTGACTCCCTTTCCCTCTTGAATATGCACTCTGTTGCCCTCTCACCTTCTTGCTTTACTCTAGCCTGCATCATACTGTCTTTCAGTGTAAATATTTAAAGTGCTCAAGCCCTTTCTCCCCTTGTTTAGAACACTGATGTTCTGCACTTCATGCAGGATGTGTTAAATAGCCTTCTTCCTACTTGTGTTTTCAGGGCTGATGTCAAGTTTTAAAGTAAAATAAGAAACACTCAGGGTGGGAAAATCTTCACAATTTGTTCTTCTCAAAGTATCAAGAAGGTATTTCCGTCCAGCATTTGTCATTTTCATGAACTCTTGTCACTTCTACTTCAGGAACACAAGAAGCATCAATTAATCCTTCTAATTCAGAAGTCCATTTCTCTGTACCATACAGAAGAACTAAAGTAACAAAATGACATCTTCCAGTCCTCTTGAATTTGGTTTCTTTCTCTGGACCATTGATGTCAATAAAAATAATTTCAACAGAGGCAAATTTTCAAACTGTTCACTGTCTCTTAATACCCCTAGTAATCTTACTCAGGGCAATATGGAAAAGGCAAAATGAGCTAAGTGGCACAGGAAAGTCTTTGTGGCACAAAAGTACTGCATGATGCAAGTTGGAATTTCTTAAAATTGACACAGCCCCCATTAAAAACTGTGTCACTGACAACTCGAAATTTAGTTGTTAATAAGGGATGTCAGTGGCTGGGATATCTGTAGTGTGGTCTCATAAGAAAGTTTTGATCAAGAATAATGGGATTTTGAATTATTTTAGCAATGCATTTCTGTAGTAATGCTGGCAGATGACACAAAGACTGTTGGAAAGGGAGTGGCTGCATCTGCAGAGTATTTAACTCCTTCAGTATAATTGGAATTGAGAGGGAAAAAAAAGGATGTGGAGGGGGAAGAATCCCATGAGTTTTATTCCAAGGTGAGAGATTATTCCTAATGAAGTGCTTAACATTACTTGAGGAATAAGGCAAGATGTACTTTAATCCATCTTCTTGTATTCTGGTCTAGCAGTGGGGCTGGTGTTATAAAAATAAATAGGATTGCAAATTAAAGGAACAGGATATCTGTTTAAATAATGTGATGTATGTTAAAAGGATTGCATTATACATATGACTGTATACACACATTATAAACCTTTTTCTTACTCTAATATTTCAGTCTGTACATGAGCTCTCATGCTGTCTCCCTTCCTTTGTGAGCTCTGCAGAAATTGGAAAAACTTGCAGCTCAGAATCAGATAACAGAATTACAGAATATTTTGAGTTGGAAGGGATCCATAAGGATCATTGCAGGAAGTACTTATTTTTTCCCCCAGGAAATAAATTGGTTTCCAGAATCTGTTTAAACTTTCTGTGAAGCATGCTGGAGACAGGATGGTGACCAAGTGACTCTGTGCTCTGTGGTCATGCAGAAAACCCTTTGTGCAGCCTCACTGGTGTGTCTTCCTGTCAGGCTTAGGTTCACACCTTTAACCAGATCTGGAATCACAGAGAATTTCCTCCCAAGTGAGCTTGGCAGGGAAAAGGTATCTTGGGATATTTAGGAAATGCATCTTTCCTGTCATTGTACCTGGCAAGGATGTTCTTTCTGTATATCTGTTCAAATTTTCAGAAATTTGAAAAATCTTCTTACTTAAGATTTTAGGTTTGTTGTTAAACACTTGGGCAATATCTAAATTTTTATTGTACAAAAAAATTAAATCTTATGACCTAGGGTGCCTCTCCTATGAAATCAAAATGCCTTTTTGTTTGTACCTTCCCACTTTTTTTAACTGCAGATTGAAAGAGATGCTTATTTTAATGTGTCATATCATAAAGGTACCAACAGAGCTCTATCATTATTATTATCTCTCTTCATTCTGTTGGGTACATATATCCTCTTCTGTCCACATTCTGGTTCTCCACACAAACTAGAAGAAAATACTTGGTAATAGGATGAAATTAAAATGCTTCCTCTCCTCCTTCATTTGTGCCTTTTTTTTTTTTTTTTTTTTATGTATAAACCAGTTAAGAGAAAAAAAATTAACTGTCAGAGCGTCCTGTACTTCAGGTGTGCCTTTCATGGACACTCTTGGACTTCGTGTCCTTCAGTAAATGCACAAATTAGAAAGTACATTCTGTAATGGAATATATTTTTTAAAGTTTTTGGTTTTTTGTCTGTACAGTGGCAGTGTTTTCCCTGTTTTTAAAGAAAAGTAAGTTTGGTAATGTTTAACTTTTAAATTACTTTCCTTGAGGAGCTTTCAATTTGGTGCTTTAACCAGTCTATTAATCAAGCTGATAAAAGAACATTAGTAATCCCTAGGTGTGGTATAGCTTCATGAATTGAAGAAACCTGTGGTGAAAAGTTATTTTGTATCTGTTACACATTCTCAGTAGAAATTGATAGAAGACAATTAATATTGATTCCTTACAGCTGATAAACACATTTGACCCAGACCTCATGTTTTTTTGTATGAAAAAAATGTTCTAACTTGTTTTCTGTTTAGGATTGTATTTTTATGTTGGAAGACAGTTTTAGGGTTTTTTGTTTCATTTTTTCCCTTCCTTTACCTTTTAAATCCATTTTATATTTGACCAAAAAGCACAGGTGGAGATTGCATTATGAACTAAAATGTTCAAGTTGATAATTCTAAAAAGTCGCATGAAATAAGAGAGCCAAGTCACATATGATCCTTCACAAAATAAATAAACCAGAAATTTAATTATTCTGAATCTAATAAAAGAATACCAGATATGCTGTTTTTTTAGTTAAATAAATTAAATTGCACTAACAATGTGCAGAGTTAATTAAATATGTAATTATTGTGGTTACTGTTTTGTGTAGTGAGAACTACAGTAATTGAAACAGATGTCTACGTTAACAGCATCGGTCCAGTTGACCCAATCAATATGGTAAGTTCTGATTATTGACAGAAAACATCATCTGCATGTTGCTATGGGTTAATATTGTGAAAAAATTCTTATCCCATTCAAATAAGTTTCTTTGTTTCTTACTGTGTATTCTTATGCTTTTGGATTGTAGTTATTTCAAAGCTACATTTAGTCTCTGTGTTTGAAATTGTTGTAATTTTAAAAATACAGTTTTTCTTTTAAAAATGTGAGGTCACATTGAGTACATTGTATCGGGTCCTTTTTTTAGTTTGCATTGAACAATCCACAATCTTTGTATATACCTGATTTATCTCTGGCCCAGTTTGATTTCCTGGAGCTACTCTTCAGAGCCTAAGAAAAATAACAATTGACACAGCAACCATGAACAAAACTATTTTCGATGAAGTGATCGATAGTTTGGTTTTTCTTCAAATTCATAGAAAGCAAAATTTGAAATTAACCCTTTTGTTCTTCTTTTTCCATTTAGTCTTCTGTCCTTTTCAGTGTGTGTGTATACATAACTGGTTTCTTAGAAGTTAAGGAATGCATCTCTCCTAGTTTGTGGTACACCTGTTGAGATCTGGCCTATCTCTTTAGTACCAACACTGAAGTAGCACATATGAGGAAGTTGAGGATGTGATATTTTCTTACTTCTCTTAGACTGTGTGTTGTAGAAAATGGTGGAGGTTTTAGAATGGCCTTTTGGCATGGCTTCTGACCAGGACTAAGATGGGGACTTGCCCTCAGGTGGTTTTGAGTTTGCATCCTTTACTTCCTCCCTACAAAATTGCTGACAGTATTGAATTTACATGGCAGAGAGGAGTTTTGTTCAGAGCCTGGAGCATGCCAGTGCAGGGGGCTTCTGAGTATTTTCCTGAGTGTGCAGTAATTCCCAATTATTATTAAGGATCTTGTGGTTTAGATGTGTATCATCATGTGGGGTTGGAAAACAGTGTCTTTCAGTGAGAGGAAGCCAAGCAAGAAAAACTAGTAGTACTTAGGTACTGTGGAAAAAGATACAGTTCTGTGGCAAAGGATATTCATTCTAGCATAATGGTCTAACCAGCTTAGGGCTGTGGCAGGGAAGTCCATGTCTTGGGCCAGGACTGTATATAATGAAGTGTGATAGAGCATAAGAGTGACTGAGTGGGGAACATTTTCCAGCTTCCATGTCCAATGTAAGTGGTGTCTTTGTTTTTGTCTGTCTCCCTGCTGCAGTCTTTTCTCTTTTGCTTCTCTCTGTCCAATCCTCTTCTGAAGGAACGTACCATGGAAGCAAACCATGAGGATGTCTAAGGAGGATCTAGCAAGTGGTAGAGACTTCTTTTTCCAGTAACCTATGTAAACTCTCCAGCCTGTGGCCAGTAGCTATTGGACACACTGGAACTGAACATGAGAAATGCTTACAGCTTTGGTTTTCTAGTTTTAAAGAGCCAGCACATGGCTGGCTTTGCAGCATAACCTGCCCCACCTCCTATGCCCTCCCCTTGTCCCTGCAGCCACTGGGCAGACATCCAGCTATGGTTAGCCATGAACCATGACCTCTCATGTGCCCACATCTTCCTTCTGCTTACTCAGCCCAGGGTCTGGGAGTACCAGCCATGGAACTGTTGCATGCCAGTTGTTTAGAGGTCTCTTCATGCCTGCTAGAGCTGTACTACAGCTGGGTGGTGATGTCCTTGCCATGCTGCTAGTAAAAGCCAGTCATATTGCCTTAAAGTCCGAGGTAAGGATCAGCATCCTACTGAAAAGGCAAATTACTTCACTAGACAGTAGAATCCTAATAGTTAATAATGGATGTTTCTCTCCAACCTTCTGATTTCTCTTTAAAGAAAAAAAACAAATGAAGTACGCCACCAAAGGGTAATAAGGTAAATGTTACTAACATACAGAAGTTTAAAAATTATTCTATGCTTTTTAAAAATTAACAGAAACTACTTAGCAATTTAAATTACAGTCTAAAACTACTGTGGCCTTCATAAAGGTGCAATTGGTTTCACTGGACTTGCACTCCAAGAATATAGCTTGTGTGAGTATCTAAATTCAGTACAGAGATCAAACCTTTGTAAAAATAAGTAAAACCATTTACTTGAAAATAATTTGATTAAGGTTTCAAAAAAAAAAGTTTTTATTCTAGGGAAAAACATTCTCAACAAAATAAATAATACCAAATTTTACCCTGTAAGCTTCTTTTATGTGAGCTGTTGATTTCATTAGGAAGGTCCTTTTCCTGGAATGAATATTGTTTGAGATTTTTAACCAATAATCCAAAATTTGCTTCCATTTCAAGGGCTGTCCTTAGCCCCTAATTTAATCACTTAATAAGAGAATACATTTTCTGTGATTTCTATATCTCCATAGCATTACTCATACATTAATTCACTCTGGTAAATTATGTTCTTTGACTATCAAGTCTGGATACAACATGACATGATGTAGAGGGTATTTTTTCTGACAGTGGTGCTGAAGCAGCATATCAAAGGAGTATGTTTGTCTGAAAGCTTCAGAGAACACATACTATGAGAGGAAACAGATTTGTTTTTCTAATTGTCTGTTTTCCTCTTGCTATTTGATAAACTTCCAGTTTCATAATTGAGGTCTATGCATGGCATTCGAGTTTGTTTTTGAAGGCTGTTGTATTTTGGCTTTTACTATTTAGCAAGATCTACACAATGTTTTAGATTCTGTAGTCACCCCATCATCAAGATATATTTTCCTAGAGCTTGTGATCTCTTCAGGCATCTGCTTCCTGAGTAAACACTTTAAACAAGTGTTGGATCAGTGCAGTTTTTAGACTTATAATACTAAGTCTAAAGATTTTTGAATCTGTCTTTTGGAGCTAACCTGTGCTATGCATTATGCAACAACCACATAAAATGCAGCTGAGTGCCATTACATGGCACATTTTGTACTACCAGAGTATCAAGCCCAGCCAGCATGGACTTATGAAAATCAGGTCCAGCTTGACCAATCTGATCTCCTTCTATGACAAACTGAACAGCTTAGTAGACAAGGGAAAGGCTGTGTTCTCTCTAGACTTCAGTAAAATATTTTACTCCACCTCCCACAGCATCCTCCTGGAAAAACTTGCAGCTCATAGCTTGGATGGGTGGACTCTAGAATGGCTGGCTGGCTGGTCCCAGAGAATTGTGGTGCATGGAGCTCAGTTCAGCTGGTGGCCAGTTGCTAGCTGTGTTCCCCAGGACTCAATACTGGGGAGAGTTCTGTCTTTATTCATGTTCTGGATGAGGGGATCAAGGGCACCCTCAGTAAATTTGCAGATGACGCTAAGCTGAGTGGGAGTGTTCATCTGCTTGAGGGTAGGAAGGGTCTGCAGGGAGACTTGGACAAACTTGTTCAGTTGGCTGGGGACAGCTGCAGAAAGTTCAGTAAGGCAAAGTGCTGAGTCCTGCCCTTGGGTCACAACAACCCCATGCAGTGCTACAGGCTGGGGGAAGCGTGGCTTGAGAGCTGCCCAGCAGAAAAGGACCTGGGGGTGCTGGTCAGCAGCAGCTGAGCATGAGCCAGAGTGTGCCCAGGTGGCCAAGAAGGCCAATGGCACCTTGGCCTGTACCAGCAATGGTGTGACCAGCAGGACCAGGGCAGGGATTGTCCCCCTGTGCTCAGCACTGCTGGGGCTGCACCTTGAGAGATTCAGTTCTGACTCCCTCACTTCAAAAGGGACATTGAAGTGCTGGAGCATGGTCAGCAAAGGTCAGTGAGGCTTATGAAAGATCCAGAAAACATGCCTTAGGAAGAACAGCTGAGAAAACTGGGTTTGTTTACTCTTGGCTCAGGGGGGATCTCATCACTCTGTAAAACTCCCTGAAAGGAGGTTCTAGTGAGGTGGAGTCCAGTCTTTTCTACTGTGCCAACAGTATGAGGACAAGAGGAACTGGCCTTTAGCTGAGACAGGGATAGTTAGACAGGATATTGAAACATTTTTTTCACTGTTTGGATGGTCAGGCAATAGGTTGGAATAGGAATAGGTTGCCTGGGGACATCGTGAAGTCACCCTCAGCAGTCACCTGAAGGTGTTTAGGAGTGTCTAGGTCAGATGCTGGGTGATGTGGTGCACTGATTTAGGAGCTACAGTTCTGGATTGGTGGTCAGACTTGATGATCTTACAACTCTCTTCCAACCTTGATGATTTGAAGATTCTAAATCCATTTTTAAGAGCAAAATCTTGATCCTCAGTAGCTCTGCAGTGCTCTAGGGATTTCTTTCCAGAGTTTAGATATGCAGTGGATAACTATAGCCTATTTTTACTGTATGTTGAACACTATAAATAGAACAGGCTTTTACTTTCCAAATTTCCAAACTAGGGCCAAGATGAAAAGCAACCATTGTTTGGTGATAATACTAGTAGTAGAGTCTGATATATGGTCCCAGTGCAAAAATGCATGTTGATCCATTCTACCTGTTGGCCTAATTAGCTTTGCCCTGCACTCATCCCCCAAACCCTATATATTCATAAATATGCAAAGCTTTGTGTTACTGATGTCCCAAGCTGTCCAGGGGAGACCCACATCAGCACCACAGCTCTTGTGGCTTGACAAGGCTGTTCAAGTACACAGTTCAGTTAACTGGGAGAGGCATGGCACCCCTCCAAGACACTTCTGCCTTCCTTTAACTAAGAGATGACCTTTTCTTGTCATTTCTGTTTGATCAAAACTCTTATGACAATAAAAGACTGAAACCACAAATGAGAGGAATTTTTTGAGAAGGAATGCAGGTGCAGCTCCGTAAGTAAGAAACAGAAGTGGATCATTCTGTCAAAACTGAAGAGCAAAGAGATGAGTTTATGCTTACCCTGTATTTGATGTATATTTACTCAAGTTTCATATAGTAAACAGATAGAAAGAAGCAAATTTTTTCCATAGAGATTCACAGACATTGTGACTGATTGACTAAAAACTAAAAGAAAGTGCTCTACCAGATTGTTTGTATCTGTCTGTATAAAACTAAATACATATATAAATACACAGGTTTACAGAAACAAAATTATGTTTTTAAATTTCTTTGCTTTTAAAAGAGTTTCTAAATCATGATTTAACACTTTGAAGCATTCTGATATCATTTCCATTTTAGTGTGTTTGACAGCTACTATTTTTTATTTCTCTTCCTGTGGATTAGATGATGCTCTGTATTCCTTTTTTATATTTATTATTGGAACTTGCTCTTGGAACCCCCAATCTGAAAATTCCAGTATGAACTTTTAGGAATGCACTTCACTAGAGTAGTTCAGTTTTCTTGTTATTTTCCAGCATTTCTCTTCTGTGGATAATTTAGCTTTTGTAACATAATCTTTGCTTATTAACCATGGAATGCTACTCTGATCACAGGTTGAAGCCATACTTTAAAGCCTACCACTCTTATTTTTAACAAGAGAGCTAAAACACTTAGCAAATCAGATACTTACAGAGTATGCAATATGTTACTTTGGTAGGCAGACTCCATGGACATTGGTAGGATACAATTTTTCTTGTCATATTGCACCATTTATGATTTTATGTAGAATGTCCTTTGGTTTCTAAATTCCAAGTAATTCTCTAGCTGTACAAACTAGCTGCAGATTTTTTACTTTTATTTTTTCAAGTTATCTGGGTACTAATGGGATCAGAATCCTAATACAGATTGCTCAACATTATTGCACTTATGGAGGATACTTTATGGCCAGGTGCATCACTGCACTTATTTTATCGATCACTAAATTTGTATTGAGGGTTTGAAGGTTTGTACTCTTACTTTACAATGGAATTTAATTTACACAAAATACACTAGAATATAAGTAATCATGACCTGAAGACACATTACTTGAAAGCACCCTGAAATCCAGTACTTAAAAATACACACTCTTTCTGTGCATTATTCTGTAGGACAACATAGTTTAAACTCTGCTTTTGAATTATTATATTAAATACTGTTTTACTCAATGATGCTGGATTCACCAAGGCCCTGATCCTGCAGATACCTAGTCAATTTACATGTGTGAACATTGACTTCACATGTTATACAGACTAATGGACTTAAAAAATACACTATAGGAAAAAAAAAACAAAGTAGGAATAGTCTAAAAAGAAAGATATGAACTCTGTCTCTCCCTCCTTGTCTGTCTGTTACAGAGCTGTATGTCTAAATGAACACAGCTCCATGTGAGAAATAATACATAGTACATAAGTGCTACACAAATGCTGCAATAATAGTAATATTTCAGATCTGGGTGAACACTGCTTGACAGGTCTTGTCAAGGTTTGTGTAATGCACCTGAAGCTTATCCTGGAGGTTAGAATTGCTTTCATTTTTGAAGAAGACTGTTTTGAGGAGAACCACTGTCTCTATGAGCCTTATACAGACTGACTGAAAGGAAGATGATGAGGGAGCACTTTGGCCCATATTTGAGAATCTATGAGGTTTTCTAAAGGTTGTGTGGATTCAGTGTGCAAACAATAGAAATTTTTGCAAAGTCAAGTATATGTACTTTATGCAAATTGGTTTAATTCTCTTTCAAATGACAGGAATTCTGTGATGAATTTGTTCATATAACAGGACAAAATACCAACCAGTCTTTGAATGGTACCTGTTTCTTATTGCACAGTGTCTTTGAAAGAAGTTAGAATTCTATTTTTTTCCCAATGTACACTTTTATTTCAATTAGGGGAGATAGATTCCAATCATTGTAGTGCCTGTCAGCACTGCAAGTGATCATGGTTAATTGGCTTACTCAGATGACTGTTTGAGATTGATGGACACTGTTCGTGTAGAGCAGATGAATAAATATTTTTTTCAGTAGCCTTGAGCATTGCGGGGTTTTTTTAAATGGAATATACTTAAATGTCAAACCCCAAAGTTCTGCCAGTATTTCTTATGTTATCATCTCTAGAAACTGAGTAATACTTCACAAGTACAATTTCATGGTTGTTCTCTTTTTTATTTCACAAAAAGATTAGCTTTAATTGATTAATCTGGTTCTTGCAGTTTGGTTGCTGCTATTGGAAAATAGCTCTAAGCTTGTCTTGTTCATGGAGAATTGGCCAAATACATGCAGTATTCTGCTCATGCTGCAGCACCATAGCAATTCCTTTGTTGGTCCCAATTCCTGTGATCAATTTGAAGGGAATGGTGAGGGGTGAGGGAAAATGCAGTTACTGTACAAATGACAAATGTTTCTGTAGCCTTCTGAAACCAAAGCAGAGAACAGACATCTTTTCAGTCCCAGCTTTAAACAGCATTCAGTATTTTTCCTGTTTTCAGCTGCAGTTTACCCATTGTCCCTTAATAGGTATGAAGCCAGGAGAGGTACTGGAGGTTCCACACAAGCCACTAGGAAAATCTCTGCTCTTTGTTGTAAAATATGGCCTAATTCCTGTGTGCCATATAATAGCAATGCTATTATGTAAGGCTGCAATCTTTTTGTGCTGTGATTGGTTCTTAAATCTTAGATTAGTTCATGCGTTGGGAAATACTGGTTTTGTATTGAACCACTGCATAACTTAAGCCACAACTGGCATGGCTACAGTAATGATAATAATCAATATAGTAATAGTACTACTACTACTACCACAACTACTGTTTATTTTTACTTCACTCCCCTGATTTCAGTACAGTGTGCCAGCACACTGATTGGAAATCCTGTTTATTTCATCTCGGATTCATAGAATTCACAGCCAGAGCAGTAACCAAACTGCCTCTGAAGTACCTGAGATTTCAGACCTAAGTGCTCTGTAGTTGCATAGGGCTCATCTGTGATTCTGTAATTTGTTAAAGAAATTGCTGGAGTGCTAAGCTCTGGACGTGAACAGGGCTAGGCATCAATTCTGAAAAAGCTTTCTTTTTATCTGTGGTCAGTCTGTCAGTGTGCTGTGATAAAGTCTCTTAGTTTCTTGTGTTCCTAACACCTGATCCATTTAAATGTTGATCTGAATGTATTTCTTAATGGTTTTCTTTTGTTGCTTTTACACAGCATGTCTTCCATGATCACCTTCTCTTCTCCTGTGCTCAGTTCCTTCTTGTAAAGTTTCATGCACAAATTTAGCCACCTTCTTCTGTCAGTTGCCTGCTATTCTGTCTCCTTTTGTCCAGTCTAAATTCTGTCTTGTGTCACTCATATGTGTTCACAGTTGCTTTGTTAGCTCAATATGGCTGAATCACAGCTTTAAAGCTTACAACTTTTCATCTCTTACACACTCTCAGTTGCTGTGGATAATCATTATTCTATGCCATTGAGGACTGAAATCTAAAAACTTTCTATGATGTGATGGATCTTAGAACCAGGAGTAGAGTCTCAGTGTTAGTCTTGCAAATTCTGAATGCAAAGGGATTTTATATTCCTTTATTTTTTAAGCTGTCACATGAAAACTCTTGTCCAAATTCCCGTGGTTATGCTAATGTATTTCTGTAACCTTTCCAGCTGCAGCTTGGCTCCACTCGTATCATCTAGAGTTGTCCTATAGATAGAATTTTCCACTTTTTCTACTGACTTATCTCTTGCTCAGGTTCTTCTTTTGTCTTCTCTTTCATTGGATCTCACACTTAAACTGGTCCCTTTCACTTTCAAGGTACTTCAAAACCTGTCCTCAGCGATTTTTAGTTGTTTTTGTGGGTTTTTTTCCCCTCAAGAGGACATTTCCTGCCTCAGATCTTGCTGGTTTCTGCTCCCATACTTTCAACTTTTTATATCAATTTCTCCCAAGCTGCCCTTTATAGCTTGAAAGAAACTTCCCATAAATGTCTGCAAAGCCAGTTCATTGTTTCTCATTTTGTTTCTGTTTAAACTTACTTTTCCTTTTGCTTGTTTCCCATTTTTTCCTCTCAGTGAAGGTTACAAAATATCACAAAGAATTAAGCTCGTGTTGTGCTAAAGTTGCTATCTGTAATTATGCCCCCGTTGGCTTTCCAAATCATGACTTTTATGTTAAATTCAAGTCATAAGCTCCTTGCAGAGGTTATGTATCTTGTATAAGCAATATTGAGTGCCTGCATTGTTCAGTTGTGATCTGAGATGAACTAAACCAAGAGTAATGTTATTGTAAGTATTACATAGCACTCCATTAAAAAGGTAAAGGTACTGATTAGTGTTAAAGTTAACCCAAACAGCACTTTACTCTTCCTTTTCACCCCAAAGCTGCTCTGTCTGCTCTGATGTACATTTTATTGTTACTTCCTGTGCACTAGTATCCTCTCCAAATAATTTCTGTCTTCTTCAGCTGTATTGTACCCTTTGTGTCTACAGCTAAGACAAGACACATTTAATTTTTTGTCTGTACCTCTTATCTCTGTGTCAGCTATAAGACAAATATTTTGAAGAACATTACATACCTGTTCTTTGTTATTAATTCCTTAACAATCTGCCTATATGGACGTGTTGCGTTGTGTTCCAGTTGTGTGGATAATTCTGCTAACCTGGATTGGAACTGGATTTTGGAGAAGAGAGGTGTGCTTTGTTGCAATAGCTCACAACAGCTTGTTGGAATAGAGGCTGACCTCAGCAATGGCTCTTCTCACAGAGGTTTTCACGGCTGCCTCTGCTGCTGCGCACCAGCGAAAGCTGCCGTAATTCACCGGACCCTACAAGGGCTGCTCTCAGAATCTGTGCTAACACCACAAAACCTCATTCTCTCTTACAAGCCAGGCAGCTACAACCAGGTTTTTCTCGTCAAGGGGTTCCTCACTATAGGAAGTTTGCTTTGCAGGGAGGGGGGGCCCCGGAAGCCTTGTCCTGCAGCAGCACCTCCAAGGTGTTTGCCCTGAAAGCAACCCCGGAAAGAGTGTTCCTTGCTGCCTTGGCAGGAGAGGTGACCTCACTGACCAAGTAGCTATTAAGAAATGGAATATACTTTTGCTAATAAGTGAATGCAACTTCACTGCCTGTTGATCTTGGCTTCCATTTTATTCTGGTTTTGCACAATTTTTAAATTTCAGAGTCTTTCACATCTGGGTGCCTATTCAGACCACCATGGAGAATGAATGTTTAAAACTCTTTCTCTAGGGCTATTTTGAAGTGTGTCATTCACCAGCATGCAGTAAATGCTGATTGAGATGTTGCCTTTTTGAATAACAGCAGTGTCTCTATTGCAGAGGTTTATCTCCACAACAAGTTATGTTCTTGAGACCAGTACATAAGTAGAGGCTTCTTTCTAGAAGCCATTTCTTGATGGCTCTACATATTCTTATATATCTTTATAGTGTATCAGGTGATTGATGTTTGGAGCTGCTTTCTGCCTAATCCAGAAAACCAAATAGTTATGCTGTGTTTCATGTAGGATTAGTTATTTTGCAGGAGTTGCAGAGTAGAAACCAAGCCACAGATAAGTCTGTTTGCCATCAATATTGGGATTTGGAACCATGGCAGGAAAACCATGTGCATTAAAGTCCAAACAGTAACTGCACAATTAGTCTTGCTTTGAAAACATTTGCACTGTACTGAACTGTGAAGTATTCCCTTTTTATTTCCCGGGAAACTACAAAACGTTGTATGCTCGAATAATGCATGGCTTTGTTGTTAAAGTTGCCCGTGATTCCAATTTTGGCTAGTGTCTCTAATCACAGGAAGGTAAATGTAGCTGCTTACTTTAGAAAGTACAGTCAATGGATCTGATAAATCATGATTGACAATCCCTAAGCCAAATCCTTCATCCGTTTATTCCTGGGTTTTTGATATATATGTATTTAAATATGTTTGGTGGTTGGTTTGTTTTTATTTTTGTGTGGGGTTTTTTTTGTTTGTTTGTTTGGGGTTTTTTGCTTCAGTTTTTTGATTTTTTTTTCCTGGTTGTTGTTGCGGGTTTTTGTTTTGTACTGAGTTCTCTTCTAGAGAGAACTCTTCTAGAGTTTAATGTTTGTTCATTAGAGCTACTGACTGAAATATCAAATTTTTCTTTGAAAAGTAAAACTTTTTACATACTTTTTACCATGAGAAAATATATAGATTATGTATATAACTTATTTACTTCCTCTCCTTATGTTCTCTTCAAATGACCAAAATCTAAGATGATGAAATAAAACCATAGATTTTGCTGAAGTGCTTTAGTTACTTTTCTAGCTAATCTTTTCACTATTGGCAAGATTTTAATGATAGTTCTTAATCTACAAAACATTAAAATAAGTCTTGCCTTTCATTCATATGGCTGTTTGCATCTGTCAATTTGCATGTTCAAAATAAGGACTAGATTAGCACAGATGCCAAATTATGATGTGAAGAGTGAGTTTTTTTTCAGGATTGTGACTATGTAGGTCTTGCTGTACTCCCTTACCTTCTGTAGATCTGATGTGCCATATTTCCACTTACCCTGTGCTGTGTGTATGTTTTCATAGCATCCTCCAGTGTGATTATCTGTACAATTATAGCAATCTGACTCACTAAAAGACTCTGGAAGCAGAGGTTATGCACTGCTGCTCATTGCATTTCCTGCAGCCCTCACCTCTTTCATGGCTGCAGTATCATTAATGTAATATTACAGGTACATGTCAGAAGCACTGTGGTTTGTTCGATCTATGAGATTTCACCCTAAGGTCAGTAAGTTCAGATTGCTTTAGACAACAAACTAAAATGGTTTACTAAACCAAGAAACTTTACTTTTTGCTTTGGTCTCAGCCATGGGGACTGAGTTCTGAAACCATCATTGGCGCTGAAGCAGCTCAAAAAATCTCTTTAAAGGGTTTTAAAAGTAACCTACCAAGGAGGGTATCCACATTTTCAATATTTTGCTAAGAGCAGTTATACATCAAGGATAGGGTAACTATTTTAATAAATTACTTTATAGCCCCTTATTGATGTCAAAAGAAATTTGGATGAGGGAAAAGGTAAAGATTATGAGTGCTTATTGGCAGCACCCTGAGAAGATGAAGATAAATTGGCTAATGCTTGATGTTTTATTTTGCGCTTACTTAGCAAAGCATGTGGTACTGGTTTTGTCTATGACTTTTTTGTTTTTAAAATCTTTTCATCAGAACACTAAATTGATATTTGGTATTAAATCACATGTCTTATTGTGGAAACATGTAAGTTGGTAGAATGCTTTCTCTCGTTTCCCCTTTTAATTTTTTTTTCCTGAAGAATTCCCTGCCTCATTGACATTGAATTCCAGTTTAAGGAATTGGAATGCTGAATAGAATGATAAAATAACTGACTAAAGTAAAGTTATGTTAACTTGTTAGTTGAACTGCTTTGAGTAGCTCCATATGAAACAGATTTCAGAATGTGCCTTTAGAGGAACATTTAGGTGCCCTTCATACAAAATTTTGAATCTGGAAGAAAAACTGGGGTGGGTTTCTGAGCAAAGATGAAATGATAGGAATATGTTTTTATTCATTTTTCTATGAAATTCACTGGTCATTAGCTGCATTATAGGTCTATAGCTTGCAACAATTTTTTTAGTTCTGAGTTTGGTTTTGTGACTCTTCCTTGATTTTCTGTTTGGCCTCATGTAACTAGACCACTTTCTCCTGTTCTCAAACAAAATGTGTTGCATTTAACATAATCCAGCCAGCAATTTAGCTACTTGCTACTTGCCTTCTCCAAAATTTTTTATTATGGAATATCAAATCAGTTGTTAGACTGTCAGGAAAAATATCCAATAATTCTTTTTTTATTATTTGCTAGATTTTTTCCTATCCTTATTGACATTATATTGGAATTTGTGTGATGCAGTTTATAACGAGAAACAGTTGTATTAGATGATATCTGCCTCTCTTTCTTTCACAGCTTTCCAGTAAAAAACCAAAAAAACCCAAAGCAATCCACTGACCTGTTTTCAAGGGTGACTGTAATTGAACATTCATGACAATGAAACATATTGAGCAATCTATTTGTCCCTCTTCAGTAGTTGTTCCTGCTTTATTTGAAGTAATTTTTTTTATATATTAAATGACTTTCACTCAGGCTATGAATCTGTTTGTCAATAGTCACAGTGTTTGTCCTGCCTGGCCCTTTAGTGGTAATCTCTGATTACCCAAACTGTTCCCAGCCTTTGGAGTTTGTTACCATCTTTTAGAGAGGAAAGAGAGAGAGAAGGATTGAAGTTTTCTGTAAATAATTAGGCAGGTGGGCACTTCATGCCAGCTGTGAAAAAAAAATTACTCAGCAATTTAATCAAATGCCAAATTTGAGCCAATATGTGCCATTGTTCTTGAACCCTGTGAGGCTAAATATGGATAAGCATGCATTCTGCTATGGCTGTGACTAACACAGCCATAGATGGATTCCACTTTATTCTGCATGGCTATTTCATCATTAGTTTAATTTGAAAAAGAGAGTAGTAAACCACTTTTTATGGTTGCGCAATGGCATTAAATGGTGAGTTTCATGAAAGACAAGTAGAAGTGATAAATGTTAGTTTTGAATTTTGTAAGAAAATAAGGAGAGCAAAATAGTTGGCTAGAAAGATTTGTTGCACTAAAAGAATATTGTATAAATCTTGTTGTGCTTGTTTACACAATCTCTAAAATAAGATAGGGCTTTTATTAATCTTGTTTCAGAAATAAAATACTCTCAGAAAAGACAGTAAGGTGATTTTTCTACTGAATTTTAAACAAAATTTAGGGACCCAGGTTTCCCTTTCTTAAAAGAAAGCGGGAAATATTTTGGGCTAAAAATGTGATCCTGTGTAAAATGCATTTTGTGAAGAGTATGTGCCACCTCAGGATGTACTATGGACCTTCAAAAACAGATCACAGGGAGGCATAGGAAAAATAGATATGCTGTAGAAGTAGATAGAAATGTTACCAAGGCAGATGGTAGAAGTGGAATAAGTGTTCTTGGGTGAAATCAGAGCACTGTCTCTGGGTCCTTGCTGAAGAGCAGGGTGAGCTGCTGCTGCCACCCACCATGAGGCTGCAAGTCCATGTCTTTCAAGTGGGATGAATGGTAGGATTATGGATTATGGATTATGGATTATGGATTATGGATTATGGATTATGGATTA
>JANRMJ010000088.1:45566854-45587822 GCA_025584955.1 Alethe diademata
ATTATGGATTATGGATTATGGATTATGGATTATGGATTATGGATTATGGATTATGTCTGTAGTTGGCTGATTCCAGAGGGAGAGGGATATTTCTGAGTGCAGAAGTGTGAGTTTATAAATGGAGAACAAGTCACTTCAGGTGTGTTACAGGAGGCCAGCACTTGGGTCTCATTTGACATTCAGCATGACACTTGGAAACAAGCAGTTATTAATTTTCTGATATTAAAGTATTGTGTACTGGGTTATTTTGAACAGTTTTAAATGTACCATGAAAAATTGTTCTCGGGGATTTTTTTGTGTTTTCTTTTTTTCCAAAAGTTTTCTGGACCTAATTTTCTTCTTAGTAGCTGGCACAGTGCTGCTGATTGGATTTAACAGGAAACAAACTTGCACTTAATTGCATTTAATAAACTTGCATTTAACAAACTTGCACAAATTTGCGTTTAATACTGAAATGTAAAATAATACAAACATCTGAGTCTGCTGAGGCTATTCCCTTATTTTTTGTCTTCAAAATAATCTTCCTTTTTTATTCTAATTTATTAGGATGGTTGATATTCTATGACAAGCTGTGTTTTCTTGCTTGGCTGGATTTGACTATAACGAAACTTTTCTAATTTTTTTTTCTCAAACCAGGCATTGCTACTGTGAAGTAGCTGCTTAGAGTAGCACCTTCAAACTCAGACAGTCTTAGTTTTTTGTGCATTTCATCATGTCTGTTGATTTCGCTCACTTTTTTTTCCCTCCTATTTGTACTGTAAAGGCAATGCAAAAATCTTTGTTCATTCTGTTCCATTAAAGCCCATTAAAACACTTCTCTTGTGAACTGCCTTGGGCTCTCGATTTTACAGCAAGGCAAGTTTCATTTTCAGTTGTAACCTCTACAGATTAGCACAGAAAGCTGAATTTTAAGGTTAAAAAGTTCCAGGGTTTTCACAGGTATCTGAGATTCTGTTTACAGAAAAAAAGAAAAGATCAAGGACTTGTTATGACCTGCAGAATCTTCCTCTGATGGCAGTGACTCTCAAGAAATATGCAGAGTTTTAGAACAAAGTCACCTTAAAAATGCATTTTTATAGTCTTTTTGTTCTCTCTGTCTCTCCACAGTTAGCCTCACGTATTAGTTGTTCCTAACCTTTGAAAAACACTGAGTTACCACAGTTCAGGTGGTAATTCATCTGCTATACATCACAGAGCAAGAGGAAACCTCCCTCTAGCATATCTGTTTCCTGAACTTGCACTTCTCCCATCTGGTGAGGTGGGAAAATAAGAGATTAAGATAGTCCTGGAATATCTGCCTTGGTACCTCTCAAGGATGATGTGCCAAATTTCTTAAACTTTCCTGAGAGATGGGCGGTATCAGTTGCTGAAATTAGTGAGGAATCTCTAACTTGTACAGTTGGGTGCTGTGATTGCTTAAAAGGAAAATGAACAAAAAAATCCAGTCCAATCAATGAAGCTTTCAGCTTTTATTTAAAAGAGAATTGATTGACTGTACTATGCATTTTTGATGACCACGTAAACTAGTACTAACCCCTTTGGCTCAAGCAAGAGCATGAACACTGTCTCTTCCTCACTTTCTCCTGCCCATTCAACCATCCTGCCCATTCTCCTGTCCATTCAAAGCTGCTGCTTTACCCCTTTGCCTGAAGTGCAGAAACAACTGACTTGATTCTTCAAAAAGCAGAATCCTTTTATGCATCTGTATTCCTTATCTCTCTCAAGTTTTACTGTGTCAGAATTGCTTCATACAAGGGGATTTCCTTTTATTGATTTATTTTGTTTTTCATCTTTCTTTTCTGGCCATAAGTCTACAGAGGGATTTGATCTTCTATTACAGAAGGAGTTTCCTAAAGTGGAATTTCTTTAGGGAAATTTCCTTCCTGATTACGATTATATAAACTTTTGTGTGTATGTTGGTAGGCATACAGAGGAGATGGTAACAGTTCTGCAAACTGTCATGTTTGATTTCCACATAGTCATGAATTTTTCATAATCTAAAATTTCTTGAAAAACATTAAATTGTGTGTTGAAAAGTTTGGGGGAAAACATAGAAAGCTTGCTTTGTTTGGTTCTTAAAAGATGTAGAATGTCTGTCTTAACAAATATAGTCTAGCCCTGAAGTTCCAAGGCTGTCCTTAACTTTCTGTCCAGGGCCCCCAGAGGTGATTGCACTGTGTGGGAACCTCTGAGTTATACTCCTATCACCTACCTTCTTGCTGAAGTAATCAGGGTGTGTCAGGGGAGAGGAGGTAGGGGCAGAAGGCTCTGTCATCTTTTGTCTCTCATTCTGGGTTCACTGGCTGCTGGCTGCTATGCAAACAGTCATACAAAGGAGAATAGAGGAAGTTTGGATTTCTATATGAGTCAAAAACCAGCTGGCTTGCAGAATTCGGTAAACACAAACATAGTTTTGGTTGTTTCTCTGTTTTTTAGGAATACACTATAGATATAATTTTTGCCCAGACTTGGTATGACAGTCGTCTAAAATTTAACAGCTCAATGAAGGTGCTTATGCTTAACAGCAATATGGTTGGAAAAATTTGGATTCCTGACACTTTCTTCCGGAACTCAAGGAAATCTGATGCTCATTGGATTACAACGCCAAATCGCTTGCTTAGAATCTGGAGTGATGGAAGAGTATTATACACTCTAAGGTGGGTTTTTATTATTTGGGTAGAAGAAAATCCAAAACCCTGTTATGACCAGGAATATGAAAATGATGAATATGAATCAAATTCCTGTCATCTCTTTTGCTATGGACCACGGGAATTTGCAAAGAGTTGGTTAAACAAGAAAATAAAAAAATATTATTTTATCATGAAAAAGATGAAATTCATGGTATTGAAATATAATGCAGAGATAATTGCCTAAGGACAACTGAAGTGGATAGCAAATTTTGGTCTCAATTAGGTGCAGGCAAGATTTTAGAAAGGATCTTGTATATAACATCATGGTGGTCTGTCACTAATATGGTGCACATAAATTTTTTTTGGTCTAAATACTTCATAATCTAATTTCCACCAAACTAAATTCTGTAAGTAAAATATTAAATTCTTCAAATAATAAAAGTTATGAGAAGTTTGATTAAAGCTAAGGCCCCAGTCCTGCATGTACTTCTTAACATATTTATGCTTGCAAGTTATTAAAATCAACAGATCTGTTAATCCAAAATAGGCATGAGCAAACATATTGGTGATAATTCTACTTGGCAAATGGGAGATGCTGGTGCTGCTTTTAAGTTTAAGGCTATCTGTACTGATTTTTGAGTTACTTTTCAAACAGTTCTTGAAAGGCTGTAGTCTACAAGAAAGTATTTTAGGGTCATCTCTGTCATATTTTTTAAATATGCCAAAAAAATCTTGCAAGAAGCCAGGAGCTGATCAAGAAGAAGTCCATGCAGAGGATGCCATAAATATGATTTTACTCTTAAAAGCTTATTTGTTTATTTATTTATTTATCTATTTAAAACAAAAGGTGGCACTTTCAATTGCTTTCTTCTCAATCATTTATGCTGTGTTCTTATGCAGTCTATATTGTATGAACAATTTATAAGTTTCTCCTGTATCAAATGTAAGAAGAATTAGAATGATTTACAAGGATTCTCTTCATTGAATTTTTTCTTAGTATGCATCATTTGAGAGCATACAGACATCTCTGAAGAGCACTTTTTAAAGGGTTTATTATGCCAGTTGGTGTTTATAAAAACCTCTAGAGAGCCCCTTCTGTTGACATGCTAATTTTTTTTCTTTTTCGAATTGGCAATTGTAGAGTCATACTTGGACTTTACCCTTCCATTGTCCATTCATTTTCAATGCAAAAATTTCTTCTAAAGAGATTCAAAGCAACAGAAGGAAATAAATATGAGCAAAAAAATCGTGTGAGCCCTCACAGAGCAATAGGTTAGAATTACTGTGTCAGAGTATGAAAAATAAAGTGCAATGAGCTGGTAACATGAACTGCAACATGAAACATCTGTGTGGGTGAGGATATGGCCTGAATTTGACCTAAGGTAAAACAACATTGAGAGGTTAATATCTTGCTTATTGAAGGAACAATAATATGATCTGACAATGCTCCAGGTTAGTGGGCTGCCCTGTATCACCACTCTTTCCTTGTTGGTAATTCAGGGAGCAGACGTGGTGAAAATGTTAATCAGCCTTACTGAATCTCCTCTGAGGGTAGCCCATGGTCTGTCCATTGCACCAACAGTGATTCCAGATCTAGTTGTGGTGCCTTTAACACAAGGCTCAGCTTGTTTTGTTTTTATTTGACTGTTTAACTATCCAAAAATTGAAAATGGAAAGTAAAGGCAATAAATGTATAAATCATAATTGTCAAATTTGAAAAGCATGTACATAGTGGTGCAAGTACTCTGTTTAAAAGTTTGGGGAAAGGTCTTTCTCCCTGTGTCCCACAGTGTAGGGTAAGAAATACACTTTTCCTTATAAAATTTTGGTCAGGTCATAGTGGCAGTTAGTATAGAATAAATACTTTGTTCAGAGACTTAAAGAAGTATCTGGCATCTTATCTCACAATATTTTCCCATCCCTTATTGTCTAATATGTAAGCACTTCACACACTCAAATATGAGAGCATTATGTCAATTTTAAAAGTTGATTTTAGAAGACGTTCTGACTTTCTACACAGCGTTGCCAACAAAGGAGGAGGTGTTTTAAATGCAAAGAAGACAGTTTGGAGTCTAGCCCCTTACTTCGACTTACTAGTGAAAGGTAACAGAGCTGGGTTTTGCACTTACTGCTTGGAAATCTGTGATAGCATTTTCAAAAGCAGAAAGTGATTTTGTTCAGAAAATTATGAGTCCTAAACCAGTTCTAAAATATTTATAAGTTGTGAATTATTTGAATGCCTTAGACATTAAATAAGTAAAAAACATTGCCAGCTTTTTCCTATCCAAATACTGTCTTTACCAGAACTGCTTCCATGTGTATAGAGCAAATCCAATGTTCCCCATGATTTTTCACTTATGTATAGCCACCAGATACAATGATGCCAAATGCAATTTGACTTGATAAAAGTGTTCTACAAAAACTTTATGTGCTATCATAATCTCCTCTCCTTCCCTTCTCTTCAGATCCTACTTTTTCTCCCCTGTTTCTCGTAGAGCTGAGAGGTGCCCCCAAATCAATTGAAAATTTTGAAATGGCTTGAAATACCAATTGAAACAACACAGACCCTCAAGTTGCAAGCAATAATAGTGCCTGTTTTGTTCTTTGGTGCTACTGCTGGATGTTGTTTTTCTGATACACATGAGGCTATTCATAATACCCATTAATTGGCAAAATTTATTTCTGTGCATGTTCTTCACTATGTAATCTGAAGTATCTGAAATCTTGAATATAACCTATTTTATTTTTCCTCCCCCCTTTCCTTTTCTAATTAGGTTGACAATTAATGCTGAATGTTATCTTCAGCTTCATAATTTTCCTATGGATGAACACTCCTGTCCTCTGGAGTTTTCAAGCTGTACGTAGTAAATTTTTTTTTTTGTCGTTTTTACATTCAGGCTTTAAATTTACTTAAATTTTGGCATCAGGAGAGCAAGTGTTTACTTTTTAAAGCCTGGCGGCAAAAGAAAGATCTGACCATTCATGTTTTGACTAGATTTATTGCATTATTTAATACACTAATGTATGAGTTGAATCACATGCATTTTTTGCAACTTTAAAAATACTGTTATTGCTTTAGGAGTCTAATGCAATGCCTATTCCAGTTAATATAAATGCATTGTCCTGAAAAAATTTTGTTTTCTTATGCCTGCAATGCTTGACAGCTTTGAATTAGTTCAATATGGTATACTTAAAAGAAAAAAAAATAAGATATGTCTTCTTCAACCTGCTCCTGTAAATGCTGAATCAGTATAAGAATTCCTTTTCTTTTGAGTGGGACTTACTTTATACGAACCTTCAGGCTCTATTATTTTAATGCAAGATACGTTAAAAAAAATCCTAGGGAATTCTGCTATTGTAATCATAGAATCATTAAGGTTGGAGAAAAACTCCAGGATCGTCAAGTTCAACCTAGGACTGAACACCAACTTCTCAACTAAACCATAGCACAAAGTGCCACGTCCAGTCATTTCTTGAGCACCTCCAGGGATGGTGACTCCTTGGACAGCCTGTTCCAATGCTTCACAACCTTTCAGCAAAGAAATTCTTCCTGATATCCAGCTTGAACCTCCCCTGAGGCAGACGTGAGGCCATGTCCTCTCATCCTGTTGCTGGCTGCATGGGAGAAGAGGCCAACTCCCCTCTTGTTACAGCCTCCTTTCAGGAGGTCATCCCTAAACCCTCAAATTATCTACTATTAAGTGTCTGTACTTTTAAGCTCTTTCTAATCATTTAATGATAATGCAATGACATTTATGTTTTAATAGTGATGATTCTGAGCCAGTTTTTATTACTGTAGTTTGAGAACACCATGTAGATATTTTCTAAACATTTATATTTACACTGTTTTTGATTGATCTTACATTTACCTAGGCTTAAAACCATATATTTTGTGGTTAAATTTTAAGTGTATCAGGTCACAGATCCGCTTTATGTATAGTGCTGGTTTAGTTTATAAGTCACTTCAGAGATCAGATAATGTGCTTTGGTACATTCAATGGCTGAATATTTTATTTGTTTTGTTTTATTCCAGATGGATATCCCAGAAATGAAATTGAATACAAATGGAAGAAAACCTCTGTTGAAGTGGCAGATCCAAAATACTGGAGATTGTATCAGTTTGCATTTGTAGGGCTACGAAATACAACTGAAATTTCCCATACCTTGTCTGGTAAGGCAGTGTGTTAAGTTTTATTTTGTGCAATATCTATTTAGATCAAGACTAACAGATGAAGATACAACCAAAAACCCTATTAGAAGTCATATAAATATTTTTATTCTTCTTTTTTTTTAATTTTTAGGTGATTATATTATTATGACAATATTCTTTGATCTCAGCAGACGTATGGGATATTTTACTATTCAGACATACATTCCTTGTATACTCACAGTTGTTCTTTCATGGGTGTCATTTTGGATCAATAAGGATGCAGTTCCTGCCAGGACTTCTCTGGGTAAGAATGTCTTTTTCAGCCTTGAAGGATCTGGTACTCCCAAGGAATACGAATGTGCAGCAGGGAGTAAATTAACCACAGTTTATTCCCCTTCAGATTGTGACCATTAGTCATTCTCTTGAACTGCAACATTGGGAGTAGAGAATCTTGCTGTAGTTGCATGGCAGAGCTTAAGGAAGATATGCTGAGCATGGAAATATTGATCCAAGTCTTGTGGGTCTGCTCTTGTTCACATAAATACATATTTTCTTCTTTATGTTTTTTTTAATCATCTCCAGGGACTGTCATGTGGCAATTATTAGTCTGACACTTAACATCATGGAATAAATCAAGTAATTACTACATGAGAAAAAATGGTGAAAATCTAGTTTAGTTTTTTTATTTGTTGGGGATTTTTTGTGTTGTTGGAATTGATTTTTTTGGTTGTTTTTTGTTTGTTTGTGTCTGAAGGGGTTGTTTGTTTGTTTGTTTTTAATATAACGATTCAATTATTCTTTTAGACCCAGAATAGCACAGAAAATTTGCAATCAAATTTGCACTTCAAGCAGTTAAACCTATAATTCACAAAACCTCCTGCTTTTACTACAGACAGTACTGAAGTGTGTTACAAGTACTAATACAAAGATAATTCTGTGTTAGTGTCATCTTGGCCGACCTGTTTAGCATGGCACCAGTCTGCTGAGTGTAACTGCTTAGGATTCATGTGCTGCTTTGGAGAAAAGCTGCAGTCCCCACATAAAGCCTGATAAACAGGTACAAGAAGTGCACAGGACACAGCTTTGAGCTTAGCAGGGACAGATGCATATAGCAGAACTAGTGACAGCAGACCTCTTTTTGGGCAGAGGACAAGAGCTGAGTTGTATCTTAGGAAGTTAGAGATGTGAGTTAATTTTCCTCATCAGTTATAGTGCTGTGAACACACCATTCCCACCCTGCAAGATCTTTTACTACCAGAAGCATGAGTCCACACTTTAACTCCCTGCCTTTCCCACTGAAACTGGACCACCAGCAAGCCTACCAGATTAATGAGTTAAGAGAGAAAGCAAGCAAAAATGAGCATGGCTCAGTAGCCTAATGAAAGGGTAAGGGAAGAAAATCTATGTCTCGAATCCTAACTTTATGTTACTTGAAAATACCACAAAGTTTAGTGAAGAGAGTCTAAAAACCTTGAATAAATAAGTGAAATTTATTCTTGATAGTTTTAGACCTTGATGCAGAAATCTCATCAGATTTCTTTGACTAATCACTGAACATCATTGTGGATGCTGACTAGTTATAATACAATCGTTATAACAGGAAAAAAAGTGTTCTATTAGTATTCTTCTAGTTCTGTACCCAGTTTTTCTTCTTACAAAGTACTTTTTATATGCCATGAACCTAGAGCTGTGATGTCATGGTTGAACTGAACTCACTTCAGCACCTACTTGAGATGAGATGCAAACATTTGTATTATCTTATTTACAGCTCCCTGCAGGTAACTCTGAACTCCTTTCTTGTAAACACACAAAAGCCATCACTTGACAGATTGTAGGATGACTTTTCTTACATGCAAATGTTCTGGAGAAGGAGAAAGAGCGTACCTGCCAAGTAGATACAATTTTATGGAAAGATAAATTAATACAAGAAAGCCAAAACTAAGCAAGGTTTATCATGGCAGGTAGCTGATTTGCTGTTGAAGTTTTGCTCCCTGTGACCATGCCTTTCACATAGCAGACAAGGCTGGAAAAACTCGTGTCTCTTTTTGTCCTCTCTGAATGGAAGTCGGTACAGGGAATGGTGGGTGCTACCTCCCACCTGGAGGTTGTGCTGGAGTCTGGTACACTGAAAAGGCTGGACCTTTTACTCTCATATATATTGGAAGACCCTGGAAGATTATGGTTTCCCAGAGCAAAAGATTTGAGGTGATTATAGATATTTAGATATTTAGCTATACAGAGAAATACCAAATCGATTTTCAAAAGTATCTGGTGGGAGGGAAGCACTTTTGAAGAACTCTTTGGTTATCTGTTTGCCCTTTTAGCCATGTATTTTCATTGGGAAATCTCTTGGAAAAACACTACTGCCTTCCTGCTGCCGGAACAGTCCATAGAGACCAGTGATTCCATGTTTTGATTTTTTTTGTTTGGTTTTTTTTATTTTTTTTTTTGCTTGTTTGTTCATTTTTGTTTAATAATCATGTGCATGTAAACAGCAAATTATTTGCCTGTTCAAGTATTGCTGTCCAAAGGAAAAGTCACACTTTAATTTTGGACTGCTATGTAAAAGGCATTGCATCTCCCTGAAGCATCAAATATAAGAAGAAATTGTTAAAACCTTACCAATGCTAAACTAATGAAGAGTGGTATAGTTGAGATTTTGAGCACATAGCTATTAAGGACAGTTTGTTCTTTTAATTAGCAAGTATGTAAGTGGATCAAGGGGAACATTTCCTATTATTTAAGACACAGTGTTGAAAACATATCTGATAATTTAGTGAAAGAGACCAGAAAAACCATGAATGTCATCAAATTTGACCTTCTATGTCTTCTTCAGAAACAGACAATTAGAAACATCATGAATTTTTTTTGTGTTTGTCAAAAGTTTGAAATCATAGATAAATAATACACCTTTTATTTCTGAATGCATAGTTTTAAACATTTTAATTTTTCAAGCTAAGGGACTTCCTTGTGCTTATAAAATTTGTGTGCTTATTTGTACCTCTTTTTCTACTGTATTTATGTGTATATTTTGTGCCAGATTTATAAAATTCTGCAAACTTAGTGTTTTTTGTTTAGTGTGTGTTGAAAATAGGAGGGATTTAAAGGGAAGGTGAAATGTGCTGCTTTGTCTATGATCCCATGGAGGCTGCTGCATCCATGGGGATGCATTCTTGCCATAGCACCAATGCACGTGGGTGTAATCAGTGGTTAACCCACTGACCCCCTGTGGGGTCAGTTCTTACATGACTCATCAATGAATTAAGAGCTAATATGATTACTTTTTTTGGTGACAGTATAGTTTGATTACCTATTCTGTTTTTTTTTCCTTCTTTCTTTCTCAAACAGGGATCACAACGGTGCTGACCATGACAACACTGAGTACAATTGCTAGGAAGTCACTCCCAAAGGTTTCCTATGTGACAGCAATGGACCTTTTTGTTTCAGTTTGCTTTATTTTTGTGTTTGCTGCCTTAATGGAATACGGCACCTTACATTACTTTACCAGCAGCAGAAAAGGGGACAAAGGAAAAGAAAAGAAGACAAAATCTAAGCCATCAGTAAGTTTAGTCAAACAAGAAAATAAAAGAAATACAGAGGGTTTTTTTTATTGTAGCATTCATTTTGAGACACTGCTTCTTAAGTAGAAAAGCTAATGTTCAGAGATAATTAACACTAATGCTAATTTTTAATTTTTTTTTTTGCAGCTGGGGTCTTGTACTAATCTTGTGTAAATACAACTAGTGAGCAAAGTGTTTAGATGATTTCACATATGTGAATGAGGACACATGAGCCTAAGGTGGAGAGTGGTTTGATATAATATTCCATGCCCTTGGTGCTTCTAGAACTGCCCATGAAGTGTGTGCCCATGGAGATGGTTCTGTAGGGGCACAGTGCTTCTGAAAACAGCACCTGGCAGAGAGCCACAGCTAAAACTGTAGCAGTAAAGATAATGTGAATGGACTGAAGGTATGAGGATTTCTTTGGATCTGCATCACCTAAGTCTTACAAAGCTTTGCAAAGGAAAAAATGCTTATTATTGGCCAGTATCCTGAATCCCATTACAGAAATTCTATCTTAACTTCTTTTCTAAATTGGCTTCCATGTTTCTTTCTGGTTCAATGAATCTTCTGCTTTTACAAGTTGATATTTTTATGGTAAACCTCCACACATCTCAGGATCAAGTATTATTAAATTTTAAGAGGCTTTCTGTTTCTGTTGTAAGAATACTGCAATGTCCAAAGAATTTGTTGTTGGAAGTCAGTTCAAATATTTAAAGGTAGTCTTTAAAGTAAAGGAACATTGGAGAGAATAGAAAGAAAGAAAATTTTGTAAAGCCTCTTTCCAAATAATTTCATCAAAAGATGCAGGAGCATACTTGAACCTTGGTACCTCTTGCCATTTCTGGATGAAGGCTGAATACCTGCTCTATATGAGGTAAAAAAGACATGGATATGAAATTACAGAAGTAATTGCAGATTTGGAAGTGCAGAAATCCTGTCATGAGTTATTTCCATTCTGCAACTTATGTCAGCAAGAATTGATGCACACATTCTGAGCAGCGCTGCTGTGGGCCTTTCTCTTATGAGGGCACTGCGAAGCTGTGCTGATTCCAGGGAAGTGAGAGCCCTTAGGATTCCCTTGGTGAGCTGTTCTTAAGGGATCAGCTGTGTAGTTAGGACAAGGCTAGTGGTGAAGGGTTAATATTTCCCTGTGCTGCCTTGGTCAGACATCATTGATCCTTAGGGAATCCTGCACAGCCAGGAAAACTGGAAAATGGAAACCTCAAACCTGCTTCCTGTTAGTGGTAGAGATAAATATGGGCACAACAGAAGGGGCAGAATGCAGGCTTTGGCAAGGGCCACAGCTGAGTTTTGAGGGTGAAAGGTAACAGAGGCTGTGGGGACACCCCAGTGCCAGCACAGCAGGTTCAATTTCGGATTGGAGCTGTAGTGAGGTCTCAACAGCGTGTAGTGAGCAGTGAGCTGGGTAGGGCCACTCCTGGCATGCATAACGCAGAGAAGGTGAAAATATCAGGAAATACTGCTTTATTCAGACCAGGCAGGTATTAAAGATAAGCTGCTGACAATTCAAAAGACACTGAAGTAGTTTGCCAGTATGCTCTATTGAATGAAATAACCACACTTTGCAGAATCTGTTCACACATCACCCATGTGTGCAATAATCTTCCAAGTGCTTTGAGATGTCCAGTGCATATGAAAATTTTAAATGTAAAATTATGATGAGATGGAAACTATGAAAATTGCTACAAAAATAGTTGGAATTTGCACTAAGATTAAAATTAGCCATATAATATTAAAAATACTGTTCAATTGTGTTTTACTGGGTTCTTAAATGATCCCAGTAAAAAGCTTTTTATTTCTAAGAAGTTGAAAAAAGAAATCTTTTTGCACAGAATTCTTTAAACATGTTATGGTTATAAGACCATAAAAAATAAAGAGATTACACTAAAAAAAGGGAGAATTAAATTTAATGTAACTAGATGCAAGGATTCTAATTTGATAGGAATTTTTCTGGTGATGTTTTATAAAAAGCTCTAACTTTTCTTGCTCCAAATAAATAAAGAAGGCATCTAATTATTTAATGAGAAGTCATTCCATTACAAATACTTTTTTTTTTTTTTTTTTCCTTTTCTTTCTCTGGCTTTATTTTTGTCAAAGGCTTCTATTGATTCTTTTTGTTTTGTAGTTACAGATATGTAACTCAAAAAAAAAAGTTTAATTTTAAAAGTCAGTTTAATTCCTTCTGAAAACTCATTTACAAGTGATTTTTTCCTTGGGAAACTTGCATAGATCTTCTATTTCTACTGCAAAATGCAATAAATGGTTACTATTCCAGGAACTGGTGCCAATAAGCCACAATAAATGATCTTATGAAAAAAAGGGTGAGATTTTACAAATTATTTCAGTAGTTTTATCCTAGAAAATATGTGCTGGCATCATTCAAAAAAGGTGGTATGAATTGGCTTATGCAAATCCACATTAGTAAGGATAATGAGTTCGGGCAGGAAAGATTAAACTTAATTAGTTGTGGATCTTGTTCTGATGATCATTTCACCTGAAATGAGTGTATCAACTGTGCCATGATCTCCAAAGACAATGGCTTTCTTTTCTACTTGTATTAGTGTTTTTGCAGAATAAGTGGGGTTTGATCCTATCAGAGTGTATTATTGATGATCTCACCATACATGAAGTTTTATCTACAATTTCAGTAGGCATATCCATAAAAAATCAGCATGCAATTTTATACCTACTTGTTGTGGGTGCTTTGCTGTTTCGCTTTGGAGTTTTTTTTCAGTTTCTGCCAGTTTATATAAAGGCATTTTCTTGTGAGGTGTTGGTCTTTTTTCCTCTTTTCCCTCACATTGCCTCTTAAACACATTTTATGTATTTCCTGTAGGTAGTTAAGCCTACAGGATGACTGTGTCTGCCTCTCTCAAGCCACCTCTTCAAACTTGTAACTCAGTAGCCACCTCCAGTCTGTGCTGGTGATAAGAACAGTGGAAAGCAGTGCTGTAATTTTTTCCTTCTCCCATGGTGTTTCTGTGTTGAGGATTCCTGTTTTATCCCACAAGTAGAAACAACTCATGCCATAAATCCTACATGGGCCAAGCCAACAGCGAGAAATTTTTTTGTAAAACCAGAGTAGGTGTGCATCAGAAATAGGCATCTTTCTCTGTTTATTTTCAGCAGAATAGAGATGTTTTTCTTAAGTTCAGGAAAAAATTTGACTTATTTTTCATGCTTTATAAAAATAAGCCCTCTTTGCAATGCCTCAAATTAGGATAGAAGCATGTTTCTTAGTATTGTCAGTATTTTATCATAGCTGAAAAGAATAATGAGGTCCTTTAGGACGATAATTAGCTCCATAGGTCATGATGTATAATAAGTTTTGAAACAGCAGTCTCTGAAACTTTCTCTGGTAAAGACACTTATTAAATAAAGCTATTAGAAAACATGGTGAATACTGCACGGCATTAACACCATCCCTTGGGATATTGGGTAAAATGCCCCTGAAGAAAAAGAATGTCACCTTAACAATGTATAGAGATCTGCGTACTGGCCAAAGTAATTCCCAGGAAGTGGGACAACGGGACTTTAAAGCATAACAAGAAGCTAAATGATGACTTCCAACTTCCCATATTTTTTCATGTGTTTTCATTGCTTATCATGTGTAACTGGTTAAGAGAACTTAAATATCCAGTTAGATTTTCTCACTGCTTCCTTTTGTGCTGTTTTATATCCTTACATGACAAAATATGAAGAATGTAGAAAAGAGAGAACACAATATAAGTGTAGTGTTAATGTAACCCTTCTCTTTAGTCTGAAGATTTTAGAAGAGATGCTGTCCCATAATATCCTAAATGTGGGGTGGGATGGGGTAAGTTGAAAGAGGATTATGGAATAGTTTAAAACAGTCATGAGATTTAGAAAGAGAAGACAAAGGATAGATGAAAAAAGAGAATATATTTTGAAACAATCAGGAAAACAAGGATGATGCATATAAGACTGTGAAGAAACAGAGAAATAAAAAGGGAAAAGGTGGGTTGTGTTACTGTAAGTAAAAGGAGAGTGGAAAGGCAGAAGTCACAAATAAGGGAATAGCAAACACTATATGCACTAGGCAAGAAGCCACCCAGATTTTTTCAATGAGAATTATTAACCTATAACACACTGAGTTTTTGTCAGATCCAAGAAGGCTGTTATGCCCACAGAAAGTGAAAGTAAGAATTAAGAACTGAATTAATCAGTGACTTGAGTGGCATTCTTCTAAGGAGTCATGTCTTGGATTCTAAAGAGGAGCTGTGTTGTTTAGGTATTTAACATCTGAGGGTAAGACAGCGTAGCCTGGCCTTATGTGCCTCAGTCTGCTAAACTTAACCAGTGATGCTGCGCTAAACCCATTAGCTTTTATATATTTGTGAAAATGGAACTTCCAGGATCACATCCAGTCTCCTTGTAAAAACTTCAAAAGATGGGAGGACCATCATTCCTTTGTTAGTGATGATTATAGTTTGTGGACTTGGTTGTGACCCAGTTGTAAAGAAGTGAGTGACTTCAAAATGTTTGTCTGTGTTGTGTAGACAGGATCAGCTAACCCTGTCTGTGTAACTAATTATCTAATTATTCCCAAATCCCAGCACAACCCAATTTTCACTGTGCCAGGTAAAAGTCGTTCATGATCCTTTGCCTGCATGCGCTAATTACATGCAGCAGTTTGTAATTTTCTAAACTCCCCAGACTGTTTTCTTTAACATAAGAATTTCTATATGTTGTACTGAAGGTGATTATATTGCCAGGGAAAGCCTATGGAATTACATAATGTGAGAATAAAAACACACCAAACTGTATTTCCCTTTTTTTTTCCTTTCCTTAAGAAACCACCTGCAATTGCTGTTCGACCTGGATCAACACTAATTCCAATTAATAACATTAATCATCTCCCTGAACGTGATGATGATTATGGATATGAGTGCCTAGAAGGAAAAGACTGTGCTAGTTTCTTTTGTTGTTTTGAAGACTGCCGCACAGGATCTTGGCGAGAAGGAAGAATACACATCCGTATAGCAAAAATTGACTCCTATTCTCGAATCTTCTTTCCAACTGCCTTTGCATTGTTCAATCTTGTTTACTGGATTGGCTATCTTTACCTGTAAATTTCAGAGGTTTGACAAACTCAGAAAAAAATTACTAATTGAACAGTCATTAATACTTTTAACTGAACAAAGATTAGAGCTGGTCCAAAATGACTCAAATTGTTTGTATGCTTTAAAAATTAGAAACAATGAGAGGAAATACGATGATGTAGTCTCCCTCTTGTGATCAACTGTAGAACTGATACTGGTATTTTGAAGAGAATATTTTAAAATAAAAATCCCTAAGATTTATCTTTTCTGAACATACATACATATATTTTTTTTCCAGCTCTAAGAAAATGCAGAATCACAGACTATGCTATTTAGCTGACCCATTGTACATAAGCTCTAAATTTTAATCCTAAATGACAATGCAGAAGAATTTTGTAGCATCTCTTACACCTTTACAAAGAAAGCCTTAATTAAGTGGGATTAATTACTCTCATCCATTTCATCCATAAGGTGATGATTTTATTAATCCCTAATTTTAAAAAGTTGAAATATAATATTTCTCTTTTAAATCATCCATTTTTCTTTCCAGTATGTTAAAAAGTGTGATTAGATGATAATGAATCAATTCAGATTTATACAGAATGCAGGTATTAGAGTAGCAAAGAATGGATATATCAAAACACCCAAGGATAATTCTGAGCTTGTCTTATCCTGATCATGGATACAGACTTTTGGCTTTCAGCCTTAGATTACATTTATATCTGTGCTCCATTTCCTGTTACTTCAGTGTCGTGAGTTCCCCGAAGCTGTCCAAGAGGTCTACAAATTTTAGAAATTCTTATTCAGCTGCCACTGCTTGCTCTTTTCATGGAAGACAGACTGGTGTTGGCCAAGATTCTGACCATTGAGCATAATGATCTTCACATACTCAGTGCTGGAGAAAAAGTCATTTGGAAGAATTTTTACCAACAGAATTTAGAAGACCAGTAAGAGTGCTTTAGTCAATGTACTGAAAGTCACTGTGTTAAATCCCCAGTCCTGAGTGCAGTGTGTGCTCAGGTCCACTTTGCATACAGCATGGTTTTGTAGATTCAGTTTGTCACTGCACATGCCACTGACTGAGCCAAAGCCAAGTGGTATTAATGTATTGAATCTGTGGTATGGATTGCTGGTAATTACCAGCAATCTTGATATTTGCTTGTTTCTAACGGAAAAGACGTGTTATGGAGGGGGAGTTAAAACAATCCTCATGCATTGCAGAACCTTCTCTAAGATGGGATATATCCCCCCAAAATCACAGGACCAGTTCTCCATCCTTTCTGTGGTGAGAGCTTTGGTAGAAAGTCTTCAGCAGTGGTTTTTCTGGACTAATTTCTTGTTGCTGGCTATTGTTGGCTGGCAACCCTTGGTATCTATTTTTTATGTCTAAATCCATTGTCTTCATTTTAGAAAAGTGTAGTCTTTCCCTCTTTCTCAAAAAGAAACTGGTCTCAAGTGATCTTGCAAAAATCACAATAAAATTAAGATATACATTAAATAAAAGTCAGCATTACACAGAAGACCTTACAGATCTTTAAAGAGGATTAATGGGATTAGCATTTGGCTGTAGGTAAGAATGTTCAGTACTAAAGATAAAGACAGGATTAATAGCTAAGAATAGAAAATGTTGCATGACGGGCTGCCCCCCTCCCCACAATATTTCTGTTGAATATGCTCCCACCTCTGAATTTCTCAGACAGGATTACTGTATTTCCAGTCTAGCTGGTACCAGACAGAGTAAGATATGATATATAATACACATTTCAGAGGAAATGTTACTCCAGTGTTCAGCCCCAAAATTCAATAGAGAATGTGAGATTACGTGCAGTTGTACTAGAAGGAAGTGTGACAGAAGATCCAATTTTAATGAACACTTTATTTCAGTATTTAGCTGATGAAATATGGAAGTGATTTGAGAGAGTCTGAAAGCCCAGATGATGAGGATGGCTGGCATTATTTGTGGAATGACCTTTCTGAGTACCAAGATCTTCTGACTGTTGGACTGAGCATGGAAGTGTGATATCATTAACAAAACCGACCTGCTATAATTCATTGGTCTTTTAGAGTCTCATTTCATAAAATGTTCAGTCCAAAAGAAACATGTCAGTTTTAATTCCATAATGTAGGTTGATGCTTTTTGACAGCATGCTGAGCACATTCCTCTGTAGGAGGGATGAAGGTGGCTTCAGCAGTATGTTGGATATGTGCTTGAAAAGCAGTCAGCTTGATGTGCAATGCAAGGCCCAGATTTAGTGAGCTTCTGAGTTTCATTAATTCACCTTTAAAAAAGGAAACTTAAAAGAACTTGGCATTTCACAAGAGGAAATACAAATTTCAGAGCCTGCTCTCCTCTGGCTCATCTAGTTAGCTTTTTCTCTTCATGTGGTTGTCAGTTGCCAATCAGCCTCCAGTGACTGAATTGGAGAACAGAAAACATTCGGAATTGGCAAGGGATGGATAAGAAGTCTTTCATCTCTAATTTCTGTGGAACAATGTAATGGAGTATTAAACCTATTGAAAGTTATGGTTGTTTGGCTTATGGATACACTTGCTTCTGTCTGTTGACAAACTTTTCTGTGTACTTCATTTGTTTCTGATGAAATAATTTTAGTTTCTCATAGGACTGTGAGTGCAAATAGGAATGAGAATGCAGTGAACTGTAACATGGAATGTAATAAATGTATTATTTTAGTCCTATGAATTTTCTTTCTAATCTGCATGTAAACACTTGATTTCAAGAAATATAAGTGAAACTTTAAAAAAAAGGCAAGAAACAAACAGTATAATTAATTGGAGTTAGATGCTGCAATAATTTTTCAAACTTACCTGGATAAAAAGTTTGTTTACTCTTAGCTGGGATGACATTTTTTGGGAGTCATATTATTCTGACCATCACTGCATAAGCACACACTTAAACATATTCCTAATTAGTAATGTTATTAGACCAGAATTTAGAAAAGAGAGTGCTTATGTACTGTCATAAAGAGTGATGCTATCATGAATTGATGTCATTAACACGTTTAATTTGCACTAATTTCAATAATGAGTGTTCAGTAGCTCAAATAATTGAACATTAAGGATGTGAGCCAGAGCCTTTTCAATAAGAGATTTTCTCACTGAAAGAGAGGGACATAAGAGGAGAAATTGCTGTAATGGCAGAGTGGAAAAATTCTGGGAAAACTGTTTTATACTGCACCTATCTTTGGCATCTCTTGAAATGTATTTTTCAAAAAAAGAGACTTTTCCTCGATATTTCTGTATTAGTGTTTACCACTTGTCTGTTTTTGTAGTGAGTACAGAGCAGTGTGTTATTTTTGGTAAGGTTCTGTCTCTGATTGTACCTCACTGATCTTCAGTGCATGTCTTCTGTGTCTGAATGAATCTGTTTTATGTGGTGGCAGTGCAACCAAAGCATGAACTCTGGGTGACGTATTTTGTATTCACATGTTGATGTGCTTCAAAGACTTCAACCTTATCCAGTTTTCTGGCATTCAGAGACATAAGATTGTGTACGACTTTGAAGAAGAATCTCCTCCAACAGTATTTTTATAACTTTTTATTCTTTATTTGGTATGGTAGTAAAACATTTGTTCAAAATTGATATATGAACGGTGCTTTGTTATTTGTGAACACCTTACAATTGAAAGCGAACAGGAGTAGTCTGGGTTTAAATATCTATCTGCCTAAAGTAAGATATGTTTCATTTAATTGTATCAGTAATAATTTCTGTCTACTGTTTCCAAATAGCTGAGAACTAGTGAAAATACATTTTTCTGTTCGTATAATTACTTTTTAGAATTCATTGTAGTTTCTCTCAGTTATACCTTTAATGTGATCTGTCATGTTTATGAAATAATATTGTTTTTTAGTCATTATAATAGATACAGAAGATAGAAACCAATGTAGAATTCCACAGCTGAAAAATACAAAGCCAGGAATCAGAAAGAATTACTGTGCTTCTGTTCCTGAAAAAGCTCAGTGGATGTTCTCATGCCTCATGAATGTACTGGAGGGGGAGACTGACTCACAGAGAGAGGTAGAATAGTCTTCAGAGTGTGGAAAAGGCTTTTGCATTGGTTCATGCTATGAATTTGCTACACAGGTGGTTCAAATGGAGGAAAAGAATATATCTGTCCTCCCTTTTTCAGCGACCTCTTGTTTCTGCTTCATTTCCATCAGCAACATTGGTTCTAATGCTCTGTTGCCAGATGAAACAAAACCTGAAAATTATCTTTATTTTGCTTTTAGTTAGTTAATATTTCACACGAATGGGTTGGATCATCTGACTGAACACACAAGATTATGACCAAGTTTTTCTCCAAGGCAGGTGGTGGGGAGTTTGCAGCTGGAGGCTGAAGAATGGCTTCTTGTGATGGGCATTTTTCATTCAGTTGAGAATCTGCACTGAAAACTGGTGGGAGGAAAGGAAACAATGGTTTGAGGGGAAGATTGATAGGGGCAGTGATCCCAGAATCAAGTTATGTGGATCTGACTGCCTTATACTTAGGTCATAGGTTTCTCACTGGTATTTGTGATAATGCCCTTGATTTCTCTGCAACATAATTAAATATTTTTAATGTTTTAAATAAAAAGGAAAATATTGTGTATTTTCTATACCTTAACTACAGACTGAATGAACGATAGAAATTAATCTTGAGTGAACATTCTGGTGAAATGTCAGACAGAAAACAGAGATCAGGTAAAATGATATAAAGGTTTTTTTTAATTTCCATTTATTATTAGAGGTTAAAACAATTTTTAAAATTACTGAGTATTAGTTACTGCAATAGGCACTGGGAAAGGCCAATACCCAGTCTAAACTACTGTTAGTCCCCTCAAAGGCTAAAATATTTGAGAATAGAAACCTGACTCAGACTGCACTCAGTTATCATCCCCTATTTCCATCAGGAAGTGAGAAAAATGAATTGTGATTACACCAGACATGAACTAGGATAGCTAGGGTGCTCCAGATTGGTTTCTGGTTAAAAGGAAGGGTAATTTCTGCCTGAGACTGTAATTGAAGATGGATCTGTGCTGTGACTTCCACGATGATGGAAAATCATCCCTGCATTTAATGCTTACCTTTGCACAAGAGCAGTTTCACTGAATTGACTGTCCTGCTAAGAGGCACCGAGGTATTCCTTGCTTGGTATGGAAGAGTTTTGGTGGCACTCCTGGGCAAGATGTTTAAATCTTGTCGCAGGGATCAGTCACAGCTGTCTTTTGTATATTATGATGCTAGTGAAAAGGCAGTAAATAAACTTTTGATTTTACTAGTAAAGCTCACTGGGAAAGCCAGAGGGGTAATGAAGGCTTTAGCAGAAGTCTCAGATGGCCCTTGGAGACAGGAGATTGGTGAAAACTGAAGCAGACCGAATGATATATCCATGTTTTTATGGTGTGATATACTATAGATGGGTCCTGTTCACTAGTAATACATTGATTCTGAATAAAACTCTCAAAGCCTCGTGGTATTTTAAAGGGGCAAAAAAAATCTGTAAAATTCTTATTCCCCTTCTCAGTGACAAATCTTGCTTTGCC
>JANRMJ010000088.1:45587922-45606919 GCA_025584955.1 Alethe diademata
AAAAAAAATCTGTAAAATTCTTATTCCCCTTCTCAGTGACAAATCTTGCTTTGCCTGCAGATTTTGCTTACGGTACATCAACCTCACTTAAATTGCATGAGGAGAGCCATGGGGATGTAAGACAGAAGATCTGTAAACTGTTCTACCTTGTTCTTTCTCAGTTCCTTCTCTTAAGTCAAGGAAAGAGGTTCAGAAGGGTAGGCATATGGCATGTGAAAATGAGGACAATTTTTCTACTGACAACAGGGTCTGAGTCCCAGTGACAGGATCAAAGGGATGAGACTCACAGTAAGAAGGCTTCTCTTGCAATTCTTTGTAGTAGCTACTTTTCCATACATCACTACAGGCATACCTGAGATTCAAAATATTTTTCAGGTTGGAAGTAATTCTTTTGTTCGTTTCTGGCTCCGTACAATGTCTTCAATCATCAGGGTTTGAGCCTTGCTGGATTCAAAAGGAAAGGTTTCCTCTTGAAGTTTCCTTGTCCAGGCACTGCAGGTAGGAGATGTCTTCCTGCCAAACATTGGAAAAGTGATTTTCAGTTGATCCTGCTGAGAAGGCAGACTGGCTCTCTGGGATGACATTGGGATTCCTTTGTCATTTAGACTTGAGAAGGTTGAAGGCTGTTAAAAGCAATGACCAATACTGCCTCCACAGAGGATGTGTTACTTTGCCAATTTGATATTTGAAAACAAAATCCAAAACTGTTACTCTGGGTGGGAAAAGAGGATGAGTTAGCATTTTACTACAGATATATATTTCACCTTGAATTGTTTTTCTTCCTAATGAAGATGATATATAGGAGTCTTTTAGTTTGTGAAATATTCAGAAAAGAAATGATGGTCACTTTAAACAGTAAAGTCATGTTAATCCATCTGCCCAACAATGGCCTAAGAGCAGTAGAAATGAAAGCACTTGCCCTAGAGTTCAGATTTTCCAAGAAAGATACGTGTGGAAATTTGCATATTTATAGGCTCAGTATTAAGTACAATCTCTGTTCACATTTTAGTCACTGAAAAAAATCTTAATGGTTTGTGCATCTTCACAGTATTTTTTGTATTTCTCTCTGTTGTCCACTACAAACACTTGGACTCTTTGTCTGAACATGAAGAGTTGTGTTATGATACCTTCAATTACAGTTTAAATTGCTATAGAGTATACTTCAGAATCTGGTAATCTCATAGTGATTCCTATATTTTAAAAAAATCGAATATTTTTACTTAATTTACTTAAGCAAATAATACTGCTGCTATAAGTTATATTTCCCTATATCAAAATTTTATAAACAATTGGAATTTATGGTCTAAACCCTAAATTTACAGAAATATCTTTGAAAAAATGCACTTGTTGATTTATGATGTATCGTGGTATTTATTATATTGAGGGTCCAGTATTCAAATGCACCCTTAACCCAAATCTCTGTCTAGGTATCTATAGTTCACATAATGTTTCAGTTACTCAGATTTCATGCCTTACTAGTACATCCTTGTTTTCTATTCATTGTTTAAAAAAATGCTGATATTTTAAACTACCTATGTGAATATTTATACTCTGCATTTAATTTGATAGTGTTTTGGCATCAATGGACAATGTGGCAATTATGCATCAGTGTTCCTTTTAAAGTTATTTATTAATGCCCATGTGGATAACTTACTGTAAGAAATATGGAACATAAGATAAATGTTGTAACTCTCTGTGCTGCTTCTAAGGTTTATGTATAAAGTACATGATACTGAAGCAAATTTATTCTTCCATTTCAGTTTTCCTTCCAAAAACATCCTCAGTTTGGGTATTATTATTATTATTATTATTATTATTATGCTGATATTTAGAGGTCTACTTAGCTATTTGGTACTTTTCCAATAGTACTTTTCCATTCATCCATTATTATATTCAATTACCTGGAAACATCAAGGTATCCTCACAGTCTTTTAATGTGATTAAGCCATGACATCCTCAACCTCTCTTAAAATGCCATAATCTTTTGTGTGCAATACCAAAACTAAAGCATTTTCACGTATTAAATTGAGTTTTACTTGCCTCTCAATTTTGAAAAAGCCTGTCTGCCTGGTTATAATGACACACTGATATAATCATTTTTATATTTGACATTATTAATGAGCATGGCTGAACCAGAAGACTTCAGAGATGATAAACAGAGGATGCTCTTGGCTAAATCCCATGCACAGCTAGAACTTGGTGGGTGTTATAGAAATTATAATGGCAATGGCAACTATATATATATATATATATGAAAACTTATACATCAGTTTCTGATTGTCATTTTAACAAGATTCCTCCTGCCAATAAAAATTATGTTCTAAATGTGACCAAAAAGGTCCTAAGAAAACCCACTTAGGTTTGTACATTTAGAATGTAGAAGTGGTTCAGAAGCCTAAAATGATTATGGCTTTGTTTGATGGGTCTTGTGGATTAATTTTTAATTTTACTTCTTTTTACTGAAGAAGAAAGAGAGAAGAGATAGGCAATGATATCACTAAAGGTAAATATAGCTTTTATATTAGATGAGAAAATGCCATCTATATGAATAGTATTTCAGACATACATATCTGTTGGAAGGAGTAAATTTCCTCTTTTATATCAGCATTTGGAGAGTAGATGGATTCTGCTTTCCATTTTCATAACTCTGGTGGTATCATGGTAAAAGATTGACTCAGAGTTTTGCATTTTTTGGTATACTCTTGGTTTTGGATGCCTCATTTTCTGATGTGCAGTTTAAGATATGAAAGAAAAATAAAGTTGCTTTTCAGAAGTTTAGCCCTTTTAAAAAATTATCTCTTGGGCATTCAGTTTCAAGTACTTCAAAAAAAGTAACTAGGCATCACTGAGTATTTTAAATAAATTAGATTGCTATAGAATGGTGCAGAAAGTTCAATTATGGTTCAAGGCTAGAATTTTGTAGTCTTTGGGGAAATTTTCTTTCTTTCTTTCTTTCTTTTTTTTTTAATTTTCTTGACATCTTGGGAAATGTGAAAGGAAAGGGAGGGATTTCATCCTATGGTTGCTTGGTTTTGTTTTGTTTTCAGCAACATAGCTCATGCAGAATAGTGTATCAGCTGCTAAAAGCTGACTTTATTGAAGTGCAAATGAGACTTTGAGACTGGTAACAAGAATACTAGTAACAGGCTCAGAAAGGAGATGCTTGTGGCCTCATTGTCAGAAGCGGCTTGGTGGCACAAGGCTTTGTAAACAATTTTTTGGAAATTTTTTTCAATTTTCTTTGGAAATTCTGAAGTAAGATTATGAGAAAGAGCTGGCTTATAAGGACCTCTAGAGAAAAAATTTCAGAAACCTTTTGCCAGGAAACTAACAGTGGTTTGAAGGATAGGTTTTATAGTTCATAACTCTACTGTGAATGTTAACATCTACTGAATTTTCATATAAATGTTGCACTAGTCCTTGTGCATTGAAAGGAAATGTGCTTGCACCCTGGTGCATGGCTCATACAGATGTTACTGAGATGTAATCTGTAATCTTCTAAATGTAAAACTCTGAAAGCCATAGTCTTAAAAAAACAAAATTATACCCCACCATTGAAAAATGTGTGTTCTGTGCAAAATAAATAGATGTTTGTGCTCTGATGTCTCTTAAATTGACAAGAATCAAGAGAGTTTCAACACTGAATTTTGTAAAGCAGTTGTAATGCATTGTTTTTACTGTATCTGCTGTGAAGTTGATTAGTTACACTGTGAAAAAATAAATAGTGCCTGGCTACTTACTTTCTTATGCTATTTATTTTCTATTTGCCATACATTCTTTTCTCTTTTTAAGAAAATGATGACAGTTGTCATTCTGGTGAAAATAGTTTTACACACTGCTCTGATATACAGCAATCCTTTATTTGCTTTAATTTTTTTCCTTCCCCTCCTTCCTTTCCACTCCTCTTTCCTTCCTTTGATAATAATGTAGAAACAGCATCAGTCATGCCATAGAAGAAATAAAGCTCTGGAACTAAAATTCCACTTTTATCAACCTTTTTTCTTTGGGGGGGACCGGTTTTATAGCTAACCAATATGTCCTACTTGTAATTGCCAAGAGGAGTGGTCTTGCTCTTCCACACAACTCTTTAACTTTGGCCAGCACTGGTGCTTGGCTAATTCCACCCTCTTTCCCATTCCAGAATCCCTCGTGGCCATGATGTGTGGCTCCCTCTTCTTTGTTCTGTCATTTTAGGAAAAGTTGTAATGCTCTATTAGACATTCTTCAAGTCAAGGAGCAGAGCTCATGCTGAAGCAAATATCCAGGGGAAAATCACTCCTCATTATTTTTCGCAAATACATTCTGTTCTCTGTCCTGACTGTCCCACCAGAGGATCTGCCTGTAAATGCTATCTTCCTCATGTACTCAGTCCCAGAAAATATTTTTAATGCATTCTAAACTGACTGTGGAAAGGTGATGAAAAAGGGATTCAGTCAACCTGAAAACCCTGGGAAAGGGGTCAAAGATATTTAAAGTTTCTGGTAGCTCTGGAAAATGCCATGGATTTCAGCAGCCTCTTACACATGCTTTTCAGATTAAATTTGGAGATGCCTACATTCCCTTTAGCATTTTATGTTCTTTTTCCCCCGGTAACTACCTCCAGTATCATGTCTTGACATCTGTTATTTAATTTATTAATATATATTTTTTAAGATTGTTGATGTCCTGTACATTGTACACACAGTGAGAAGAACTGTGGTATTTCATAGCAACAAACCTCTGAGTGCAAAATGTTTTGAAAGGCTTTTTAGGTCAAAAGAATCAAACCTCTATCTTCCACAGTGCTTTTGATGAATGAAGGAATTAGGCAAAGCCTTTATGTACAGACTTCAAAGCAAAATCTGTCATTTGGCAAACATTTTTCAGTATTATTGTCAATAGGGTAACATCAATAGTTATACGTGCCTGTAAGGAGCTAAAATGACTTCATTTCTCATGAAAAAGGCAAAGTTTATTATTTTCTACCAAACTGAGACTACTATGACTTGAGATGATACAAGCCTTGCTGACTGAAATTACTAAGTGTCAGTGCAGAGCCAGAACAAGAAAGTAAATTTTAAGAATTCCCAACTACTTCATCTTATTAATATATAAAATAACCTTTTATTTTGTAAGAATTGTAAACAAATGTCATAATAAATAAATAAATATTTCTTCTTAATATCCAATTTTATTATTTGCTAATAATATCTGCAGTAGAAATTGAAAGAGACATTTCCTCATACACCATGAACAGTCAGACAATGCAGTATATCAGCCTCCTGTTGTGTGAAGAACACCTCAGAGACGTTTGTCTGGTGTAAATCATCTGAGAAGAAATAGAAAATAAGCAGTAGATCTTTCTTAACACTCTCCTAAGGTGGTCATAAGACAAAAAGGACCGAACATCCTTGAGAATGATTTTTGTTTAGGTTGTTTGTTACATGGTCCTGCTGTTGAGGTCAGTGAGCTCTCAGCAGCTGAGCCTCCAAAGGTGGTTGGGCTCTTGAATGCTGGGGATTCCTTACAACATATTTGGGCAGATAACCTGGCAAAAGTTCAGACACTTTTGTACTTTTTCTGCCAGCTGTACCTAAAGAAAAGAGGGCACCAATACCTCAGCAGTGACCTTATTTCCCTGCTTCTAAGTGTTATTTTCCATAGAGACCCCTACAAGAAGCTCTGGGGGCTGTGCTCAGAGCATGAATCAAAGGTTAGATATGATCCTTAAGACTTGGAATTCAAAGCTGTCTTTTTCCTATACTGACACTGAATCTGCAAGGCTCAAATATTTTCTGTTTTATTTGAGATAAATAATTCTGTGTGTCTCAGTTTGTATCTATAAGATGTCAATAATGCTACTCATAAAGCTGTTAAAAATAACATCAACTTAATGAATGCAAAGTACTCATCTTTTTTTTAATAAAGGACTTGTCAGAAAACTAGAACAAATTATATTTTTGAACTTAAATTCTGAGAAACATATGTATCCCCTTAGTCAGAAGTATACTGATTAAGCAGATGAGTGATATTTCTGTGCCTTGAACTTTCCTAAGGTAAATAAATCAGTAATTAATGTAGACAAATCCTCAGAATTTAGCAATCAGGGTTCCCCTCAGGAAGTAATCAGGAGCAGAGCTATCTGGCTAGTAAATTCTGAATCTAAAAACTCTTCAGAAAGAGGTGTGAAAGTAAGAACTCTGCTATCTTTCTGTTATTAATGATAATACACAACAGCAATTTTATCCTGCTTATCTGTTGCCTGTTTTGGGTCTGTTGCTGATAACAAAGCATGCTATCTTAATAATGGGCTTATTTGTAGTTTGCCCTATAGGCAGTATTGGAACTTTGAGACCTTCATAGTTGCAGTAAATTAAGCTGTAGTCGTAAGTACAGTTCATCACTGCCTGAGGTTTGAATGAGTGGGGAAAAAAAAAATCTGTCAACCAATAAATAAAGTTAATAGCAAAGTTTAGTTGCTGTACTGAGATTGCTGATCTAATTTTATTTGAAAGTTGACAGGACCAGGCTCAGTGCAAGGCAGTATTGCTCCTCTGCAATCAATAGAACTGATTTACAGCTGCAGCTGCAGGACCAAAATTATTTTGTAACTAAGAGCTATATGTTCTGATGTGACTGAAAACTATAAGCAGTGTTTTGCATCAAAATATTTGGTTTGGAATTACAGCCTTCTCAGCACATAGTAAAGTCACAGTGAGATCACACATTCATCATTCAGACTGTCAATGAGCATCCAGCACTGTTTCCATCAGAAGCTGCTACTTAATCCATGCAGTCAGTTGCACTGAGCACATACATTTGTGGCTTAACAACAGTCACCTCTGGTGAGAAATTTATTTGATTCCCTATATTTGGAATTTCTACAGCAACATGCAAAAGATCTCTGAAATATAATTTACTAAAATATTTTCACCATGTAGCATTTTTTGGGCTTGAGATTTTTTGCTGCCTTCTGATAACCCAGAGTGCTTTAAAATTCTAACATAATTATTTATCTAAATGGGAAAATCTTGTTAGAAACAACCTTCACATTTCCCAGCAGCAACAATGAAGATAAATGTGAGTGTATTATCGCCACAGCATTCCAAAAAACACATTAAGGGAAGAGATACATCAAAGCTGACGTGTCCTACAGACTGCCAGGGATTAGTGGTCAATAACTGGGCAGCAGGGCCAGAAGAGTGCAGGCAGCCATGACTGGTGACCTCACTGACAGAAGCAGTGCTCTGTGACAAAGGCAGCAGTTAGAAACTTGCAAAATCTTGGGAGTTGTGCAGATGTTAAAAGTTTTTTTTCTGGATCTTTGCCATGTAAGGCCTCGGGTCCCACTTCAAGCCCATGTGCTGTCAAGTCCCTTAGAGGTGAACCTCTGTGAGGGGAAGGTGACCCTGGGCACGCACAGAGGCTTCCCCTGCCCAGCTCTCCTGAGCAACTCCAACTCTCACTGTTCTCTACTGCATACACCTGAGTGATCCTCCAGCCCTTTGGGTGAAGCAATCGGATCTTCCTGGAGCCCTGGAATGGGAGGCCTCTGTGCATGTTTGTGCATGTGTGTGCACGCACATTTTGGGTGGTTGTTCTTGTCCACGCAGTAACAATACTCCTGATGGGTACACCGAACCTCTGACCTGTTAAATTACATTGCAGTGTCTCTGGTGACGCCCTCCGCATTTGTTAGTTTTGGGCGCTGGCTTTAATTGAACATTTGACTTTTTTCTCTCTGTGAGGTTGTTTTTATGTGCTTTAGTGACAACCCTACAGCCTTTATGTCCTGAAGCATTTCAGTTTGCTCCTCTCCAGGAGCAAACTTCTTCATATCCCTGTTTAGCACAGAGCCAGTACCATCCTACTGCTGCCTTAGGAAACAGGGCAGGAGCCACTTCGTGAGAACTTGATGAAGAACCTTGGTGTAATTTCCACTTACTGCAATGTTAGAGGGGGCTCAATAATAAAAGAAAAACCAGTTTCTTGCATGGATAAATAGTGACAGGATAAGGGGCAATGGTTTTAAACTTAGATTGGATGATAGGATGAAATTCTTTACTCAGAGGGTAGTGAGGTACTGGAATAGGCTGCTTAGAGAGGTTGTGGATGCCCCTCTCAAGGGGTTCAAAACCAGACTGGATGGGGCCCTGAGAAGCCTGGTCTAGTTGAAGGAGTTCCTACCTAAGGCAGAAGGCTGAAACCTCTCTGATCAGTGAAAGGGATCTTTCAGATCCCTTCCATCCCTAACTGTCCTGGGATTCTAGGATTTAATTGTGGTGGAGAGAATGCACAACAGAAATATCCTTAGCTAGCTCCTTCAGATTGGAAGATAGGTTTGCTAATGCTGAATGTGTATTTGCCCACTGACTGTACTAGAGACGTTTACTCTGTTACAAGCAAGGTTTAGAGAATATTTTATACCATTGTGTTGAAAAAGCACAGATTCTTTATTCATTATACAGTTCCCTTTTTCTAAACAACTATTGATGTTAACAACTACTTACTTAAACAACTAGAAGTCATAAAATAATTAATGACTTTAAAAGAGATGCAAGTTATTGACAGTCCACTATTGTAGAATAGCCTACATGGCTAAAATGCACCATTTATGGTATTTGGGAAACTCAGGTGCAACAGCAGAGCTAGTACTCAAAAAACTCTATCAACCTATACAGTGATGCTTGCATTGCATTTTGAGCTGTCAGCCAGGTAGATAAACAGCTCAACATTTCGGGCACACAAATAAAGTTCAAAGATAGATAAACAGGCAGGACTGGACCAAGAAATTAAAGCCTACCACTAAGATAAAATTTAAATCTTTTAATTCTTATTTTATAACAAAAAAGGCACCTACACAATCTCATTTGATCCTTGCTTCTCAGAGCATGACAATGAGGGACAAAATAGATGAGTTCTGCAGTGGTTAGAGGAACTGAGGTGAGTTCCTCAGGACCCATTGGCATTACTAGTAGTGCTATGTCATTCTCTGCTGAGATTTGCTTTCCTGAGTGTTGTGATCCTTGTGTCTTGGTTTGAAAGACAGATGCCTGCTAAGAAAGGAGCCTCTCTTGAAATGGAAAATGTAACCCCTCTCCGTCCAAATTATTATAATTTTGAAATTAAGGAGCTCTCAGCCAAAGATAGGGAATAGGAATAACAGTTCTTTACTAGGAAAATTAAAATAAAAATACAGTCATACAAAAAAAACAAAATACTGACAGAATCAGAATACAACCTGACATCCAGTCAGTCAGGGTGTTGGTAGCAGTCCAATTAAATGGTAGCTACAGTCCTCCTGCAGTGGCAGATGTGGTTCAGTTGGAGCAGTGGTCCTGTAGAAGGATGCAGTTTCCCTCTGAGGGTTCAGTGATGGTGGGGGAAGGGTCTGGTTTTCCTCTGGAATCCAGTGGAAAAAGGCTGCTCTGATATTCCAAATCTCAGTTTTTATCTAGGTAGGAAATGCTTTACTCTTCCCCCTGGGTGGAGCATCTCCCAGTGGGATAATGTAATTTTATCAGCCATGAAGTGGGACTCTGGCCCAGCAGCAGATGATCTCTTCCTGGAGGAAGGATGGATTGTGGAAAAGATAAAGAACACTGTGCCACCTGGTTTCAACAGACGGTGATAGAATACATACTTTTGGTTACATCCTGCACTGCAACCCAAGACACCTTTGTAAAGCTATGCTAACACTTCTTTCCCAGAGCTGGGTGTAGTTGCATCCTGACTCAGTTCTGTGATCAGAGAAAGAAAGGAGACTGGGACAGGACCCAAATAAACTCTTCTGCTTATCTGGTGATTTCTGTGATTTCAGGTGGACCATTGACCTTGTCTCAGAAGTCCAGACCAAGGCTGGTGATGTGCTGCAGGCATATCTGCCCCATGTTGCATACACAGCCTCAATGATACATGCTCTGCTGAGTGTGAGTCTTACCAGCACCTCTGCTTAGTGCAGCAGGGAAAGAAGAAGCTTTAAGAGTCAGACTTCTCATTATTCCTCAAGTCTCCTTTCTGCTGTGAGAAAGGCAGTGGTGCTGTCTACTAAAAGACTAATGGCTCACAGGCAGGAAGGACAGTACTATCTTTTTTCCTCCCACCAACCACACAGTCCATATCAGCTTTTTTTCAGGGCTAGTTGGTGCAGTACTCCAGAATGAAACCAGAAATGAGTATCTGAAAGAATATCTATATTCTTGCTTGGTAAAAAGCCTGTAGTGTAAATTTGGCAGAATACCTTCTGGCCAGTGCTATCAGAGAACACAAAATCATGTATTTTACCTTTCTCCAGGGCAAGTTGTGTTTTTACTTATGAGCTTGCCTCAGTTTTACCAGCACTGCTGTTTCTTGTCTTAGTGTTTTATCTTGCTTGTCACCATTTCACTTTCAGGCAGGTTCACAACTGTACATTTTAAATGGATTGCAGCAGAAGAGTAAATGAAAATTTCTGTATTCAAGGCTTTTCCCATCCTTAGGGGCTCTGGACCTTGTAGAGAAGGCAAAAAGCTTACACCATGCAGAGATTAACCTTTATTTGCTTTGTATTTCTAAACTTTTTTGTGCTCTCAATTAAAAATATTGCCTTTAAAGGCTTTCCCTCATGAAAAGGATTATTACTTGCCTGAGAAAAAATAATTAGCTGATAATTTAGCCTGAAAATAAATAAACCACTAGTTCATAATTCATAATACAGCAGGAAAATTATAGTTGCCTGTGAGGTAATCCAAAACTGCATTCTAATAGCCATTATCCCCTTTGGGAAAAACTGTGTGAAGGCCGTGTTTTACCTGGAGACACCTTCATTGGGAGATGGAAGCTAAGGGTTCCTCCTTGGTCCTTTTTTCTACCCAGACAAAACTTTCCAAAAGTAGTCTCTTCACAGTTTCCTTCTATAGGGGAATTTCCTAGAAATAGGAAGCAGTATAAAGCAGGAAGATTGAGATCCAAGCACTGAAGGAGCTAAACAAAACTTTAAATGTCAGAGGAAGACACTACACGTTTCAGTGCACCCTCAGATGATGTACCACCCAGAGTGACGGTGAATAAAGTTAAATCCAGTCAGCAGTGGTCACCAGGGGTGTTCCCCAGGGCTCTGCAGAGGGATCTGGACAGGCTGGATTGATGGGCCAAGGCCAGTGGTATGAGGTTCAAGAAGGCCAATGCCAGGTCCTACACTTGGTTTACAATCCCAAGCAGCACTACAGGCTGTGGGAAGAGTAGTTGGAAAGCTGCCCAGTGGAAAAGGACCTGGGGGCACTGGTCAGTGTCAGCTGAACATGAGCCAGAGTGTGCTCAGGTGGCCAAGAAGGCCAATGGAATCCTGGCCTTTTTGAGCAACAGTGTGGCCAGCAGGAGCAGGGAAGGGACTCTGTATTTGGAACTGGTGAGGCCACACCTCAAATCCTGCATCCAGTTCTGGGTCTGTTGGTACAAAAAAAGACATTGAGGTGCTGGATTGTGTCCAGAGAAGGGCAGCAAGGCTGGTGAAAGGATTGGAGCACAGGTGTTGTGAGGAGGGCTGAGGGAACTCGGGGTATTTAGCTTGGAGAAAGGGAGGCTTGAGGGGAACCTTATAACTTTCTAGAACTCCCTGAAAGGAGATAGTAGCCAAGCTGGAGGGCAGTCAGTTCTTCCATATAACAAGAGGACAAGATAAAATGGTCTCATGTTGCACCAGGGGAGGTTTAGATTGGATATTAGGAAAAAATTCTTGATAGAGACGTTTGTCAAGCATTGGAGCAGTCTGCCCAGGTATAGGGCTCGAGTCACCATTCCTGAAAGTATTTAAAAGATGAGCAGAAGTGACACTTGAGGATGTGGTTTAATGGTGAATGGTTGATCTGGGTTGGATGAAATGCCTTGTACCTCTGTGGGGAACTAAGCTCACCCAAAATTATCAGATTTTTTGGAGCTGCGCTTCTAGACCGGATTTAGCCTAAGCCCAGTGCAAGTACATTTGTAGAACTAATTAGAAAGAGCAATCCATTCTATACGACTTGAATGAAACCTTCAGCTGGGTTAAGTCTATGGCTTGAACAGAAGATAAGAAATAATGGAGTCAGGAAGACCTGTTTTGGACCTTAAGGAGTTTACTTTGAACTTAAATTGAATTGCAGTCTCTTTGTAGGCACTAGATGATTTTTTTTTTAAATTCTGCAGTTCACAAACAGAAAAATAAAAGTAGAGAAATAGAATATAATTATTAAGGAAGACTTCCTTTACAATTGAAACAGTGGTATTTGGATAGTCATGTGTATAGTCCTGTTGAAGATTACCAAGCTGGTTTACATTGAGTCTTGATCATATTATCGATTGTTTCAACCTTTGGAAGTGTAAAGAAGTTAATTAAAGAGAGACCTGAAGGGAAAGAATCTCAACTGCTGTTGAGGCTTATCTGTGGCAAGGTAGTATATGAAATTCTATTGAAAATGCCTTACCAATTAAATTTTTAATTTCAGTAGTAGAGGATCTGTTTGTTAAGTAGGTTACAGCTGCTTGGGACTGCCTCTACATAGTAGACAGGATGGCTGAGTCATACTTTTACTGACTTACCCTCTGGTCAGCAAAAGATGTTTCTAAGGCAGAGTCCCATCCAGAGGGAATTTGGTATGGATATTAGCTTTTCTTTGGGCTATGCTAGAAAAACAATCTTGCTCTTTCTGAGGTAGAAAGAAGAACATGCTGTACATCTAGAAACAGGAACTTAAGAGAATTGCTACAATCTCATTATGAAGACGTGACTTTAGCAGATTGTTCCTGTATTTCTGTTAGGAGTCTTTATGAGACTGAAGCCAGAAACAAAACAAAACACAGATATTTAGGCATTGTGACATTTACACAAGTAAATCAAGCTGTAAGGATATAGTTTTGAAAAACGATGGCTCTTGTCATTGGAGCATGATCAACCTTAGTTATTGATCTGCAGAACAGCTTTCCTGACATTCTATTTCTTTTACTTGTATAGTGGAAAATCTAGTAAGCCCCTTTTTTTTAGGGGCCAATCTTTCACAAATTCATTGCTATGCCTGAAAATTACTTTGAGAAGTAAACTTTGTGAATGTATTTTGAAACATTTTATTTTGTATCATTAAACAGTCATGAGTGTACTGAGAAGACCACTGTCACTCTTGAAGTCCTCTGGGAGCCAAGGATGGATGCTTTTATAAACCATACATTCTTCACCACAAGAGGTTAAAAATTGGTCATTTATTTTAATGAATGACAGTTACAGTCCAAAAATATAGTTTTTAATCACAATATAGATAATTTTCACTGAGTGAAAATCACTGAGTCAGTGGTTGAAATAATTTTTTAAAATCAGTAATAAAATACAAATTCTGCAAGTATAACTCAGAGTTTAGAGGTAGATTCTGAGAGTCAGTAAGACGCAATCCTATGACCAATTTATTTATGCTTTTCGTACTATTAGATCATTCTAACTGCTTGAACAACATTAAAAACAACCATTAATATGAATCCACTGCTAGCAAAACTTAGCAATGAAGTCTGTTAACTAACTAAATTTTCCTTCAGCAAGAAGAATGTAATTTATACCACCTGAATAGTTCTTCAGACCACATTATTTTGATTTCTCCCTGTAGATGCACAGTACTTACCCTGTTTCATCTGAGAATAATATCTTTCACGAGACTGAATATTTACTGTTTCGAAGTCCTAGCCTGCTTGATAATATTTGCTATCATTATTAAAACGCAAATATAAAATTGCTGTTGTTTAGAGTACACTAGCAGGGAAAGGCCAGACTGTTGATCAGCCTGATGCAGAAACATGCTGACAGCAGAATATTTATTTACCATTTCTAAGTCCTAGTCTGCTCCAAAAAGTGTCATTTGTTTTTAGCAGTGATTCAAGCTGACATTTGCCTTCCATTGCATTACATTAAGCAGCATTTTGGTCTGGAGAAATACTAAGCTATGTAGGTAGAGCACACAGTTTTAAACAGCAGCTCTAAATGAAAGACATGGCTAAGAAAAGGCCCTTGAGGTTTAGCACAGCTGTTGGAGGAAGGTTGAATGGAATTTAGTCTATAAAGACTGGAAGACACCATTTCAGAAATATAAGTGGTCTCATCAACTCAGCTAGAGCCCAGAGCTACTTTTTGAGGTGCTCAAGCTGATTAAATCTGCCTGAGAAGATGCATGCATGCAAAATGGTTATTTCCTGAAATCCCTGCTAGTGCAGTTATAAAAATTGTCTCAAATGAACCAGCACCTTTTTTTTTAGTTTGCTATACATTCTTTCAGCCATAAATCTGACCAAACCCAAAAATACTACCCACTGAACTCCCAGCCGATCTCTAACCAGATTTACATATTTGTATTAGTCTCCACAATCTAGTAGAAGGTGAAAATTTCTTTTTCCTTCAATGCCTTGTTCTTTTCTTTCTATGGAAGCTTGCCATCTTCCAGCTGGCTTTATACTGAGCAGGTCCTGTTTTTATTATTTGCCCCTGTGTTTACCCTTGGAAAGATATTTAAGAAGCTCTAGGATGAGCTTTAGGGAATCCAAAGTAGTGCTGTGTACCAGGTAATGTTACTCAATGATAGAAATGTGCTTAGATGCTCAGAAATGTGTAAATTTAGTGAGTTTTTGTAGGAAAAAAGATCCAAATCAGCTCAATGGACAAAAGTTAATATTCAGCAACATGGGCATGGGCAACATGGGCAACATTAAGCATAGTCCAAATCTGCTCATTCAGAGCTTTGTATTTAAGGTTATGTCAGATAAGCAAGAGCTACACATACACATATTGTAACTTGTGTGACAAACTGAGGAACATGGAACAGGCTTTCTATGTCTTGTACATCTTCAGCTGATGACCATGCTGAGGAGATGGGTGAGCTGAAGGCAGTGCATTTTGCCTTTCCAGCTACTGCCATCACCATCTCTGATCATCAGGACCAACAGAACTTTGTCAACCTCATTCTGAGAATGACCTAACCAAAATAAGTCAGACTGGTATTTCTACAGCTGAACTTCACAACAGAAAATTTGAATGTGAATTAGAGTTTCCTTCCTCTCTTGTTTCTCCTACTCCTTCCCCAGACATGTTTATTTTCTGTCTCCATCTCCATTTGCATTCTGCTGACTGGCAGACTGATTCTTTTACAAAAATGCTTTACTCTTCTGATTGGAAAGATATCATTATAAAGGATTAAATTCCTAGAGCAGAATTAATGCAGACATTTAGTGATGAAATCCAAAATTGTGACCTCAAATTGTATCTCCCTAATCTTGAAGCCATCTGAAATCACTAAGACTTAATTTCTGTCGGTAAAAAAATCTATTATTAGACTGATGAAATATGTGTGCAGCTCCACAAATTTTGTTCCCAGATATATTTTCAAAAAACAGAATGTCAGAGGACCACAGTATTTCAGCACTCTGACCTGTATATTAAATGTCATCAGATAATACTGCCTACTTTTATTTAGGAAAGGAGCATCAGGGGAGAACTGATGATACTGGAGAGTCCTAAAACTACGTTTCTTTTTCAGGAGGCCTAATTAATGCTGATTTAAGAGTCCTAGAGACTAAAGGTAACGAGAACAGAGTAAGGACTCTTAAAAATAGTCATGAAAGTGTTCTCTTCAGCCATTTTAAGTGTTGTGGGCTAGGTCAGCATACTGGGTTTGAAACCTAGACTGTTCTTTTTTTTTACTTTTCAGTTATCTCTGCCACTCCCATAATGCCCTCAACTCAGGTGTGTACTTGGGACTGCAAAGCAAATCTTGAAACTTTTTCTGCAATAGCTTTTATTTTGGAATATAGCTACCTGCAATGCATTGGCAAGGTGAAGTTCTAAGACTGCTTAGAATAGCATGTTTCTGACTGAGATAAAAAGCTCTGTATTTAGCTCCTCTCAGCTGTGAATTCTGTCATTCTGTGATTTGCCTATCACGAGTTTAGGAGGGCAAAACTACTCTCTGTCTCTGATTATGCAGAAACATCTTTGCTGTAACTGAGCTGCAAAGACCAACTGGTTGCACAGAGATTCATTTGTGTCTACCAGCATACAGATAAAGACAACTGATAGAAAAAAAAGACAAGAGATGATATTTAAATGCATATTTCTGTGTGCTTATTTATTTTCAATTATTAAAAGTAATAATTGAGGATTGTAACTGCTGGAATGACAATGATATTGTTATTTAATACTGCCAGTGGTCTTATATGAGTCAATTGCCTTTCACGTCAATTAGGTACCATGGAAAAAATGGAGAAGAAGAAAGTTTAACAATGTGATACAAGTGAAAAAAAAGCCTTCTTAGACATTGTTAACTCAAATTAAAGCCTCACTGGAAATGGAAAAAACTATGTTTATTTGGAAAATGACAGTAGGTAACAATGAATTTTCATTAAAGAAGAGACTGCAGTTAAAAGCCGGATCTTGATTTCAAATTTTCTGGCAAATTATTTTGAGCCAGTTCATACTTAATGGTAAAGTGCCAAGGAAAACTTGTAGAGCAACCTATTAATTAGAAAATTTGGAAAAGCAGTAGAGAAAAGTGTTAAGTATTGTACTAAAGTTCAGATTGAAGGAAAATGGTTATTGTATGTTCTGGAGGGTGGGGGCAGCTGTGGGGTTTTTTTTGGTGGGGTTTGTTTGTTTTGTTTTCTTTTTAATAGTCCAATGTTTCTTGCAAAGAAACTCAAGCTTTGTGCAAATTTTGTCATATGTGAAAGCATTTTTTCACCAATAGAATCAGTATTTCAGCATTCTGGTAAAATGATCATCACTTTGACCACTGATGGTGTTAAATTCAGTATAGAGTAAATATCATCTCTTCACTGAATTCGATGATGAATTTGATGACTGGACTGTTCAAAACTGATTGGAGCACCTGATTTCATCCTGTAGTGAATAATGGGATTTATCTTTCCTTCCTGTGACTATCAACACTTCTATTTGGAATGTCTTCATCAGATAAGTATGGAACTTTTACACTATATCTTTGAGTTCTTCTTAGTAAGCACTTTTATATCGTTGCCTGTTTAGAACTTCTCCTCTGTAGTTTGTATATGTGTAACAAGGTGACAAGGCATGTGAAGGAAAGAAAGAGTAAGAAGTCCTGTAAAGTTGTGTATGCTACATTGGTGGCTGTAGAACAAAGAAATAAAACAGTAAGAAGAATTTGTGGTTTTTGCTATCTATCTATTTTTGCTATACTATTTGGTATAAAAATGCGTGTTCTAAATTTACTTTAAGTCGGGAGCAAAGCCTTTTCATTTTAGAAAGGCAAATGTTTTGTCTGCAAAACAGATAAAATTTTCTAAGTTTCTAAATTCAGTACCTTAATTTCTTTGCTCCATGACATTTGCAAAGAGCAAGTGGTAGAGTTGGTAATAAGCTCTAATAATTCATCATGGTTAAAATTACATTATTTAACATCTCTGCACTAAGAAATCTATTAAAAAAGAAAGAAAAAAAACTTTCAGTGCTGCTCAGAATGAGCAAAATGCATTTGGTATGCAGCAAGTATTATGCCATGGTACTTACACTTTGAAATTGAATCAACTCTTTTCTTCCTGCAGAATCTTACTTGAAATTCAAATGCCTAGAAAGATGGTCAGGAGAAACAGAGGAGCACAGATTTGTGCCTGTCATCGTACCCTTGTTCCACAAGTGGTGGTTACGGGGCAGCTGAGTTAGTGGAATAAAACTAAAATTTTCAGAAAAGGTTCTAGGTAGGATGCCTTTAAAGCTCTAGTCATATTAGTGAAAGAATGATGAAACAGAAAGCTCTCCTTAGATGCTATCAACAGCATTTCTTAAACTAAATTTTAAAATTTGATATCATTTCAGTTTATTATTGACCATGAAATTGCTGATGTATTGCTGGAAGAAGGTGCTGTGTCTTGGACTGGAGGAGTAAAAGGTATATTGTTTAGGTTCTTTATAAAAAGAGCAGTGGCCAGGTTCTGTATTCCCAGTACTCCCAGTGTGTAGCCTCCCAGATGTTAAGTCAGGGTTGGTTTTCTTTGTTCCTTTTCAGAATTTATATACAGCCATTAGCTGAGATGGGCAGATTGTGCATGCTGGGTGGCATATCTTATCCTGCATCATGTGAAACTCCAGACTTGCTAGCAAAATGGCCTAGAGCACATAAAAGGCCAACTCATGGGTGAATGACAGCTGGCTAAACCTGAACCCAGATGAGTTTGGAATTGTTTTGAATTTGTGCCCTAGTTTTGTTTTCTATTTGGATTGTTCAGTACTAAGCTTTCCCCCTAGATACTAGACTATTGCTCAGTTCTTTCCGTTCTCATGAGGAAAGCAATTCTCAGCTGTTTATGCATGAAACTGCTGCTGGTTGGACTGCAACAAGAAGCTGTGTCTGAAGTGCTGTGTGCTTACATTCTCATGCAGAGCACTGGGATGAATATTCTTGGAAACAAAAGACTTAGACTGTTTTTTCACAACACTTCCTCTATTTCTCATCTATTGACAAAACATTTTCTCAGGCATAAAGGTCAGTATCAAATCTAGGCTGCTCACAGTGGATGGAATCTTCTCAGAAGTGATGGAATAGGAAGGAAAGGGCTATAACTTTATGATCCAAACTGTCTTCGACTTTGCCTTGGCAGCTCCAGCTCATTAAAACAATGTTTTCACTGTGATCTATTCGAGTCAATAAACCTTGGTACCAGTAAAACACAGTATTCATCTATTCCCCTCAGCAGTACTGCAATGCTTATCTATGACCAATCAGACTGTTCTGCAGAAGGTAGATCCATGCCAATTACATGCTGCCCATTGCAGCTAATTAAAGTTTCCTGTATTAATATTAGTCTGATTGAAGTCAACTTGCTAGCAAACACATAGTGAGAGGCATGCCAAGACCATTGTAAGACCCTGGAGGTGCCTGAAACATATTTTTCTCTCACTGAGTTTGCATTAAGCCACTCTATAAGCCACAATTTCAAAGAGAAAGGTAGGTCTAAAAGCATTCATATGTATAAAATAAAATTTTATAGCACTTTTAGGTAGCAC
>JANRMJ010000088.1:45609940-45631058 GCA_025584955.1 Alethe diademata
TAACTTCTAACTTTTAATTATTTTCAACAAGGTAACTAAAATCCTAATTTTCTAAAATTAGTGTTTCACCCAGAAAGTTAAATCATCCAATCTGATTGCAATAATTAATTTCATCATGATAGATGCAGCACTTGAATTTCATTAGACTATGCATTATGTATTGTCTAGAACACTATAAAAATTAAATGTGCAAAGATTGTGATTTTTAAAATAAATGTGTCTATATGCATATTTATATCAAGAAGTCATACAGAAAAGAAAATTATAAAATTGTTTTCCCTCATGAGTTGAAGCAAACTGCATTAGTGTTTCTCCCTTTAAGATTTTTTTCTATTTCATTTTTGCTGTATGAAAACACCATGCGTGCTGAAGGTTGAGATACCTCATTTACCTCTTTAAGTTGAAAAAGTGAGATAAAACACTACAGTAGAGGAGAATAGGTCTGTATCCAACAACAGATCATTGGAATTAAGCTTGAAAAAAATTTCAATGCATCTTTGCCTAAATTTGTAATTATTAAAAAACCCCAAATGATTGCAAAACCCAGACAGCCAAGCATCTATTGCAGTGATATTTTTGTCTACAGATTTTTACAAGCTACCATGGTAGCAGAAATATTTTTACTTGGCTTTAATAGCAGCTGTAGTTCTTAATATCAGGCAGAACATGTGCCAGTTCAAGGAAATTGGGGTTAAAAGATCTCAGCAGAGGTAAAATAATGGATATTGGGGAAAAGATAGGTTTTGTAAGGCGTTGTCTCCATTAACAAGTATTTTAGATTAACAGAAGTGGTCTGAAAAGCATTTGTCCCTGAGGACCTGTCAGACATATTCTAATCATCTTGGAGGTGATACAAAATAGCTCTTGTCTATTTTCCAGTTTGGTTTTATATAAAAGAAGTGCATTGAAGCCACTTTCATTCCTCTCCACAATGCTCATCAAGGTGCAGCAGGTGGTAGTAAGCACAAGGTTCAATTCCAATGTGCAGTCCTCAAATTCTCCAAAATGCTAATACAGATGCATATTGTTTCATCTTTTAGTGTGTGCTGACTAGATCTTGTTAATGATACTCTGCAAAACTGGGATATGTGGATGTTATTTTGCCAGAAAAAAAAATCTGCTAATCCTTTCATAATTTTATGAGAAGGCAAAGAAAACTCCATAAAATTAAAGGTTCAGTTTTTCTTTATAGAAGGTTAATTTATCGTGTAACTGCCAAAGATATGAAATAAAGTGATTTGAAATCTATCCTTATATTTTGAATATTTAATGAACTTGTCACTGGCAATCAGAGACAATCTATAGTCTGCTGCACCAGTAAACCACACTATTTGTGAATCTATGTTTGTAAAAATTCATACCAAACCCATACTTTAAGTGTTGAAATAGCAAACTGTGCTATTTCTGAATGAGACCAGACTTACACTGTAACCCACACTATGTGTACATCTGAGATTTATTGAATGTGAACAGAATAGACAGTGGCGAATCTTCCTAATCAGAAATTAAGCCTAGTTGCACCCAGCCCTTCTGATCTCTGAGGACTAGCTGGAAAACAAGAGCATTTATTTTCTGCCAAATTTCTGTACCCTAAACAAAACAGTATGCTGAATCATCTGGACTATCAGGATGTCATGAAACTGTTAAAGGTCTTCTACAGATAAGACATGCATGTTTCTAAGTCTGATTTTTGCTCCTTTCTCCTCCTACTAGAAAGCCTCCAAAAGCTTGGGTTTTGAAGTCTCTATTTCACTCTAGGCAAATCAGCATGCCTTCTAAAGCCACAGGCAAATGCCAAAAGTTGATTTTTAGATGTGGGATTCTGACTAAAAAAGTTGTGAAAATGAAAGTCTTCTGATTTATTGGAAAAAGCTACATCTTTCCAAATTAAATACAAACCTTGGGTTCAGCATGTTCAAGTCAGCGCCAATCCCATTCACTATGGTGCCTCCAGAGGCCGTGTTTATACCCAGGAAGATAAGATGGCAATTAGAAGCAAGCAAACAAAACTGCCTAAACCAAGAGTACACACACACTTCATACTCAGAGTATGAAAAATGTTATACATAACTTTAGTTGAAAACTGTTTTAAACTTCCTTTTTTCACAGAGGCTGTCTTGGCAAGTAGACTCAGTAAAATGCATGTTAAAGAATTATGTTTTCAAGCACAAAACCAAAGTTTTTGAATCTACAATGAATGATTTTGAATGGTGTTGAATCTACAAAACTGATATAGTTTTCTTCTTGCAAACTTAGCAAAACTTTCTCAACAAATAACAAAAACTTCATAAATCTTTATATGGATTCTTGGTGCAATGTTACATTTTAAGTGGCAATATTAATACACGCTTTTCCTATTGTTTTCTACTGACTGTATAAGAAACAAGGCTAATAGATATACCAAAAATAAGGCATAATGTTGTTTTGATGAACTAGGTGTTTCTTCAAAGGAAAGCTAAATTTGGTGTACTTCCAGTGTATGTGAAATTTCAGCAAGCTGGCTAAGCTGGCTGATTTCCTTTGGGTGATGAGGAAATTGTAAGGTTTATCATAACTTTGGAGTATGGCTGATGTCATTAGGGACTGGAACATCTCTGCTATGAGGAGAGGCTAAGAGAGCTGGGATTGTTTAGCTATAATAAAGTGATTGGAACTAGAATATATATAAGGTACCTTCCAGCTCTAGACTGTTTATGATTCTCTGGTTCTATGATTCTATGATGTGTAAGTGCTGGAACTAACCGAGGACAGAGTCAGCATGCAAGGTTTTTTTCTGCCCCTCTGTCACCAACTGTGACATAGCAGAACTTGCTACATGCTCAAGCAGAAACTGCTGCCTCTGGCTTAAGAACAGGTCACCAGAATGCCGGCATGGATTCGTGGCACTGCCTGAAGGAGTTTGTTTTGCTGTTACCACATCAGGGCACTTTTAGTCATGTGCAATTTCCTACCTTCTCTGGTTGCCTCGTTGCCTGGAATTATCATCATTTGTGGCTTGACTGCTTTGTTCTGCATTGTGCTTTTCGACACCACACCTGCTCATGGACAAAAGAAGACTGTCAAGAAGTTCAGGGAACCAGGAAAGATTAAATGTGATTATATCCATAATGTAACTGCCAATCCAAACACACCTCAAGAAGCCATTGAATTCAATATAGATGATTTACTAGTCAAGGTGGAGAAGATCAGTCCTGTCCACAATGAAGTGAGTAGTAGGATTTTTATTATTACTATTACTATTTAATCTTCACCATCATAATGATCAATTTTATTTTATTTGGTTGTTGTTGTTCAATGCTCAGCTTCAAGTGGAATTTAACTCTATTTTTAATTCATCTTGTTTGCCCTATGTAGGGCAAACAAGGGAATCCCTTTACAGGAAGTAGTGGAAATTAATAATATTAGTATAAGTTATTTGTAAAAACTATGAGCTGATATTGAAATGTCATATATTGTTTATAGATTAAGCCTTTGCAAATGGTTCATCAACTTTGAATTAAAAATTGGTATTTGTATGTCTCTGAATATGAAGGGAGGCCTGACAAGCCTGTATTTAAAGGCAATACATTTATAGCAGATGTAAATACCCAGTGCTAGTCTCATGTATTTCTATGTGTGTGTATATACATATATACTTACAAATGTATATCATATATGTGAATATATATGCTAGAACATGGCTTCATGAGATATAGAATTTAATATTTTTGCAGTGCTTGAGAAGATGGGTTCATCTGCCCCTTTTAAGCATCCTTCCATAAACTTGCTGTGTTTTTCATCCTTTGATTCTAGTTGCTCTCTGTATGTTACTAGTTTATGCCTGGGGGAAAGAAAAAGTATGATGATGTTTGTATTGTCAGTATTTTGTCTAATTTTGTATTGTCAACAGTATGAATATATATAAAAAAAGAGTACTGTTTATGTTTATGGAAAAGTCTATAGCTTTTTAAATAAAAATTCCTTTGGACTTCATCCATCTGGCACCATAGGTTGTATCATCTGTTGATCGATTCCTTCTTGCTCAGAGTTCCATATAATGGAAAGAATGCAAATCTGTAAATATTTATATATACACACTTAAGTATGCACAGGCATATATATGTGTGTATATATATATATATATATATATGCAGTAGGTGCTGGGGTCTACCAGTGCTGGTCAATTTTTAAGCATCACCTTCTAAGGGGACAGGAGCAGGCAATTCCCAAATGTTGGAAATCAAGCAGAGGAAGCAGAAGGCATCACTTATGGCACAGAAGGCACTGTTTCATACTGGGTTCCAGAGATGGTGGTTACCGTGCTCATAATGAAGCTGTCTTCTCTTAATGGTCCTACAGTCTGTAAACTTTGAATAGCTATCATTTGTAGGTAATGACGTTTTCTATAACGGTGCCCTGTAAAAGATAATGATGAAGTTAAATCTTTTCACTTTTAGAACCATCTGTGGTAATGTAAGTCCTTTAGACAAACAATAGAAATACTGTTTCTGGTCCATTTGAAACTGCTGAGAACATTATGAAAATGAACAGGAGAAAATTATTCAGCAACAGTAGATGGTAACTTTGCAAAATAATCTGACTTTTCTGTGTTTATATTGTGCAGAACTCTGTAGATAAAAGAAGGGGAAAATAGCCTGGCATAATGGAAGTGGGAATAGCTTGTTTATTGGTACACCCTACCTAAATATTTTCCTGAGAACTGCAGAGCCTGCAAGAACTCTTTCTGGTCTCTGTGGGGTTTTTTGTATGTGCAAAACCAGATATGACAGAAATCCAGTTGCGGATTGGAATTTTAGATGCTAGCACAGTATTAATTAAAGTAGGCAGAATAACCTTGAGCTGGTGATCAATCTGACATATTTTTGCTAAAAATAATTGAGGTGGGGAATATAACTGCTGTTACCAGTACTTACCAGGTGTTTGTCCACCCTTATGAAAATGAATGCTATTTCCTTTTGATTAGAACTGTAAATATTACTATGTTTTGAGAACCGAAATTGAATTTCAGTAAGACAGGTTATTATTTTGGGCCATTACTATCAGAACACTGGAATAAACCTGTTTTTATTAAGACCTTGGATTAACTTTAGTTCATTTGTTTTTACTTATAAAGTGCCTGGAAATCTTTCCAAAAGAGCAGTTTGTGCGTGGCAGCAAAGCATGGCAAGTACAACTGATGACTGATGCCCAGGAAGACAGAAGATCAGATGAGCAAAGTTATGTTTTGACTTGCCAGTACTTGCAGAACACTTTACGGATCTTCCTGGAGATCATTTCTGGCACTTCCCACAAGAGAGGTGATGTGAGATCCACCACCATCAGTAAGAACAGAAAGTCCAAGTAGGCAGCAAAAGCCATGCCAAGAAGGCAGCAAAAATGAAGTTAAAAAGAGAGAACCCACCCAGTTTTTGATTTGGCAACTTTCTTTTCTACAACATTCAGTGCAAAGAAACTTCTCTCCTTTGTCACCTAAGAACTAAGTTTGTGGGTGTGTTTCTCACTCTTTCATTAAAAATTCACTGTGTTTAACACTCATACTAGGTGTTTGAGGTTATTTATAGCTTTTTGTGTTTAAATGTGATACACTCATATTTTTGGTGTAATTGAAAACCAAATTCATCATTTTAACTACAGTGCCCAGAAAACTATGGGGAGGTAAATGCTTTTATTTTACTTTTTCATTTGAGTACTAGAAATACTGATTCAAAACAGGATTTTCTCTTAGTGTTAACAAATCTGTCTCCTTCTATTAATTGATACCTGGAGAAAAATTCCCACTGGCACCTGTAAAAAGGGAGAAAATCAAGTAACAAATGTCCTAGTAAAATAGCTGACACTTATTTTTAAGCCTATGCTTACTGCTCTAACATTAAGATGACATGCACCTGTTAGTATCTACTTGGATACACTACTGCTGTGTCTGAGAGAAAGCTTAGTATTTTGTGTTCTGTATTAGCTGTGGAGAAGGTTTGCTGCCAGTAAGTAGTTAGGCTACTCAAAGAATCGCCATTAAAGGAGACCTTTAATAGAATTTCATAGCATAGCAAGATTCACTTTGTAACTCTTTATAACTTACTACATTGATGAAGTATACATAAGAAAATCAGATTCAAATCAGTTTAGAAAGATTTTCACAGAGACTGGTGATGCAAGAGATTATAGGTACAAAAGATATGGATAAAAAATAGTAAGGGTGCCAAAGGGTTTAGCAGCACTTAATCATTGACTAATTTAACATTTATGAGGTGAGCCAGTAGAATTTGCTACAATTATAACAGTGAATTAATTATAGACTCATTATAACCTTCATACCACAATAAATAGACATGCATACAAGGGCAAAAAGAAGTATACATCTATACCTATGAGTGTAAAGGTACCTACCAAAAATTCTCCATTTGTTCAGTGAATTACAACAGATTTCTTAGCATTTCTCAACAGGCAGGGGTTGCACCTCAAGCGTGTCTGTGTATTCTATCAGACTAGGCTCCATTGTCTGCAACAGTCTTTTGAGTATGGCAAACCTGAAGGCTCACGAACTCTGGGAGGTGTCCCATTCAGAGGGAGTCAGTGGTGCAGCCCACTGCAGCCCAGGAGAGTTCAAAGAGCCTCACTTAGGTCCAGTGTTCATAGGGTTACTAGATTATTGGCTTCAGTCGTCAGTAATTTTGTGTTCAGGGCAAAACTCAAGCTGGTAACTACTGTAGTTTCCAAAATTCCAGCAGGAATGTTGCTGTTCCCCTTGGCCTACTTTCCAGGTAAGGAATGTTGCAATGCTGTTATTGTACAGCTGATTATCCTTTGTTCTCCACTTTGGCTGGACAGCTGGTGTTCCTCTTATGGTCAGTGTTCCATCTATATTATGTAAGACAGGCTGATGGTCAGAGACACCTTACCACGCAAATGGTGCAGTAAAGGGGCAGTTCAACACTCATCTGACTCAGTCAAGGCTTGTTAGGAGCTTGTGAGGAGCTCCTGAGATTGCAGAGCAGGCCTGAAGGTGGGGGAGAAGTACCACAATAATCTTAAAAGACAAAGTGGCAAATAGTCCAGATTATAGTTTAGAAGAGGAATGCGAAGGGACTGAACAGCATTTCTGTGATCTGGAGATGGCTTGTCATGAGTTCTGATCTTGCTCGTTGTCCAAAGCCTAGTTTTATGCCTAAGTGTATAAATTTAATTTACCTCAACCATTGTTTGGAATATTTCAGCAAATCATTGAATTGTGGGTCAGATTTGTAGCTGGTGGAAAATGGACACAGTCCACTAACTTCAGTGAAAAGGCATTTGTCCCTATTATCTGAAGCTGTGTTACAATGCATTGATAAGCACAAAGAGACAAAGGTGTGAAGTCAAAGAAGAAATACCGAAATTCTCATGGTCTTACTTTCCAGCTTACCTATATGAAATTGCCATTCAGATTCCCTGTTAAGTAACTGGAAATTCTAAATGTCTGGTTAAATGAATAATTGCAAATTTTGTTTTTTAACTTTATAAATTTGGGCTTCTGGTGCATTTTTCATCCTAGCTGTGTGGAGAATGAAACTGGATTAGAGAAACCTACCAAAGGTGTTTGTGTGAACTAGAGACAGATAACAGGAAATTTATATCTACATTAGAGGCTTACTTTCACCTAGTTTTGTGTAGAGGAATCTGTATTTCCTTGCTATACATGCAACTGAAATTTTTGTTAGCAAGCTTGAATAATTGAGGCTTCGTTGCCTCATTCAAAGTAAGAGTTTGCATCCCCAGAAATCCATTTTCTCTCTTTGAATCCTATGAAAAAATAGATAAGGTTTTACACTGGGGGTCAGAGCAGTGTTCTTTTGATGTAGCAGTTTTACTGTTCAACCAATTCCAGTTTTGAAATAGGAGTAGTGTATAGTTTGTGAAATTACAATTTGCTATTTGCATATATTCAAGACTGCTTTTGATAATGCAAGAGTGCCTCCCACTAATTCTAATATCCATGATGAGGAAGTAGCCTTCCAGTGTAGGAAGTCTGCTGTTAGGTCAGACTTCATCCATGTTTTTCTTCTTCCTGTCTGGGATTTTAGTAGTTAAGTATCTTTTGAGTGATTTCAGATTCCAACTTTTGTGAAAAGAAAAATTCATGCCAGGAATATTAAAGGATCCTTGATTAAAAATCTCATTTTAAAAATGATGGTCTTCTCAGATGTCTGGGAAAGTCTGGGAAAGATACTATTACAGTTCTTTTTGTTTTCAGTAATCCCTGGGAAGAAGCTAGTTCAGATTGATTGCTGGGTTATTTAAGTTCCAGAGCTATTAAAATAGTGTAGAATAGATATTGCTCTGCAATTACATTCACATTTGCTTCCCTTTAAATTTGAAACTTTTTCAAATATTAAGAAATAAGACTGAATGAATTAATAGTGAAATAATGAATTACTTTGTTCCTCCAGAAACATTTTGGAACTCAGTGAAGATCATGTATGCAAAATTTTAAACAAGTATTTAAAACCATTAAAGTCAGTACACACCATTTAAAAAATTATTCACTTCAGTCTCAGAGAGAAGTTAAATGAGGAATTTCACATTACATTCTTTCACTTTTATGGTTGATCCAACCTATCAAGCCTTCTTAGACCTGTGGTGCTTACCTTGTCAACACTTTACCACCTCACTTTTTTGTAGCTGGAGAAATACTGCTTTGAATGTCTTCCCCCCAGTGCCCCAACCTACTCAGTGTCAGTCATTCACTTCTCTTCCAGCAACCTTTAGATTCCTGACAGGTGTCCTGGTATCTAGTTTTCTTTAAATTCCTCCTTTTGCATTTTTTCTCTTACAATTCTTACTCCTTGCCAGGAGCTGTCAAGGAAAATAAGGCATCTGATCATAGAATCATAAAATTGCTAAGTTTGGTAAAGACCTCTAAGGTAATTTATTCCATTAACTTCATACTGCCAGGTCCCCCACTAAACCATGTTCCTAAGCACCACATTATTAGTGACATGACAGTTATGCACTTAGTATGGTGCAAAAGCTCAAAAATTATTTAGGTTTTTTTTTGTGGTTGTTTGGTGTTTGTTTGCTTGTTTTATTTTGTGATTTTTTGAATTTTTTTTTCCTATGATATCTTTATTTAGATATGCAAAAATTTTGAAACTTTCTAAACTGCACACAGACTTCAGTACAACACTTGTCTCAGAAGTGTATAATATAGTAGATATAACACCTTCTCAAATCTTTACATGAAGAATCCCATGCTGACTCCATAATTGCTTTTGTAATCTTGAAAGTTTTTTTGAGGGGAGGGAGGTGGAAATGTGAAGTGATGAGAGGTAATTCTTAGTGCTAGCAATGAATGATCAAAAAGTCTTTCCCACCTGAAAGATAAGGAAGAGGTGATACAGTCTCCTCCAGTGTGCTGACATATTGACCTGATTTCCTTATGCAGGAAAAGAAAATTAATCACTGATGGCTGAATATCTTGCTCATTCATCAGGATGTGGTCTGCAAAGATTACCATTTTGGACTGTTCACTGTCTGTGAATAATTAGATCTTAGGAAATAAAATAGTAACTTACTTTTATCCCAATAATATTATAGTTACCCAATATAAAAACCAAAAAAAACCAAAAAAAAAAAAAACAAAACAAAACAAAAAAACCAACAAAAAAAAAACCCCAAAAAACAAAAACCAAAAAAAAAACCAAAAAAACAAAACAAAAAAAACCCCAAAAAACCAAAAATATAATTGTTGGTTAACCACACTTGGAAATGGCCCCAGGGAAAATGAAAGCTAGTCCTTAAAGACTCTTCATTCAAGATTACAGCCTTTTTAAAAGCAACCTATTTTATCCTGGTAATGTGTCTATGTTTCCCTCAGACTTCATGTTTCGTTTTGCTTTCCTTCTCATTCATTCAACAAATGTAGTGATGAACATATAATTATGTATATATTATACATGTATACAAAGACATAATTATGTATGCCATAAATAAACATTCGTAAGAATCTGAAAATACCTTGATGTGGATAATTTTAACAATTTTATGGAAGTTATGCCTCCTTTAGCTCTGATTATGAGTGAAAATTGTTGTTACAAGAGATGAAAATATTGAACAGGTTAATCTAATGAAAAAGAAGTTATATAATGAAAGAATAATTGAATTTGAGGTGGGATCTGATGTGTTAAATAACATACAACTAATTAATAATGTCTAAGACCAACACTAGTAATAGAAAGAGTAAGCAATGAATAAAAACTAAACTATGGCAAGAGAGCAAAAGTGGGTCTATTGCTTTACCAACTTCTTAGAACTGGCACATCCAAATTTAACCTCATTTACTATAGCTGATCCACAGAAAAAAATTCTCAATCGTAGATGTATTTAATTTGAATCAAATAGTTTCAGAGAGGTTTTCAGCTTTGCAAATTTGCAGAACATTTTCCTCCTATCACAGACTGTCAAACCTTAGCTCCGACTTGGCTCATACACAGTGCAAAAACTGCCCTCTTTCCCCACTGTCCATTACTTACTGCTCTCAAGCTTGGTAGCAGGAACTTTGCCAGGATGCTAACAGTCTGTGCAGCTCTGAAAGGAATAGCAAGATTATTTCCAATCTAAACGGCAAGTTTCACTAGGACAAAGTCACTATTAGGGCTGTTAGAACTTTCAAGCTTTGATTTCCCTACAAGGTGTGTATCTCACTATTTTACAGAGGTCTTTCTTCTTATCTTTCTCTGATTAATATTTTGTCTAATTCTTAAAAGAATTTAAAAATTGAGAAAAGGGCTTTTAAATTTTTAATATAATATAATTTAATATAATTTAATATAATTTTATAATTTTCAGTTGAGATTGTTTTTTGGTGTTCTTTCTTAGAGAAAAACAGAACTTAGATAAATATTTGTCTTTGACCTTTATAATTTTTTTAATTCTTAAACGTGCCACAGAAAGGTACATGTTATGCTGACTCCCTTGAAGGCAGGGAGGCCCTGCAGAGAATATCCTGTGCAGTACAAGAGTTGGATCCAATGATCCTTGTGGATCCCTTCCAACTCAGAAAATTTGATCATTCTGTGATTAACTCCTGGTACAGGGCATTATCTCTCCTCTTAGACAGCTGAAAGATGATTATGTAAATTTAGCTAGCAGCAATTACACAGTCCTTATTTGAATTTGGGCAGATAAAGCATTTTAGTAGGGTGACTTCATAAACTTTTTCTCATAATGCATCTATATTTTTGCTCAATTCATGACATATCACATAATTTTACTCTTTCATGGACAAATAGTTTCACCCAAATTCACCTGAATTCACTTATTAATGTGTTTCCTGTCAAACTAGTTGAAAAAAGTGTAGAATCTCCTTGTATAATCTCTGGAATTTGTAAATCTCTAATGGATTTTAAAGATACTAAAGAACTTTGATAATGCAGCACCACTACTGATTTTACTGCTACCAATTTTTCTTTGTCCTAAATATTTTATTCCATTTCTCTATATATTTCCCTAAATCCCAGAAGGTAACATGGTAGAAGGTGCTACCTTCAGCATGCATGTCTCTGAAATATTCAACCATCCAGCTTCTCTCCCACCATGGCTCTTCTGGATTAAAAGGGGTGGGTTTATATCTTCTTAGCTCTATTAGCTCACTATATTCTAGGGTGATTTGATAGATCTACTACTATTCTACCTGGGGCAGGCAGGATGTTGGTGATCCTGAAGGAACCCGGTACCCTTCAGGATTCCAGGACTCCCTGGATATCACAAAGGCAGGACTGGACATTAGCAAACAAGAAAGTAATATCACATAAAATTTTTATTGTTATGGTGCTCCTAACAGAGATGGTAAGTTAAAATTTTTGTGTCAGTAATTACCCCAACCCAAAACTTAGGGTTGTAGAAAACCTGACATTTTGAATAGGGTACTGTTCCCAGATTTTGGCAACAGACATGCTTATGTGCTGAGAGCACTGACAGAGCTTAAAGAAAATAATTATTCCTGTTAGTTTGTTCATTCTGGAGAGAGGCATTCAGAGTAAAATGTAATTTCATTTTGAAACTTGATTATCAAAATGTGAGGTCTGATTTTTTAATGTAACTAAGGTTGGTAAATTGCACATTAATTCAGCTTTTGCAGAAAGCTTAGCTTTACATCTTGGGTAAACATCAAATCATGTTGTTCTTAGACAAAACCTGTAATAAAATAACTTGATAGTTTTTCAATTTTAACAAAACCTGTAAGAGATTGCAATAAAAATTGCAATAGAATATAAAGAATAAATAGAATAAAAGTTTCCTACTGCTACTTGAATTGTTGAATGGAATTATCCTTTGTTTGAATAAAAAATGGGGTGCAAAACACACCACAACTCTCCCCATGGATGTGCTTTTGGCCAGTGCCTTTTCTTTTTCAGTTGTACATCAGAGTCTGCCCCAGGGTTTGAGTAACACTGACTTAAAGGAGTTTGCAAGGTTAAAAAAGGATTCTTTCACTTATTGAACCTAATGGGAAATTTTTGCCACAGTTAGAGAATTTTTTAAAAACATCTTTCCTTCTGTAAAGTTCTAATTGTTTCTGTCCACAACACAAACCTTGCTGAAAGACATAATTATCCAGTAAGGTACCACTGTGCAGCTTTGTGATTCTGTACAACAGTATTTTTAAATGTAGTTCAAACTAATACCAGAGTTATTTTTATTCAAATGTCTTCCTTTGGTGTGTCACACTATTATAAGTAACATTAATATTCAAACATAATGCATTATATTTAATTCCACTACAGGGATAAATCATTATAAAGACTGAGTTTTTAAAAAGGGTTGCCACTAGTCCTGCTCTGCGCTACCATGAGTGCATTTTCAAGTACATGGCTGTACAGTGACCCACATATCCTTGCATGTGTTCACAGGGCTTCCAGTCAGGGAAAATCATCTTTACATAGCAGCTGGGGAAATTGAGCTAAAAAGCACTGTGGCATAATGAATATGGAGCATCAGAATTTAATTTTGAATGTAACCTTTGTTACATTCGCATTAGAAAAAACCAAACAACAAAAAAACAAAACAAAAATAAAATAACCCTCCAAAACCACCAGGAACTGTCTATGTCCATATAGGACTGTGGACACTGTCAGCCTCCATTTGAAACAAATGAAAGTAGGAATTTTAATAGGATACTGCAAGAGTTGTTCTCAAAACTAAAGGTAGTTTTGGGCTGCAGTTTCATCTGGCTTGTTTTGAATATAATTTTGAGAGAAAAAAAAAATCTTTGAGCTTGGGAACTGCCATGGAGCTCACATGTGGCTGCTGACTGATCTGAGGAAGATAATAGTTTGTAGACATGATACATCATTAGGAATGACAGTGAGTCAGTGTGTAAGCTCTCATTTCTGGCCGCTTAACATTTGAGGCAGAATTGTTACGCCTCCCGGAAAACACAATTTGGCATCCTTTTTTTTTTCTTTTGGTTTTTTTTGCATAAAATAAGTACAAGCAAACAGTGCATTGCTAGGAACAAGTCAGTTCAGAACTTAGAATTTTTAAACTCATAGAACTGAGAGATAAAAGCAAGTTAAATTAGGCAGAAAATGCTGCTGATAATTTGGGCCATGTCAACTTGATAAAATTAATAAAGTTGAAATAATCTGAAAGCCTTTAGGTTCTGAGAAGGAGCTTTATTTTCCCCATGAGAAGCCATTATTTCCTTTAAATGTAATTAATCTTATCAGGTCAATTTTGGTTGCAGCTCAGTTATACCACTAACATTAACTTGTGAACATCTGGAACAACTATTCCTTCTCCTTGGCTGATCAGTGGGTAGCACAAACCGAAGGGAGGTGTTACTAAAGACACCAAGCAGTATTGATTATATACTCTACCTACAATGCCAGAAGCATGTGGGAGGACTTCACTGCCATAGTGCTCTACTGCAATAAGCAAATAGAATTTAGATTTCATCACTGGCAAGGGAATTAGCTGGAAATTTAGAACCTACTAGGCTGTAAGAAGGCTATTAGTAATCTAAAGTGAAATCTTGGTATTAATTTAATTAAAATTAATCCAAGGTACTCCTTTATCTTAGATGATGTGCATTGTTCTGAATATCTGCCTCTCCCACACTTCCCCCTTTACAAAAAGACAATGATAAAGCTAGAAAAAGTTGAGAGAGGGGCAAAAAAAATTTCAGAGAATGATCAAATATATGGAATACTTTTCTACATGGAAAAGTAGGACCCCTTGCTTAGAAAAGAAATAGTGTAAAAAACTAGGTAATGGCCTGTAAAAACATACACATCATGGCAAAGAGGCAGCTCAAAATTTCTTCTGGTAAAAAAGCAAGGAGCCAGATGAAACTGTTGAGAATCTTATGCAAAAGGATCTAAAGGAAGTGATTCTGTCCATAATGGGTAGGTGAACTATGGAGCTCCATGGCATGACATGCAGTGACTGTTAAAAGTTTACATGAGTGCAAAAAGCCATTAGGCAAATCAATGAAATCCAAAAAGACTATAAAATTTGAGCATATATATTTTCATAGAGAAAGTACCTGAGCTGAAAATATTGGAATCAGCAAGAGAGTTCTGGGAAAGCATTGCTGCCCACTTGGTTGGTCCTACTATTTTCCCCTGACATCTGCTCTTGACCACCATGTTGGATAAGAAATATTAAGCAGAGGGACTTTGCCTTGATGCAGACACTCATTCATTCTAATTTCAAAATATTAATCCTGTTGCAAGAAGTCTTTTTGGGATTAGAAAACTATAAAAAAATCATAGAATCATACAATCATAGAATATCCTGAGTTGAAAGGTCCCAAAAGGATCATCAAAGTCCAACTCCTGGTCCTACACAGGACATGGCCAAGAATCACACCATGTGCCTGAGAGAATTGTCCACAAGACAAGTGTGCATTCAGACATTGGCCATTCCCCTGGGGAGCATATTCTATTGCCCAACACCCTCTGGGACAAGAACCTTCTCCTAATACCCAACCTAAACCTCCCCTGACACAAATTCAGGTCAATCCCTCAGGTCCTGTCACTGGTCACTACAGAGAGAGATCAATGCCTGCCCCTCCTTTTCATCTCATGAGGACACTGTAGACTGCAATGAGATCTCACCTCATTCTTCTCCTCTACAGGGTGAACAGGCCAAGCTACCTCAGCTGCACCTCAGCTTCTCTCAAGGCTTCCACCACCTTTGTTGCCCTCCTTTGGACGCTCTTTAATATCAATATCTTTCTGATATTGTGGTGACCACAACTGCACACAATATTCAAGGTGAGGCTGCCCCAGTGCAGAGCAGAGCAGGACAATCCTCTACCTTGCCTGGCTGTGATGCCGTCCCTGATGCACCCCAGGACAGGGTTGGCCCTCCTGGCTGCCAGGGCACTGCTGGCTCACGTTCAACTTGCCATTGACCAGGACCCCCAGGTCGCTATCTGAGACTAGGAAAAACAAAGCCCTGAGAACCCTGCCTAAGTATTCCTATAAAGTTGCAAAGTTACTATGTGCTTCATTATCTGCCTACAGAGACACTTGCTCTTTGGCAAGAAAGGGGAAAATAGGTCATCAGACTTGAAATGCTAATCCAACAGCTCTTCTAAGTTCATAATTACAATTGAGGAGCAAGTATTAATAATTTAATACTTCAGGTAAATTATAGGACTGTGAACTGAATTCTCACACAATTTTTTGCTTTATTAGTAATGAAGAGCATGTTTAAATCTAATGTTTAAGGCTTAAATGTGGCATTGTTTTCTGAGACATCTCAGCTTACGATATCATTGGAAAAATAATTGGTAAGGGAAACTGTCCATTCATTATTATTGAAGAATCAAAACCTCCATTTCATATATCCACCTGATAGTTTCTTCCCCACCTCTACCATATGCTGTCTTTGAAACTGTAAAAGACAGATTTTCTTTTCAGAATGTTCTCTGACTCAAAGACTGCCTGCTAGGTCACACAAGCAACCTGGGTAACATGCTGAAAAAAGTGTGGGGGTTTTTTCCCCTTGAAAGCTCCACGGCATTCCAGAACATAAAGCATGATTCATTCTTCACTTTGCAAATTTTAATTAGACAGATCCTCACTATGTAATGATGAGTTTTACCCTTCCTGCTGCAATTCATCCTTGCTGATGCCTTGCATTCATGGAAATCTCATTATAACCCTTCTACGTTTCAAATCTGGTTAACTGCCATGGTATAAGCCCCAGCTAGGCACCACAGCTGCTCCCCATACCCTCCTTCCCTGGTGAAATGGGGAGTAGAATCAGAAAGAACATAGAAATTATAGGTTAAGAACGTTTTAGTAATTGAAATAAATTTTTTAAAAAATTAAAAATAACAGCAATAATTATAATAAAAAGGGGCACAACACAAAAAAAAAAAAATAAAGTTCGAGATAGACAAGCCATGCACAATGCAGAGATGGAGACCAGGTCCATCCCCAAGCAGTGACTGATCAGTAGCTCCTGGCCATTCTTCACAGTTTGGGTCATCCTTCCTCTCCATGTTCCCTCACAGCTTCCTGTCCACCTGCTCACTGGCAGAGCATGGGAGACTGGAAAGTCCTTGACTTTGAGTAAGCACTACTTAGCAATAACAAAAGCATAAGTGTATCATCATTAATCTCACACTAAATCCAAAACATAGCGCTGTACCAGATACTAGAAAAAAAACTAACTCTATTACCAGTAAACCAGGACATTAACTCAAAGAAACAAGCAAAAAAATAATCTTTGGAAGTAATTCTAAATTCTGAAAACTTAGAAGCAATGTCATTTCAAATGAGAGCATGCAGATCAACATCTCACAGCAACAAAAAGATCTCTTCATGAGGATGTGGGGTTGATTTCAGAAATGAAGATTTTGGCATTTAGAAGAAGCTATTAATTTCAGGCTGACTACAATAAATTGTTTCAGAATGAGCATTTATTACTTCTGGAAATAGGAAGCACTTTGTATTTATTTTGTGCAAAGCCTGAATGAATGCTTGTCCCTTCCTGAAGACACAGCAGCAAAAGAAAAAAGAAGTTAAAGCAGTCTAAAAGCAAGAAACTCACTGTTCTCTCTTTTTCTTGCCAAGGATTCGTGACTGATTACAAGTAATACCTTGTTTCCTGTTCTCTTGCAGTCTAGAATGCCTTTCAGGATGAAGCAAGTATATGCAAGAAGAAAGGCAGTGTGCATCATGTGCCAATCATTCTGGCTGACACAGCAACTTTATGGCAACTTCTCCCAGTGCATTTTCCATTATAGATTTCTGAAAAGGCAGAGGAAAGATATCCAAGCATTGTGCAAATGAGAGCACTGGGGGTCATCTGTGATTCCAGTTCTCTGTGAGTTTTGTGTCCATTTCTACTCTCAAGTAACTGTCTAACTAACCAGATGTAAATTAATTTTTCACCCATTAAAATGTTGGTGTAATATTGAAAGGATGACACTTCAGAGACCACATCTATCTTTCTTTCACTCAACAATCTCCTGATTAATACTTTTCTACTCTTGCTCTTTTCATGATTAACAAATATATGTTTATATTTTAGGTTATTATCTCCTGGGGAAAGAAAGAGCTGTTAATATTAGGAGACATTGAGGCAAGGTGAAAAGAAAGGCTCTGATAATCTAGAATAAAGAGAAAATGTACCTGTCATGCATTGCTACATACAAAAATAGGATTGTAATGGGTATTTTTGAATACCTGAAAACTGCAAATAATACTGAAAGTTTTACCTAGCAAACCCAGTGTGCATATGTACATAAAGGTATCCTTCTGCAGCAGCTGCTGGAATGCGTGGAAAGTATATTGGCTTTACATTCCAAATTACATTATTTATTGGAATTTTTAGTACTACTTATGGATCAGCTGTAAATAAAAACATTTAGATCTGTTATTTCAGGGTGTTAAAATTTTAATGCAAAAGTTGCCAAAGATTTTACACTATTTTAGTGGTTGAAAATTACTTGAGATAATAATCTATAATTTTGAGGCAGACTTGAAGTAAATATTTCTGTAATGGCTCATTTAATATGGACTACTAAAGAGGAATAAGCACAGTTGTTTTGTGCTTTTTAAAAGTAGAAACATTGTTGCAGTCTTAACATAATTTTAATAATGTTGCTATGGTAAAGATTTAAGGATTGCATTTGCTTTTATCTTGCACATTCTAATTCAGAAGACAGCGAGGATATCTCTAAGCTTATGAAGTTTTCTAAAGATCAGACCTGGATCTATAAGTTTGAATCAAAGCACCCACCAATAACAACTATTATGGGCTGGTTACCTTATTTTCTTCTGCTTTCTCTTGCCTTCATCCCTTTAGAGAATTAATGAAAAGTTTTACACTGTACTAGCGTTGTAAGGCTAGTACACTTAGAGTTAACACCTAAGAAATCTGTCATGTATAAATTAGCCTGAATAGCAGCTATATAATTCAAAGAAAATTCACTATTTAGATCAGAAGTCTTATATATAATGAATTAGAATTGCATTCAGGTTCCTTAGCATGGAAAGCAATGTAAAAAGAGTGTTAAAAATGGACTACTAGAATTTATTGATTTTTCTAATTTATCTGATTACACACATAATTTCTTGCTACTAAATATTGCTAAAGTTAAATAGAAATTCAAGTAAGATATAGTGCTGTTTAATGTAAGATATAAAACTCACTGCACAAAATTTGAAATATTCTGATAAAATTTGTCAAAATTTCTTCACACTTTTGGAGAATAAAAAATCCAAAATTGCATCTACAGCTGGCAGTACTCACTCCTGAGACACATCATGAGTCACAAGCCTCCAGCTAGGCACTGAACACAGCCCTCTGGGACCTGCCATTCAGCAATTGCTCAATCCTCTACACTGTCCACTCATTCTTCAGTCTGCACTTCCTAAGTTTGCTAATGAGTATTTTGTGGGAAACAGCATCAAAAGCCTTGCTGAAATCAAGGTTAACATTCTCCTCATCTACCAGGCAGTCATTCCAGGATATTGCATAGGTCAAGCAATATTTTCCCTTGCTGAATCCATGTTGACTACTCCTGTTAACCTTCTTTTCCTGCACATGGCCAATGACACCCAGAATGAGCAGCTATTCCACCCCTTTACCTGGGATTGTGAGGCTGACTGTCCTGTACTTTCCTGGGTCTTCCTTTCTGCCCTTTTGAAGACTGAAATGACATTGGCTTTCTTACACTTCTCAGGCACCTTTGCAGTTTTCCATGACCTTTCAAACATGATGTAGAGTGGCCTATCAATAGCACCCATGCACATGTTCCATCAGGACCCATGGATTTGCTGTTATCAAGTTTGCCTGATTGATTTCTAGCTCTGTCGTACTCTATAAAGGGAAACTCCTCCTCCCTCCAGAGCTTCCTGGTCTCCTGGGGCAGGGATTCTTGAGGTCCAGACTTAATGGTAAAGGCTTAAACTAGGAAGGCATTCAGTAACCACCTTCTCTGTGTCCATCATCACCAGGACACTAACCCCATTCAGCAGTGGGCTGACATTTTCTCTGGTGTTCCCTTTCTTACTGATAAAATTAAGTAAGTTCTTCTGGTTGTCCTTGTCATCCCTTGCCAGCTTTCATTCCAAATGGATCTTAGCCTTCTTTGTCACATCCCTGCATACTCTGAAAATATTCCTATATTTCTTCAAAGTGGCCTGTCCCTTTTTCAACATTCTGTACATTTTCTTCTTCTGTTAGAATTTTGCCAGAAGCTTCTTGCTCATCTATGCAGGTCTCCTGACCCCTGATTTCTTACTTGCAGATATACAAAGATACTGAGCTCTAAGGAAGTGAAGTCTGAATATTAACTACCTCTCTTCCACAGCCATAACCTAAAGTGGAATTTCTCCAAGTAGGACTATCAAGAAAACAAAGATTTCTCCTGAAATCTGGGGTTGTAATCCTACTTACTGCCTTCCTTTTTGCATGCAGGATCCTGAACACCATCATCAAATGATCACTGCGACCAAGACTGCCTCCAATCTTCACATTCACAATCAGTCCTTATTTGTTACTACAAGGTTCATATTAAGTTCATACGACCAGTAAAAATGTCTTACAAAATGCAGGATTGCCTAGTGTAAATACTCGTCATGAACTACATGTGTCTTTGAGTGATTACTGCCTCTGTGGCTAGCACTAGAGAACAACAGAAACAATAGAAACAATAGAAACCTTCAAAGCTGTGCTGGTTTTGCATGAAGTCACCTAAGGGAAGGGAGGAGGAGCACACACACACACATAGGTTTTTTTTTCCCTTCTATGAGAACTTCCTCTGTGGGTTGCTAGAGACCAATCGAAAAGCTGATTTAATAATCGACAGTTTGGGTAACCAATTAAAAGTTATTTCGCCTCCATGAACCACATCGGTAAAGTGAAATCTTGCTCTTTTCACTTCCATCTGTGCAGCAGGTACCAACTGGCCCAGCCCAGCCTGGCCCGGCCCTCCTCCCCGTGCGGCCTGGCCGGGCAAGGGGGCTCGGGAGCCACTGGTGCCACCCCCCCATCCCCACGCCTATTTTCAGCCAGGGGCCCTGATGGCCTGAGAAGAGAGAGAGAGAGACAGAGACAGGGAGAGAGAGAGAGAGACAGAGACGGACACAGAGACAGAGACAGAGACAGAGACAGAGAAGCTGCTGCCTCCGGCTCAAAGCAGCCTTGGGAGGCAAAGCTTCCCAGCATGGCCTGAAAATCCTTAGCACGGCTCCAGCAGGGCCTTGCCCGGCTCCCTTCACCTTCTGTGTGCAGTTTTAACCCTTCTAATGCTCGGATAAGACTGCAGATCTCCTGACCTCCCTTGGATGAGAGGAAGAGAGCAGAAAGTATACTAAAGTTAGTCAAGTGGGAGCCAGGTTTCCACATGGGAAGAGACTGAGGAGATGCCATGAAAAGCTTGGCTGAAAAGAACCTTATTGTAAGCTGTGGGGGTGGACTGGACTACACTGAAAATTCCTTTAAATTGTGGAGAAACAGTTGGAGGGGTTGAAGTGTTTGAGAAAAGGATCCTTTGCCCTGAGGGAATGGGGACCTCTGTTCTGGGACTGGAAAGATGAGCAGAGACATTTGATAGGAAAAAGAGATGAAGAGAACTTTTGTCTTTGAACAGCTTGCCCTTAAAAGTAATACCCCA
>JANRMJ010000088.1:45641441-45696328 GCA_025584955.1 Alethe diademata
CTTCCTCCTAAGGAATTAACTTTCTCAAAAAATACGTTGCTGTGCTAAATCATATGCCAGTTGATTTATCTCCAAGACCCTACCCAGAGTAATCAAAAAGAAATAATCAAGTCTAAATGGAGTTGAAACACCAGAAACTCAAGCTTACTTTATAAGGCTATCATATATTAGTGAAAGGCTTTGTCAGAGGAAATCTGAGGAAACCAAATTCTAAATCTGTTTGGAATGACTCCACTAATTAAAATACATTACAATTTCAATACCTAATCCCCTTTCTTCCTAATGGTAGGTTGATCAGAAATTTATGAAGGGTCTCTCAGATTAAAATCACTACAACTGTATAAAGTCTTTGCTTCAGCTCTTGCTTCTGTACAGAATTATTTTTTGTCTTTTTCTTGGTTAGCTTTTATCTCTGCTTTCTACAAAGCAGTTTTGTAGAGTCAGAATTAGGTTAAACCCCATTAATGACAATGTATCCAGAGCAGTTAACCGGTTGGAGTGAGTTCAGTGTTGGAACACTCTGTATTTTACAATTGTTAAGAGCTCCATGTAAGGATTTATTCTCCATGGAACTGGGATTTTCTTGGCAGCTTGCCCAGGTACCCCAGCACCTCACTGCAGAAAGAAGACATCTCAGCTTTATGGGGATGTTTCCTGTACATTGTGGGCATGAACACACTGTTCAGAATGGCACTCTATACATATATATTATTTCTGATATTTTAAAAAGATATTTCTAGGGTTAGCTACCCTATCTCCCTGGAGATAAATGCTTTTCTCTTATTCAGTTATCTTGAAATCATTCTTATTTCCAACTGTCTTCAAGGTAATATGCATCACAAAATTATTAAGATTACAATAGCTGAATAGACAGACTTGTTACAACCATTTATAAAAGTCAGAGGTGGTGAAATGAAAATTCTTACTCCTTTATCCATGTGACTTCACCAAATCTTTTCTACTTCATTTCATTAGGGATTCTTTCTTTCTGCAGACCTTAGATCTCTGATTATGTCTGATAAGGAACTTCTTGAAGTAGGGCAACCCTAAATTTAAAAAAACCTCAACTTTGCATAACAAGATCTCGTTCTTGAAATCTATTCAGGTAAGTTTGGTCTTTCTCCATGAAACTTCTAAATTTCTTTCTTATTTGCAAGACAGTTTTGTCATTCTTCTCAATTAGTGTCAGTTCTTATCCTCACAGGCTTCAGTATTTTTGAAGCCAGATATAATTTCCTGTGTGTGACTGATGAATTAACAGCCTTTTGTCTCAGAAGGGATCAGTTCCCTTCTTTGATAACTCAAGATGTATCTTTCAGCGAGAAGTGTCTTTTCTGCTGAATCTTATATTTTATAGTAATCTGTACTTTAATGAAAATACTTGACACAGAAATCTACATAGGTGAATGGATGTAGCTCATTAATCGATTTTAATTAAAAAAGAGGCATTATGGTAGGTAGCCTGTTAAGAATGGCTTGAGGTGATTAATCTGGTAAATTTTATTCTAAAGCTGCTATAAAAGGCCTTTAATCTCTTCGTGCCAGTCCCTCTTTCCTGACCAGTACTGTGCTTCTGGAATGCTGCAGAAAAAGCCCTAAATAAGAGATACCTGGAGATCTGGAAGAATGGGCTATTTTGGGGGGAAGGACCCTTAGGTAAGGCCTCTCTCTATGAGCAAGGGCTTTGTCCAAGGGTTCTGTCTTCCTTTGTACTTCTCTGTGAGGGGATTCTGCACTGAGTTTTAAGAGTCTGAACACCTAGATCTTAATGGAAGAAGCACTGAAACCACACTATTAGTTCAATTGATACAGTCTGGAAAATAATTTTATCCTTGTCTTCATCTATGGTAACAGATGCAAAGTTATAGAAACCCACCTACAAGTTATTATTTGGGAATGGATGCACTATTGTTGATCAAGTTCATTTTAAATAAACCAGCAAAGAGAGCCTCCATTTGTTCACAACTGAGGGAATTTATGGGTGGATCCAATATTCACATATTCACCAGGATAAAACTCTCACACACTGTAACTGGATACTTACAATTCAGGTGTGAATATATGAATATACTTGACAAAGTATTTGATGTCTTGACTGATATTTTGAATTTTCTCTTTTCCTCATTTCTCATGCATGACTGATTTTAAGCCCTGATTTTATATATTGTTGGTTAGATTGTTTGGATTTTTTTGTGAGATTCATTTTCTCACTAACTTAAAAAGTTGGCATAGTTAAATTGTTTTTTGTTCAGAATTCTCAAATGAGGCCAGGTGATTGAAAAATAAGCCTCCTGCAAAGGATTTAGTTTAATTAACAGAGACGAGTATGAGAACACTGGGGAGAGGAAGTCCACTGGTTAACTTGGTGCAGACATTAGCCTACTGGATTTCCAGAAATCATTTGTGACCTGAAGAAGTTTGTGTCTAGATCACAGATGACTTTGGAAAGGGATACTTGAATTTCAGTTTGCTGTTTTATATGGTAATAAAATAGATTCTGGTTTTAAAATGTATTGAAAGCAACTGGTCCATACTATGGGTATGGACCATGCTCGGCACTTGGAGAAGATAGTTTTTAAAATAGTTTAACAATTAAAAGGAAATGGTGCAATTTAAACCTATTTTTAAATGAATACCAATATGTACCTCTATGTTTGATGTTTCTATAAAAGTATATAAATAAGTATTTTACATTTTATTGATTTTATTTCCTTCGACAGGGGGAAGCAGCTTGAGATTTTTGTACATTTCTATAGAGTCAAGCTCTATGCTTGTGTTTCCTTAGTGAATAATTTCTGCTTGGGAAAAATGATCAGATTTCTTTAATAAGTTTAGCTGTATTTCATTCCTTTGCCTAGCCTGCCTTGGTATGTGCCACCTTGGTACATATGTCTTATATATTTTTCTGTTGGCTATTGTCTACCTTGGTATTAAATACAGAAAATTCCATTTTACGATTTTCTTTTCCACTTTAATCTGTGAACAGACAGCAAGCTGGGATGATTTAAAGTGGATTATGACTTGTGCTAGGATAGCAGCCTAAGGAAAGGGAAGCTGCATTCAATGAAAATTCTCTCTCTCACTGATGGAGGTACATGTCATCCAGCCTATCCGGCTGTGATCATTCAAGTGACGGAAACACTAAGTTGTGTTTGTGTAATTTGGTCTCTGGAAAATCAGATGAGTAAGGCTCTGCCATTTGTTCTCTTGCCAGATGTGAGGGGTTGATTTTGTCTGGATCCCAGGTGTTCACCAAACTACTCTCACTTCCCCTTCTCCTGTGGACAGGGGAGAGAAAATAGGATGAAAACAAGTCATAGGTCAAGAAAGGCAGTTTACTAGAGCAAAAATGGGAGGCTGCACATGCAGGGAGAAAAAAGTAGAATTTATTCTCTGCTCACCACCCACAAGCAATGTCCAGCCACCTCTCAGGAAGTAGGACTTCAGCTATGACAAGCTCTGCCTCAGCCCCAGTCATGGACAAGGCTGGCAAGCTGCTCTCTCTTACACTCAGTCATCAGCCCTAGCATGGCTGAGATCCTTTTGGCAGGGCAGAGTCTCCATCACTTCTGGTTGAAAGTGGTGCTCCCAACTTCTGAAACATTTTACCTTTCAGCTTTGGTAGGAAGGTAGGAAGGAATTTTTCTTGCTCTGACCGTGCAATATTACATTATACTTCTGTCTGATTTACTTACTTGCATAATGATTTTTTTTCTTAAATCCATATTTGTTGAAGTTTAATAATTTTACATCGTACATACGATTTTCTAAATTCACATAATTATTTTTGTATTCTGTTATCAACTGTTTAGTGAATAAACTTGTAAAATACTGTGCATGCATCTACTTTTCATTTTGAAACTCTTCCATGTCTTGATTTGTCAGTAGAGGACTTATTCCCTGTGCAGCCATGAAATGCATGTAGCCAAGGTTATTTTTTCCACTTGAAAATACCAAGCTTTGATACAGTTGCTGGAGCTAGGGGACTTTTAATTTTCTTCATCACTGCCCTTTATGTCCCACATCATAACTATAATCTGTTTATCTAAGGGCTAATTGGTTTTCACTTTCTCAGGAGCAACATGTATATGCATTCAACACATAGATCGTTTTCTACATAAATTGCTTTAGCAGTATTTTATATAGAGTTATTGAGAATATACTGAGTTACACCAGTATATTCCTAAATTCCACATGCCTACACAAATTGAAACTCTGGGGAAGACAAATATATGCTTTGTCTAGACATTCTTTATACTTGGAAACTGTAACTGGTAACTGCTGTATTTCATTTACATCTCTGTACATTTGTTGTATATTGGATGACATATGCATTCACACACAGAGACCTACAAACTGAGAGGCACAGCTTTTACTAGCATTAACTTAAAATTTTAAAGCAGAAGATTCTCAAGGACTAGGACAAAGGATTTTTTCTGAATTTGTAGATGGAAACAAAAAAACGGTGAAACTATTGCTTGCTCAACAGTTCTTTGGGACCACAAGCACACCAGCTTCCTTAGGATGCATCCTTGGAGCTATATAGGACATGACAGGAGCAGACAAGAGAAGTGGTCCTTACACTGGAGAAAGGAATTGTGGTCGGAACAGAAGAACCAAGAAGGGAGAGTAAAAGGAGCATTCTGTATTCTGAGTTTTCTACCAGAATTTGAATTCTCTTGGGAGTAAAGACAGGAAATTACAGTTTGAACTTCAAGTGTTTTGGGAATTGCCAGGAAAAGAGTTATTGAAGGTGAGAGGAAATGTCATTGTAGATTGAAAACTTTGTCAGAGATAGCATCAAATATGTAGCACAAGCAGGCCATAGTATCAAAACAAGAAAACCTTGATTTAAAAAAAAGGGAAGAAAGAAGAAAAAAATCCCCTGAAATATCAGAAAAGAAAGGATTTATGATGACATTGGAACTTTCTTTTCAGCTGCTGAACTGTATGCTTGTGAAGATGTACTGTCTTCCCCTTGAACGAATGCACCTTCAAAAAATGCTGCACAAGTTCAAATGAGTCTCATACACTGAAAGAGGCAACATGTCCAGCAGCAATGGTATGTTCATAACAGCACCCTAAGGTTATAAAAGCATTTTATTTTCATGCAATTCCTACAATGAAGCTAATGTTTTCCTGAGGGAAGGAATTTAAGCTGGATGATAGCCTTTTGGCAGACACTCGTAAGACAAAGACTGACCTGGGGTTACTGTGAAATTTCTGAAACTTCCTGGTGAGAATATTGTCCAAAGATGTGTGTGCACACTGCTAAAAGGATAGCACATATATTTAAGACTTATGTGGAGCTGCATTGCACCATTTCTCAGTAACAAAATGAAATATATCACTAATGTACTAACAGCCAGAGAAGAATAAAATAAATTTGCATGGCAAAGTAGGTAGAGAATGTGAATTGTCTCCATGGCACTAAAGATTTAGGCTCAAAAGTCTGATTGATAGTCATATTTCATGGATTTAATTTTCAGCAAATAATTTTGCTTCTTTCCATGGCTTTATTTTCTGCCAGGTAGTAGCTTTCCCAATATGTTTGAAAAGTGAAAATAACTAAATAAGATGTTTAGATAGAAAAAAACAGTTTTATTAAAGAAAACAAAACAAAACAAAACATCCCTACTATATAAAAACGACTAGATAATACAGGAAAAAAATGGAAAAAATTAAAACCTTTTTTTAAAAAAACTAAAGAAATTATTTATTTGCTAATAGAATTAGAGTCATGAAAGTGAGTATGATCTGGTTTAATAAAATGAAATAATCTGCAAAAATGATAACTTAAGCCTTTGTCTTGAATTCTGTTCAGCTATAATTGCCAGTCTAAAAAACCAAAAAAAAAAAAAAAAAAAGAAAAAGAAGTATTAGCATGAGTCAAGGTTCTTAGACACATTATTCTGTTTCTGGAGTGTTTGTGAATATCAATCTGTTATTCCATAATTAAATAGTTTTGTCTTTTTATTGCTGTATTGCATTTTGTTATTATTTAATTTTCTTACTTCTTTTGAACTGAATTATTTTTCCTCCAGTGATCAGTAAAAATATATCTGCATTATTCATGGATTTTATTATTTTTTAAAAAACTTCCCTGTGTTTAACTCTTGTTTACACACAAAAACACTGCAGGTTTTATCTGAGCTACAAAAAAGAACTTTAAATCCTAATTTTGTAAAGTTGTGGCCTTAACAACTTTAATCATATTTGTTAAATGATTGCAAAATCTTGTAAAACTCCAAATTATTTTGTTAAAATTTCTTCATCTTCCAATCATTTTCTTGGTTTTTTCACACCAGAAAAGGTGCTTTTCATTAAAAGCTGTGTTTACCTGTGGAGTGAAAAAAGTATTGCAACTTCCTGTTACTTTGTAAATGTGGACGAAAAACATCTTTGAAAGACTGTTCTGGAAATTTAGCTTTCTTACTATTATAGCTGTTTTTTTTTCACTGACATCACCATTGCTGTGGTCATGTCATATGAAATACTCCTTTTCTCCTGGATACACAAAGTTGTAAATTCAGGAGACGGCCAATACATTTTTATAACTAAAATGACTGGGAATACAAATCTTTGCTGGAGGCAGTTTAGTCTGTGGTGATAAGAGTCTGTTGCCAAATTGTGTCTTTTCCCAAGTGCTGCCAGGAAACCACTCATATCACTGTAGAGGGTCCCATCCTGTCTTTGTTCAGCTCATTTGGAAGGTCTCTCTCCTCACCCCAATCACCCAAGGAGTGAAAATCTCCCCTTTCACTCCCAGGTGGCTTGGAAGCACTATACAATTCTGGTTCCTGTCTAGTGTACAAAACAATTGGAAAGTAACATTCACGTGCCCACAGCCACATAAAAATCCTGTTGAGGGAATTATTTGAACTGAAAAGCAATAGGAGTTGCATGGAGGTCATGTGCTGAGCACTGAGTTTCATATCACAGTAGTTTTTGTTATCTCTGTCCCTTTGGAATAATTTAAATATATTGATAGCACTAGCACCACATGAAAATAACTTATGTTGATTGTTCCTTACTGAAATTTATGGAATGGACAAAATTTCCAGGAGTCTTGGTTTTACGATTTGTAAGCTGTCATGTGGGGTTTTCTTCTGAATGTAAGAAACAGAGGATGATAAAAATGGAAATACTTGTTAAAAAGTAGCCCTACTTTAAATTGATGCCTGAAGGACCAGAAGAGCTCTTATAAAATGTGAAGATTGGCTATTGTCATTTTTCCACTGTTTGCCTTTACACTAGTGTTGTGTTTGATGTTTTTCCCAGCTGTAAAATGAGGTAACTCCGCCTCACGTTCATGTTATCTATAGCACCTCAGGTTACATCTCAATGATTCTTCCTGACAACATGCATACATCACATCTTTGATGATGTAAACCTTCTCTGAACATGTAAGAGCTTTCCTGCTGGATGACTCTTCCTGGTGGGCCATGCTGCTCATGCTCTGTGTGTTAAACACCTTTTGGTGCTGATTGTTCACAGCTGTATCATTTAATTACAGCCTATGCTGCTATAGTTGCAAAGGTAAAAACAACAGAGAATAAATTATCTGATAGCAATTTTGGCCAGCTAATGGCCAAATGCGTAGCTAAATTAAATTTCTTCAACAAATGCAAAAAGTAAACAAATAATCTAACAAAACCTATTAAATGTAACAATGATGTTAGAATGGGAACTTAATTAACTTCTGTGTTACAACCGTGATGCCAGACTGGATCACACTGATCTTTCAACTATAGTATATAAAAGTAAATACTACCACCCTCAGCTCCTTTGACCCAGAAGAAAAATCCAGACCAGAAGTACCCAAGAGCATGAGTGTATTTTCAATACAGTACTTCATGGAAAAGAGCTTCAGTTTTCTTGACCTTATGTAGAAGACTGGCATGGTATCTAGTGAAAGAAAAAAAAAATAGTTGTTGTTACCTAATGTCTCCCTGTAAAAAAGGTTTTGTATCCTCCCTCTGTCTATTAATTTGCAGAATAGCATATGTTGCACTGCATAGCTGCTGTTAAGAATGTTTACTGTTTAGAACAAGAAGTACCTTCTTGCACATTTTAGTGTTTAGCATGATGTCCTGTGAGAGATCTGCTACAATTCTTTTGTTTTGTTATTAGGCAGATTGTTGGGCTTCCTGTCCGATCTACTCTTGAAGCTCATTAGATATTTTATGCAAACTAAATGCAGCATTAAATAGTATGAAGTATGAGACTGCTGTGTGTACTCACAGCTCTACTTGCAAGGAAATGGTAAAAAAAAAGACTGACAATGTGTTGCTGTTACAAAAAGGGCTCATTCAGATAATCCCAGGTTCCCTGGAAGATCTACACCTGCATGATTCACAAAAATTTATGGGAGTATGGTCTAGGAAGATGCTGGGGGCTGAGTTTTTTGCAGAAGTTTTATTCAGCACCCATAAATTACACTTTGCCTTTGTAGTATACTGCCTCCTTGATTATAAAAGCGTATCCCTGCTTTCTCCCAACAGTGATCTTCATTTTTTTTCTATAAAGTTTCTCTGTCTGGGTCCTGCTAAATTTCACCACTCTTCCTGTTGCTCTGAACCTCTAACTCACATTCCCTACCTTTCCATCAAGACAAAAAGGAGATAGCTATTTTCCCATCTCTAATGAGCCCTGAGCAGAGTGATTATTGATCGTAACTGGAGTGTCAGTTTGTTTGTTTTGTGGAGATGTTCTGACAGCTGTTTAGATGATTTGTCAGGAAAAGAGTACTCATTTGCATGTAGACATGTGCCATAATTTCAGCTGTAACAGCTTTACAGTGTTCATGAGAATTTGTAAGTTTTGCATCTGATCCTCAAATTCTTCCTAGACTCAGATGGCTTCCATATAAATTTTTGCCACTTCAAAGCTGGGCTCATGCTTAGATGCATTTCCTGTTCAGGTCCTTAGTTAAGATACAGCAAAAGAGTAATAAATGGAGCCAGGGTGGGGAGTTTTAATCATTTATTGATTGTATGAAGTGAGCTATTTTTCATTGGAATTCTGTGTGCATAAAGCTTTTGTTTAGCAGAGAATGATACTCCTGAGAGAGAAATCATTCATTGTTAACTAAACAGTACTTGCAAACTCTTTAAAATTTACTTGTTGGGAAATCCTTTTCTATGAAGTAATATGTGTGATTTTTCATCAGTCATTATTCTGTTTTTTTTGTTTGCCTTTAAAAAAATATATCCTATTTATTTAATTACATTAAAATTAATTTCATAAACATGAAAACATATCGTATGTTGACTTCCAACAAGTAATATTATCTAAATATAATTATAAATTTTTGATATTCCAATGTGACCATTTTTATTATTTATTTGAAGATTGAATATCTTTTAAACTCAGATGTATATTTTGTACAATGTCATTATCCACATTAAGTTTTGATATTTAACATGAAAATAAAATCTCAGTTGCTCTCTATAGGCACCTCTGAAATGAACAGTTTGCTTCATGTTACCAAGGAAACAGATCTTTGCAAAGATATAAGGCCACTTTGATGTCATTGTAAACCACTAAAGTGGAAATCTTTAGTGTTTGTCAGCCTCTTGAGAGTAAGCAGTTTGCTCTAATCAAAATGAATATAAAATTATTCTGAGCATGTAGAAATGCAGTATTCTTGAAGCAAGCATGCTCACTAGTAACCACACATCTTTTTTTCAACAATGATTCAGGACCACAAGAAATCAGATTACACTTTATTGAAAGATACATAGATATGTAACCTTGCATATTCCTGAGCAGTTTTGTTCCTGAAAATTTAAATTGGCACATGTAAAACAGGTTGAAAATGTATTATTCAATTCAGCTGCATATTGTGAGTTGCTCAAGGGGATAGAACATGTTTATTTTTGAAACTCACTAACAATAAAATGATTGGAACATAGGGAGTGGGGAACCCCCAATGAACAATTCCTGCTGTTCAGGGCTACACTGTGAATTCAGAAAACAAGCCAAATCCCTTTGTGTGAAATAGTCTCACAGGCATTTCTGCTTACGGGGTGAAATGACAGACTAAGTCACAAAAATAGTAAAAAAAGATCCACAGGGAAAATAAATAAGTCTCATTTGAAATATAAAATCCCGTCTTTTGGAATATGTAACGTCCATTTCTGCTTATCTTTCATTTAGAAGTTAAATACAATAATAATAAAATCCCAGACAGAGACAGCTGTTTAATGCTTTTCAAAATGATTCTCTGGCTCCAGGAGCTAGAAAGGAGTACTCATACACATATGTTAAATCAACATTTTGTCACTGAAAATGTGAAAAATTAGCATTATACATTGACATCTCATTGAGACCAAGAGTCTTTTTGCTTGACTGTGCTGCTCTCAATGGAAACAGCTGGATTCATGAAAAGGGGAGGAGTGGGGAAGAGAACAAAAAAGTTGGAAAGTACTTTTGGGAAATGGGTGAGGGAAGAGGAAAGTAAGAGAAAGAACACAGAAAAAAATGGCGAGGGAGAGCAGTGGAAGCAATGAGGCTGTTAATGACATAGCCTGAAACCATCAGCTACAAGAAGCTGGGAGAGAGGGCATGCATCCACAGAGGAGATGCAAATTAGAACCAGACAGTACAGCAGTGGAGTCAGCTAAAGATACTGGCAAGAAGTGGTGGGAGTGGAGAGCCCTTGCTTACCAAGAGGAAATGGCTGGTTGTACATTGTTGGTTTTTTGTTGTCACGTGCTCTCTCTGCTTTCCAACCTCCTTGCTTATTTGCTGGACATAATGTAAAGATAGAACACTTAAACACTTCTCACTTCAAGTGCACTCTGCTAAACAAGCACCAGATTACCTATGTTTGTTTAGAAGGCTGTAGTCTTTTGGTTAAGTAATGCCAATCATCCCTTCAGTATTATCAGGAATGGTGTCATTGTACGTATTATTATCACAGTCTGACGTTACAGATAGGTTAATGTCAGCCTCAATACTGCTTAAATTCCTTAACTTTCTATGAAAATGCTATTCAAAACATTAACTACTTCATTTACACTCCAAAAGCACAAAAAATGTTATTGATATGCCCTCTTATGTTCAGGATAAATCATTATATATATATATATATATATATATTTCCTTTCTATTCTTTCAATTATTGTATCCTCCTGAAAAGACAAATAAATGACTTGGTAATATCTGATTAATTTCTTTTTGTGAGCTGGAACAGCTATCATTTTCTAACAGTATAATATAAGCAACAAAGATATGAACCTATAAAACATCTATAAATTTCATCTTAGCCATATAAAATTGCCTGTATAGAGTTTTTCTATGAAACAAAGGAAAAAAACTACTGCCACTCTGCTTGACACTGATAAAATAGCATTTTAAACACCATGTGTATGATAAGTCCAGTTCAAGAGGTACAAAAACCTATGCTAATACATATAGGAAAATATGTGTTTTGTTAGCCAATAAAAAACACTGCTCCAAATACATATATTTACTCTTTATAGAAAAATTTGGAGTGAGAGATTAGTGGCAAAGGAGGAGAATAAATATTCTCTAGGTCAATGATGACATAAAAAGAGAAAGGAACTCTTGATTTTAAAAGATCTTAAGCTGTAAATCAGAAGGATGTTCCAATTATGAAAGGAAAATATTTCTAAGTTAGCTTTCCTACAAGCATAGTGTGAGAAAATAGATTATGAATTTTATAGTGTATATTTGGTAGTTTTCTTACCTGGATTGTGTACACCTGAAAGAAATGCTCTTTGATCTGTGAAATCACTTTCAACTTTTTATTCCTATTTAATATAAGAATCTGATTGGAAGGTGTGGCAGAAAACTGATGGGTGATAGATACCAATAGTATAAGAGACTCAGGCTTTTTGAATGCATGCACACACACACAAAGTCTGCAATGTCTGCTGCCTAAGCATCAGATATACACAACTGAGCTTGAAACACAGAAATATGAATTTCAACTTGTGAAGTCACATGAATACCATGAGGTTTATATGTACTGAACATTAAATACATGAATACTAGCTGAGGCTTACCCCAGTTTTAGCTGTTTAAAAATTAGGTGTCCAGACTAAGTCATGGCTCTTTTTGAGCTCTGTGCAGTCAGCCCTGGCAGCATACACATCCCAACTGCCTTATACACCTATTTTATAGTGAGGTTAATTCTTTTCTCTTTATCTAACCACTGCCTTCGCTGGCTGGCTTAAATTAAGCTTGTAGTTTTAATTACTGTCATAAATCTAAAATTTCCCTTTGGAAACTGTAAAAGGAATTTTTGCAAATCCCACATAGAATTTAGTGGCAATAGTTTATTTTATGTAATAGTTACTCCTCTAGGTGTTCAGTTAATATGCACAGTGGGACACTGAATTAGATTAAAGAATATCTCTGCAGAGAATTAGAAATTCTGGGCGTTTGGGATAATGAGGGGACTGATCTGCAACTCCACACTACCTGGTGCAGGCAGCAGGTTGGCATCTTCCAGGGATCAGCTGAAAACTTCCTGCTAATAATGGTGCAGGCCAGCATAAATCCTTAAATAGCTTCACCCAAGTCAGCAGGCAGTCGATCACCTCCTTTGATGAGTGGAGTCTCTTGTGACATGAAGTGTATCACATGCATCTGGGTAAGGAAAAGTGGTTGGAAGAACTTGCCCCTACTGGGATGACAGCACATATCTGAAGTTCACGTTTCCGCCTAATGCTGGGGGAAGGAGGGCACAGTGCCAGGAGCAGTTCTTACAGCTCTGCCTCTATTCTGACAATAAAAATACTGCCAGCCAGAGGTGATGCATGTGCACAAAATAATCATACATGGTATTTCATACTGATGTATAAAGGTACTTTTCCTCTTGGCCAATACAAACAGTCAGTGTATTCTATAGGGGAATACTGATAATAACAAAGGGAAAACAACACTTGATAGGGCTTGCACTTGATTGTTCTTGCAGAAGAATTCCAGTCATATATGTGTCAATCACCAACCATTACCTTTTGCTAAATATATATTGCAGGCAGCATTCAGCTTGCAGATTGCACAGAGGTAAATCCTAGCTCTACCACATCACCCACTGCAATGAAATTCCAGAATTCAAAAGTATTTCTTAAACACCAACACTACTAAAGTCTGTGAATTTTAAATACAGTAAATAATGACAATGCTAAGGTTCCAGCAGATTTAGTGACTCCGTTGTTCTCTATCTAGTAGTGTACTTTGCTTTTAATGTTATTGGGGTATGAAATAATTTAACAGATAAGTTGTTCCACAAGACAGACTTTCCTAGGTGGGAAAAAACAAAGTAGAGAATCTCAGTAATGTACTAGGAGGGCATCATGCCAGCACTTTTGATTCTTTCAGGAATAAAAAAAAACCAAGAAAGAAAGAGAAAAAAAGTAAGGGGAGAATGGCAAAATTATACTGGAAGTAGGAAGTAATATACATTATATTAACCAAACAAACTTTGCGCTGAAAAATTAAAGTACAGAATATTGTGCAGAAAAAAATCACATGACATTAAGAAATGGAATAACTGAAAGAAGATAAATTTTAATAAGGATTAGTAGTACTAGGAAATTTGAATGGAGTAATAGTAAAAATGCAGTGCCTTTTGCATGAAGATTTTTGTGCCAATAAGAGTTTCTGGTACAAACCTCATTGTAGGAAAGCCTTTTCATATTGATGTCACATACAAGACGGAATTTAATATTACGTGACAAAGATGAAACTACTGGTATGATGAGGACCAGAAAAGGAAAAGCATAATAATAGAAATCCAGTGACATACAGTGTGAACAGAGAAGTATAAATGATATAGAAATGGAGATAAACTAGCCAGAATAAAGATAAGCTAAAAAGACACAGCAGGTTCTTAAGACAGTTATATGGTTTCATCTTCTTCTATGGAAGGAGTAGGAAGCAATAAGAATGAAAAAAACCAACTAAACAAGAAGTCTGTCTTTAAAGATAAGCTTTGTAAATTAATGCTTTTATAGAGCAACATTCTGGAGAAACAAATTACTAGATCTGAGGATTAAGGGTATCCCTTCCTACCACTCATTTGTATTTAGAGAAAGTTGGAAAATACATTCTTACACACTTTATTCAGCAATATGTGCACTGCACCTGGAGAATTTTGTGAATGTTTTAAGGTACCTGAGAATGAATCAGAGACAATTCATATGCTTTGTTATCCAAAATGAGATAATAGAAATCTTGAGAACGAATTGCAACCATTATTTTTGGAACTATTCCTGGGACATGGTCTATTTCTGCTGTAGTATATAAAGCAACAGATTCCTACAACAAAAAACCCAGCTCTGCTTAGCTGGAAGCCTTCTTATTTCAGACGAGCTCTCATGAACATCTATAGGTGAGCTTAGACTTGTAGGGATGCACAGGATATAATAAACAATGGAGAAATGAGGAAATGAGCCTATGGAAAAGCAGCTGATTTTAACTGTCTCCATGGTGCTTCAACCACATCAAAAATCCTGAATCTTCTTGAAAGATTAGATGTTTCAGCTGCAAAGGTCAGGTTTTTATTAAAATCACATATAATTCACAGTCCAGTTGAATTGAAAAAAGCTACAACTTGACTTGAAAAATTAGTAATTGAGCTATTGAGAATGCTTGGATAATTCAGGAAAAGTTCACCGAGTAATAGAGACACCTCGAAGTCAGGTTTCGTAAAGATGGCTTGCTTTCAGTGTAAGCTGTTTTACAAAGGTCAGCATTTGACAAGGATTTGAAGTGAAAGGCTAAAATCTTAATAGCCTCATAACATATCCAACTGTAGCAGAGGGTACATATTCCCAATTTTCAGAAGTGCAGTCCATTACTCAGCTTACAGAGAGATCACCAATTTGAGCACAGAAAAAATCTAAACTATTAGAGAATGTCCAGAGGAGAGCAACAAAAATGGTGAGGGGCCTTAAGGGGGAAGCTGTGAGGAGTAGCTGAGGTCACTTGGTGTGTTCAGCCTGGAGAAGGCTGAGGGGAGACCTCATCACAGTCTACAACTTCCTAATGAGGGGAAGAGAAGGGGCAGGCACTGATCCCTATGGTGACCCATGACAGGACCCGAGATAATAGTCTAACTTTGTGTCAAGGGAGGTTTAGTTTGGATATTAGGAGAAGGTTCTTGGCCCAGAGGGTGTTGGGCACTGGAACAGGCTCCCCAGGGAAGTGGTCAAAGCACCAAACCTGTCTGCATGCAAGAAGTATTTCTCAATTCTCTCAGGCATGTGATTCTTGGAGATGGTGCTGCACGGTGCCAAGTGTTGGACTTGAAGATCCTTATGGGTCCCTTCCAACTCAGCTTATTCTGTGGTCTCAAGATTTGGCAATTCAACAACTATACCCTGAGGGAACTAAATGTGATGGCTCTGATTAGCCTGCCCAGAGGACTCCCCACACTCTGTTAGTGGCCACATCACCTCCAGCCTCAGGCCAGACCCTCCTCTTAGAATAGCTAAATACCATCCTCTTTTTGTTTCTACTTCCTTTTTCTCCTGGCTGGGCCCTCTGTTTGTGTGCTGGACCAATATTTTGCCATGTCTAGGACTATAGAGAGAGCCTCTGAATCAGCCCTACTGTCCCAGCACAGTCTGACCTCAGGTCCCAGATCCCAAACTGGAGGAAGCAGTTGGCTCTTGTTGCTTCGTGTGCTGTAGCACATGGGTACACCTGAATTAAAACAAGAATACAAAACAAAATGACAACAACAACAAAAAAACCCAAACCCAAACCAAACCAAAACAAAAAAAAAAACAAACCCAGAAAAACTCCAAAGAAATCAAAGTCATTGGAACTAATGCTGCAAGATGGTACAGCTTCAACACTTGCTTGTCTCAAAGAATCACAAAATCATAGAATCATCAAGGCTGGAAGAGACCTTCAAGTTCATCTAGTCCAACCATCAATCTAATATCACCATTACCACCCATAAACCAGATCCCCAAGTCTGAATGCTTGTTGGGACAATCCTGGCTAAAGTGCTAATCAGATTGAAACTGTTGAGTTACAATTTTGAGGTTCTGCAAGAAATGTTAATGATAATTTTTCTTTAGAATGGAAATTACATTTTGATTTTTTGCTTGTATGTCTGATTTATCTTTGGCTTCTATGAGTATTAAACCAGTGCCATCCTCAGTGCCATAGTGAAATGTTATTTCATGTTTAAAACATTCCTGTAAACTTCAAAAATGGCAAAATTTAATAATTTTCTCTGTTTCTTCTATAATCCCCACAGGCCGGCTAGTGAAGGGTATATAAGTTGAGTACCTGTGTCATGAGGTTGAGACCAAACATTTAAAAGTCTGAAGATTTTGCAGAATACTCTACCTTTAATAACGGCACTGGAAAGGTTTCAGTCATTCATCGGAGAGTTTTGATATTGGATACTGAGGAATCATTTTTAAAAAAGACACAGTGAGAAATACTGGACAGGTGATAGCAAGACATAACAGTAGAATTACCTTTGTGAAATTAGTGTCAACAGCTGTCTTAGCAAATCATACTCATGTCCCATTTTGAAGTGTCTGGGGACAAGCTGGTTGAATTGTGTGGTACAACAAACATCGTGGGAAGTAGGGAAAATTCACTGAGCAATGGAGGAACACACGCTATATATCTCTTCAGTCTTTTTCTCAACACATTATAGCCTTGGTTCCTAGTATGTTCTTGACTCTTCTCAGAGTTAATTATGTACCTGTAGAACAAATGGATGCTAGTAAGGACTAGCAATAAAATCTCTGTCACCTCTCGTTGTTGGTCTCTTGATTTGTTTCTAAGTGGACTGGCTATTCTAAGATAAGCTATCCTGCTGGCCAGGTTACTGTGTTAGGTTGTGGTTGATATGAATGGTAGCTGACTAAAAGTTAGTAGGGACATCAGGAGGACTTCTCCATAAGTGAATACTAGCTTTGTGGTTTGTTGTTGTTGTTTCTTTGTTTTTTTGTTTTGTTTTATTTAGTTTTTCCTGACACACTGGGGATGTCTGGCTTTGTGTTTTAAATTGCTGCAATGAGTGAAAATGCAAAAAACTAAAATGCAGATTAATCAGCAAAGCCATAGTAGAAGGTCAATTAAACTAAAGATTTTGTGCAAGTGCGTTTTCTGGGCATTTTTCCTGGTAGGCAGCGTAGTGGCAGTTTGTTTTAACTAATCTTATTGTTCATCAATTCTCATGTTTGTAGCAAGAAGACAAGTGAATTGTGGCTGATTTATAGATCTTTAGAGAGGCCTGAAGGTGCAACCTTTAATTTCTTTTCAAGTTCAGACATTGTCTTACAGCTTTGAAATGGTTACTGCTGTTGCCTAAAAGATTTTAAACAAATTTGCTGACTCCCTAGATAAGTCCACTGCTGTTTTGAAGCACATTGTTTCCATGTCCATGTCCATGTCAAACTGTTATCTGGTATTAGAGTAATAGGAGGAAATGGAAAAAAAAAATAGTTGCAAATTTTAGAAGCTGTCACATTCATCATTAATTTTGATTTATTTACTTTTATTCCGGAAGCATCTCTGTAAATGGTAGGAAGGAGAAGTCAGAGAAATGTCAGGTCCTATCAAAAAAAAGAGAGAAGATAATTAAACAGGAGTAAGGAGATGAAAACAGCAATTTAAATGCCAGTACAAGTGACAAGCTTGTTAACCTGCACAGTCCATGATAAATAAGAACAATTGACATGGATGTAGCAGTGGAGGTGGAAGTAACTCACTCAAATTTTGAGCAAAAATATAGAGAAGAAATATTTACATCTGCAAGTTATACAGGAGTTCTTCTGTGTATTGTGACTGCAATACACATGTGCACCCTTGGATGAAACACTTCAGACAGCAGTTTCTAATGATAGTCTAATCCAGGTTTTTGGAGATGTCTTGCTTGTTTTTTTCAGCTCTGGGTTTAAATAGCTGTGCTCCTTACAATGTTCAAGCTAGCTGGTTGAAAAGTAGTTTCAGGTGTGACTACTGAACAGTTGTGACTACTGAACAGTTGTGACAGGAAAATCTTTACTAGAAGGATTCCCATTAGGTGCATTAGCAAGGAAGTTTCCTTTTAAACTTTGGAAGTGTCAGACAAATAATAACTATTGCTTATAAACAAAGTAGTACACAAGTGGGAGGAAAAGCAGAATACCTTCCTCTATCTCATTACTAGAGGAAAGTTAGAAGTGCACCTTTTATACTGTCTGCCTTTTCAAAAAGTTGAAAATGAGCTGAAAAAACATTTCTAAAGTGTCTGCGAACATGTCTCTGTGAACAATAAGTCCAAAATTATAATAACTATTTAACATTTAATATAAAGGTCAAACATGAAAAATAGTTAAAATATGCCCATTCTATAGCTCAATAGGAATGTGTAAGGAAGACTGCTGAATTTGGTTTTCCATTACAAATAAAAAAATTGAGACCTAGTCCTATCCCCAACACATTTGCCTCAATATGAGCCTCTCCATTAATTTCAATGGGAATTGGATCTATCCTACTCTTTAGGCCAAGCAATGATACCAGTCAGTCTTTAAAACCATAATTTATTTTAAAAGCAGCATGCAGAATGTCACCAATGAAGCATTCCTTTGTGCTCAAAATAGTGTGTCTTTTCAGATGGAAATGCAGAATTTGCAGACAGAATCAGAATTGGACTCATGCTTGTGTTAATGCTTCTCACTTCTAAAGATGTCAGCTTTTAATTGGCCAGAGTATGCCTCTGGAATGGGCAGCCAGACTCCCTGGTTGTAAGTTAGGATAACATCTGTCTTTTCAACTCAGTTTGGCAAAGGAAGAATGCACAATTTTTTGTTATTCCAAAAGCCCTTGAAGCATGAAGAACATGAAGTTCCAGTGAACTGGAACTTCTTCCTTCCACTGATGCTGTGAATAGTTGATTTATTTTCTTATCTTTTCTTTCCTCTGTCATTCCCTGATTTTATATTTTTTTTCCCTGTCTTTGGCCATTTTGGTGAAGCATTTATCACAGAATCACAGAACAAGCTGATTTGGAAGGGACTCTCAAGGAACATCGAATCCAACTCCTCGTGCTAGACAGCACTGTCCCCAAGAGTCACACCGTGTGCCTCAGGGTATTGTCCAAACACTTCTTGAACTCTGTCAGCCTTGGTGCTGTAACCACTTTCCTGGGGAGCCTGTTCCAGTGCCAAACTTCCTCTGGGGGAAAAGTATTTTTTTAATATCCAACCCAAACCTCCCCTGACACAAATTCAGGCCGTTCCCTTGAGTCCTGTCACCGATCACTACAGAGAGAGATCAGTGCCTGCCCCTCCTTTTCTCCTCATGAGGAGGTTGTAACAGCAATGAGGTCTCCCCTCAGTCTCCTCTTTTACAGGGTGAACAGAACAAGTGACCTCAGCTGTTCCTCATATGTAATGAAGAGAATCTTCTCTTCAAGGCTCTTCACCATCTTTGCTGCCCTCCTTTGGATGCTCTCTAATAGTTTAATGCCTTTTTTATGCTGTGTCACCCAGAGCTGCCCCCAGTACTGGAGGTGAGGCTGTCCCAGCTCAGGGCAGAGCAGGACAATCCCCTCCCTTGCCTGGATGGTGATGCTGTGCCTGATGCCTCTCACTTGGCCCTCCTGGCTGCCAGAGCATTGCTGACTCACATTCAACTCACCACTGACCAGGACTCCCAGGTCCCCTTCCACAGCACTGCTCTCCAACCTCTCATTCCCCAGTCTGTCTGTAGATCCAGGATTGCCCCAGCCCAGGTGCAGAACCCAGAACCTTCCCTTGTTGAACTTCATATGGTTGGTGATTGCCCAGTCCTCTAATTTGTTGAGTTCTCTCTGCAGGTACTTTCTGCCTTCAAGGGAATCTATAGCTCTCCCAGTTTTGTATCATCTTTGCATTTGATCTAGTCCTGTATCTAGGTTGTTTATGAAGATATTGAAGCGCACAGGATTTACCAAAGCCCACTAGTGACAGTTCTTCATCCTTACATTATTTAAATTTTAAAATTAAAATTTTAATGAAGTTGAAAACACTTTTTACTCCATAAATAATGCTGGCACACATGTATGACATACTGAAATTACCATTCAAGCAACCTGTTAGTATATTTTTGTGTGTGTGATGCTTTAAAACCACAGAGTATTAGTTGGATTCTGAAATTTAGAGCTAAATAGAAATAGTGAAGTGAAAACCAGTACTTAGTACAAAAGCAGAATGCAGATGGCTCTTCAGCAAAGAGCTAGTTGCACTGAGGTAGAGGCAATGCCACCCAAATTGCTGGAAGTTCTGACCACTTCCAAAAGATATTTTGGAATGTATTTTAGCTGCTTATCATCCTCCCAGCTTCAACACTGGGCTGGTCTCAACATTGACTACCTGCACTGTTAAGGAACAGCAGCCCCTCTGAAACCTAGAGATCAAGAACAAATCCCTGAGCAAATAGGGATGGCCAGAAAAGCCCTTCACTTTTCTTCCAGCATAATTTGGATGTTACCCAGACCTTCTGAAGGTCATTTTCTATACACTGATTTTTACTAAAGGACAAAAGGTGGGAACAAATACCATGTACTTCCACATGAAGTACAGTCTAAGATGCGGTATTTCAGGTGCAGAAATACCTTTCAAATGTAGACCTGCAGAAACAACCAAGGACAGTGTTCTTTATGGTATAATGTTATTACATGTGACATGCCTTTGACAGACCTCTTTTATGTGCTTTTAGCCTATGGCAATATGTTATGGAGAGAAGAATTCACTGACATATCCAGGAAAAGAAACCCAATGCATAAAAAATTGAAATGACAAGGTTGACAAGGTTGTTTTGTAGCTTTTGTTGCATTATAATAATAACTAACAAACTGGTATGCTGCATCTAAAACTTCTTGGGATAAGCAATGCCTTTTTCTCTCATATTCTCTTCAGCACATTTCAATATTTGCTTTAGAATCTTTCTCTTCTTCTCCCAGTAGAGAAACATTTTGTAGTTTGTTCACTAAATACCCCTCTCTGCAGTGTTGCATTTTGTGTCCTCTGTTAATGTTGGCAGGTTTTTTTGTTTGATTTAGTTCTTAGGTTGCTTACTTGTTTATGTTGCCATCCTACCTTCTAAATCCAGGAAGGGAAAGTACCACAGAAGCAACTTCCAGGATATTTCTCTAGCAAGAAAGGTTCTTTGTTTTTGTGTGTACCTATGCCATTCTCCTCCTATGAGCCCACTGCAGTCACTACTGTGCTTTCTCTATCTTCCCACTTCAGAGACCTCAGTCAGTCTTTCCTAAATAATACTTGACTAAAAATGGAAGAATACATTATCAGATCCTTCCCAAACTACGTTTAATAAGTCAATAGGGTTTGTGACCCCTTGAAGATGTTGACTATTGTTGAAGATTAAATCTTCGCATTTTTACTCTTATTAGGAAATTCCTTTCCCCCCTTTATTTTTGTTTGTTTTTAATAGACTATATAAAACCATAAAATGGAACAGCCTAGATAAAGCCACTGTGAATGGATATTATTCACTGAATTCTATGGGCCATTTAAATAAGCTTGCTTAAAATACTGCTAAAACTTTAAACTAAAAAGTTACTAGGGAAAAAAATGTCAATCTCCAAAATCACATGCACAGAACCATAGACTCAGAAGATCTATTGGTTCCTTTCTTCTTTTTTAATAATATGAAAAGCCTCTTCCATGCAACACAGTATGGAACTAGCTAACTCATAACTAGCTTCTGAAGCACTAACACATACGCCATGTCTGTCTTCTGCATGTAACATTTTGTAAACAACTGTGTTTGATGTTTTCTGTTGCTTCTTTGATCTTGTAAAATCCACCACAGAGATATGAATATGTTCAACAAAATCTGAGAATATTTCTTTTCTAGTTACGGCAGTCACATTGTATCATTAGAAATTTCGTTCCCCACTAATGATGTAGCATTTCAAGTGATGCATTCTCGATAAGGGAATCAAATTCACTGATGGCAGATTTTGCACTTCAGAGGTAAGATCAATAATTTCTCAAGGCATCATGAAACAGCTGTACAATGAAACTGCGTGCTCAAAGAAAACAAACTGGAAGGATTATTTTAAATAAAACTATAAAAGTCTTGATCATTATCTGAAAAATCTATATCTGTTTCAGAACAATCTGCATTCTTTTTCTGTGAAAAATACAGACAACACTGTGTATCTGTACTAAATATCTGATAGCTTAAAATATTTCATACTCATTTTTTGTTCTCACATATGTTATGTATTAACTTGTATTTCAGTCAATAAAAGAATTTTCTTTATATAAGATGTTTTTCTAACCTAAATGTGTTAGGTTTTTGCTTTCCAAACATCCACTACTGGTATAAATGGTAACACTAGTAAAGACACCTGGAAATTCACCTTTCTGTTGTGCATAGGGTTGTATGTGTGGATAATACTCTGAAGGTAGAAGGAAGCATGCTGGCTGTTCAGCCCAACTGTGAAAATTATGCAGGTTGTGTGACCTCCTTCAGAAACCTTGAACTGAGCCTGTAATCTCTGCAGGAGTTCACGATTCCCACTGCCTGCTGAGGACTGATAGGAGGCAACCAGAGAGGGGAAGTGAGGCTGGGGCAGTAAGAGGAAGACTATGGGAAGCAATCAGGATATTTGCTCTTCCTGGACTTGTGGAAACACCAGGGTCTCTCTAGCAGGAATTGCAACTGGAATTCATGGGGTGCTTGTTTTTTCCTGGCTGAGCAAGGACTATTAACACTGCATGTCTGTGCAGCACACTGTATTATGTAAGGGTGAAAGATAGAGAAATTTCAAAGACTACATACAATTTTAGAAAGACAAAAATAATTTAGGTATGTCTCAGCAGAGTCTCCAAATGGAAGCCTAGTTATTGACAAAAATCTTCCATTTTTTTTTGAAAAAAAAATGTGATGTGTTTGAATCTTCCCATTTGAGTGTTGTCCAGATGCTTTGTCTAGTTTTTTGAATGGTTTCTGCAATACAGAGCTGGAAGCATTGATCATTTTATGTGAAGCCATTATTAAGAAAGAGTTCTATGTGGCTCTTCTATGCAGCAAAGAATAGTTTGAAGTAAACAATGGAGACATGAGTACTGAAGGGCAGCTCCCACCCCTGAGACAGAAGATTGTGAGAAATTAGGAACATTATAAACACAATGATTTAGAAATTAAAGCCTAGCATCTACAAGCTTTTTTTATGTAGTATTATATCTCAGAAATTTCCAGCAGAGTTTAGAAGATGTTTATTTTTCATCAGTACATTTATTTCAAAAATGAGAAACAACTCAACTTTAAAGTGGAATTCAAGCAGAATATGCCAGTATTGGTGTGATGCTTTTAATTTTCGTTTAAGTACTTCTTATTTGAGGAATGGAAATAGGTAGCAATGGTGAACAGGATTTTGATTAAGTCGTTGGAGCTTCCAAGCTTACAAGAATACAGTTATTCTTGAAGGAGTGGGTACAAATTCCTTCATAAGGTCTGGAGAACATCTTCATATTCGAGGAAAAAAATCCACCACAATTTCTGTTATTATTCATGGGAGATTTCGCAAGTTATAGCTTAGCAGTAGCATCTCAATCCTTTTCCTGAAAACTGAACTAGCTCCTTCTGATATAGCGGCTTCCCATAATGAGATATTCCTAATGTTGCCTTTAGTTCAGATGTTGCCAGCCTGAGGTAACTGCATGAGGGGGAAGAATTACACTGAATAGAGATCAAATATGCTGGGGTTTACTTTTAAAAATTTGTGGAGGATAAGGTGGGCTTATTTTCAATGAAAATTATTAACTTAAAAAAATGACTACGGAATGAGGTAAAGACATGGGTGATGGCAGCCAAGGGAGGCTAAAGTGGACATCAATCATGTAATACTGAGTGTTCAGCTGTAAATATTTTGTTCCCATATACTGAATTGCAATGTGGGGGAAACTACCTGTAATGAAATTTCTCTAGTGTATAATCTCTAGATTATACTAAACAGTGTATTTATGCAATGGGGCTGCAAGCAGCCTCTGGGAGCTCTTACCAACCTTCGTACACATTCATGCTCTCCTGAGGATGTCATCACCTTGGGCTGCTATCCAACAATTTGTGTGAGAATAACTTTGTGCTCTATTGGAGCAAGGAACACTACAGAAACAGCAGAAATGTTTGGTAAAACTGTGCCGGAACATCCAAAGGGTGAAAGCCGTGAAAATTTGACATGTTTGCTAAATAGGTCTCCTCTTGTCTAACTCAGAAAATCTGCCAAGTGCCACAGCATAGATGGCACAGAGACTTCAAAGATACTGTTAGTTTCTCCCTAAGCATGGAGATACCTGCAATTTGCCCAAAGGAAATTGATGGTAGGAAAATGTTTGACCTTCATCTATGGTTCAGCAGCAGCTAAGGGGATCTGCTTTGATTTAGCAATGATCTAGGTCAGTGCGTCTGAAGTTGGTGGTATCTAAACCTTACACACAAGCTGTTAATTATCTTGTGGCAATATTTCTTCACATTGGTATTATAAACAAAAGAAGGTTTAGAAATGCATGAGGATGTCTGGAGAAGCTTGGGCAACTTTCATAGTATCTATGACTGATTTGAGAGCATTTAAAATAACAAGCAGATTTTAAATTTAATAGAATTATAATGCTTTATATTTAATTTAACAAAGGATATATAGTTTGTGTTAATGTCATAAAAATAATTTTGCAGTTAATTTTTAATATTACATATAAGTAGATAAAATATTAAGCATGTTTTGGTATTCTGAATGAAACAATGCGAGATGAAGCTGCATGGAGATCACGTAACTTGCGAAATTAAAAAATTTAATATCTCCTAGATCAAGTCATCCCCAACACTTGCATGTAAGCAAGGAAATGTCTATAAGGAACAATTACACAGAAATCCCTGAGACTCTCTCCTGGTTCTCAGCATGTGGAGGTGCCTTTCTAAAGTGCCTGTGCCCTAATACAGGCAATCTGGGGAATAAACACACTGAGTTAAAGACCTGTGTGCAGTTGCAGGGTTACAGATTTTTTTAGGATCATGAAGGTATTGTGGGATGATTCCCATGACTGGTATGCTGCAATTCCGTAAACTCCTACAATGAAATGGCTCAACTGGTAAATGAGGGGAGAGCAATGGATATTGGCTACCTAGACTTCAGTGAGGCTTTTGACACTGCCACTCACAGACAAGCTGTTAAAGTAAGGGCTGGATAAGGAAAGAGTGAGGCGATTGAAAATTACCTGAATATCTGAGTCCAGGGAGTGGTGGCACAAACACTAGCTGGCGGCCAATGACTAGTGGTGTATCCAGAAGTCAGTGTTGGGTTCAATCCTGTTTAACACCTTCATCAAGGGCCTGCTGATGACACAGAGCTGGAATTAAAGGATGATAAGTCAGAGGGCCATGCTGCCATCCAGCGGGACCCTGACAGGCTGGGAGAAATGGGCTGAAAGGAACCTCATGTGCTTCATCCAGAAGAAGTGTGAAGTCCTGCAGCTGGTAGGAAACAATGCCAGGCATCAATAAATTCTGAAGGCCATGCAGCCAGGAATCAGCTTCACAGAAAAGATACTGGGGTCCTGGTGGACACCAGTCTTCACATCATCCAGCAACATACCCTCACCACAAAAAAGGTGATAGATATCTTGGGCTGCATTAAAAAAAATGTTGTCATCAGGTTGAGAGTGGTGATCCTTCCTTCCCCTGTACTGGGCACTGGTGAGGACACACCTGAAGTTCTGTGCTCAATTTTTGGCTCCCCAGTACAAGAGAGACATGGACATGCTGGAAAGAATCCAACAAAATGCCACAAAAATGATGAAAAGGCTGGATCATCCTTCTTATGAAAAGAGACTGAGAGAGCTGGAACAGTTTAGACCAGAAAAGAGAAGACTCAGAGAGGAATTTAGTATTATACATAGATAACCTGATAGTAGGATGCAAAGAGGACAAAGCTAAGCTCTTTTCAGTGCTGCCCAGTGACAGGACAACAGGCAATGAATGCAAATTACAAATACACAGGATGTTCCCACTGAAAATCAGGAAGCATTTTTTTTTTATTCTGAGCATGACTGAGTGCTTGCACAGACTGCCCAGCAGGTTGTGAAGTCTCTGCCCTTGGAGGTCTTCAAAAGCCCCCTGAACGTGGGCAATCATTCCCAGGTGGTCCTGCTTGGGCAAGGGGTTTGGGTTGGGTGGACTCCTCAGATCTCCTGACTTCAGCCATTCTCTGATTCTGTGACAATAGTGTGTCATCACAATTTCTATGATAGTGTGTGAGTTTTATGAGAGTAGAATATCTGAAAATAAAATGAGATCATTCAAATAGATTATAATGAACCAGTGATTGAGATGATTATAAATAGCATACTGAGAAGTTAAATTAGATTTTCTGTAAATGAGATCTCTGAGGAATTTTGATGTTGCTAAGAGAGATTTGTTGTGTGCATCATAGGTACTCAAGTTCTAGTTTGTAAGAAACTAATAGATTTTTGTAATAAAAACCATTTAACATATGGCTTGTTCTTTAGATCATGAACGATACAGTATTTTGTCTACTATTTTTTTTTTTATTGTTTGGTGTGACAAAACCCCTTACAAAATATATTCCATTGCTCTCTCTTTATCTAGCAGGTACTAAAAGAAAAAAATTAGTCCTTCACACTCACTGTAGGTAGTTAAACCTCTGTTCATCACAGACTTTCACTCAAACACTTCAGTTTTTTGTATTATAATGATACTCTCTTTATAAATGCTTTGATATGCAAAGAAATACTTTGCAGGCATCTGAGCTACTATCCACTGCCATGCTCGAACTCTGTAGGGTTTCTTATTTATGCTGAGACCACTTTATATCTCTCTGACAGCATGAAGTGGGCACATCACATTTGTATTCATTTTCAGGCTTCTTATCACTGCCAAGTTGTTGAAAAGTTCCCTTAGTTTTGATCCACACTCAAAAGTCCTGCCAGGCACAAAAAAAAACTAGATAGGAATCAGTCACAGTGCAGATACCACCCTTTAATATCGGGCTGAATTTTGAGAAAAAAAAAAGTATTGCAAGTCCGAGTGGATTTCCTTGTGAACCACCTTACATGAGGGAGGAAGTACGTACATTGTGATAGCAAGTTTGGCTGGATGCTGTACAATATAATCTTGAGGGCTTTGTTTTACATTTGAAGCTTTGTTCTCTGTGAAAATCCTGAAAGAATACTGAAACAAAATTTGTGAACATTGAACAATGCAGGCAGTGCAGGCTAGTAACTCTGCATATTTTATCTAGAAAGATATGGTTATATTAGTTTGGTCTTTCATAAATATTTTATTAAATACTCGCTATTAGAAGAAAATTTTCCTGGGGATATTATCTTCTTTAAAAAGTTAGTTTCAATATATTGCACAACAAGTAGGGCTCAGGCTTGTGAATAAACCATATAAACATATACAGCTCTAATGGCATAAAGAGGGAAGAGTGCCTGAATTCTTGAGGACAATTAGGTATTATGTAAAACATATTTTACAGTCCTCAAGTTGGAACAGGGTCCACATTTCAAATAATGAAAAGAAGGCTTGCTTAGAAAATATTGTAGCGCTATGAACTTTCACAGCAATAAAAAGTTGCACATTAGTAACCAGATTTGGATGTAAGGAATCTAATTTACATAATAATTTAATTCATTAAAACATAAGGGCTAGGAGATAAAAAAAGAAGAATGTTATATCATTCAATGAGTATTTAAGCAAACTTGGATGCTTCTCTCAGTAACAAAATGAAAATGTTCTAAAAAGGGAAAAAAAGCCAAACCAAACCAACCATATGATTTTGTCCTAGATCTTCCCAGAGTTACTCATTTCACTGTTATAGGTGTCTATATTCTCATTCCCTATGAGATTTTAGCTTGCGCAAACATTCTGGTGTTGCTAGACTTTTTCATCTACTTTTTATGTCTGTTCAGCTATATCAAATCTCTGCTTCAAAGCAAATGTACTTTATGCTCTCTCCATAACTTTCTTCAGCACATGGAAGAAATACATGTGAATGATTGATTATTTGAGGATCAAATAAATGCCCCATTGTATGATTTCTAACCAGTTTTTAGGAGACTGATTGCTTTTTGATGTTTGTGTTACTTAGAGCTCTGGGCAACACCCGTCACTGTTGTTGATAAGATGGATGGTTGTAACTGCTATTATGTCTACTGTGTGCAGTTTCAGAGAGCCACTAATATAAATGTTGTATGGTTTATTGCGTCATGGAAAAATGAGCCTCTTAATGCAGCATGCTGTGGTTATTCTTCATTACCTGAAATACTGTGGAAGACCTTGTATGTCTAATGAGAATTATAGATTCAGTGCAGAGTGTACAAAATATAATTATCACTGTTTCCAGACTTAAAAGGGTCTTATTCATCATGTGCAAAAATATTCAAGGAACATTAGGAAACTTTGTTCCTACTTATTACACTGACTGCATAGAGAAATGCGTAATTAAGGAAGGAAATGTAAATCTTCTCATTTCCATAGGTCTTTTTTGAACCATTTGTTTGACAGTGACTGAACGTGAAGCTTGGTGTGACAGAACCTTGTACATATAAACAACTATTGTCTATTTTCCTCCAGTTTCTGTCTGTAGCCATGTACAATGGATGATAACAAACATAATTTTGTCTTCCCTTTTGCAGTAATGTGGTAAATAATAGCTGTAGATAAGAATCTAGAAATCTTCTAAATGTGTTGAGACTGCAGAACAGTAGGAAAAATTGTATAATATTTTTTCTACTGTTTAAGTGGTGTGGTTGCTGTTTGAACCTGGCTTTTCCTCCATAAAAATTAATTCATTTGGAAATTTGACTGTCTATATCTATGTATGTGCCTTACAACATGACCACTCCTCAGAGGAGAATAAGTAACAAGTACTTACCTTATGTTAGAATTACAGTTTGCATTATGGCCCTATCATAGACTTTTAAGGAAAAATCCAAAGGACTTAACATATCTTTATATATTTTCATGGTAAAATGGTACAAGCAAAAATGTAAAAAAAATCATAGATGTTACAAGAGTATTTTGTTAAATATGTTTTTGTTTTAATAACATTCCAATCTTGGATTGAATATAACACAAATGTCCACGTATTCCATCATGGGCAGCAGATTTTCAGAAACGTTAGAGCAAAAAGAGAATAAAAATACCTAAAAATGTTTAGCTGGTTTTCATAGTTCGGCTTTAATGTGGCCTTTTTTCACTTAGGTTAAATTTGGTCTTTAAAAGATATTCTCTTAATTTTTTGGAGCTAATCTCTGAAATTAAAAGCTGTGTGACCACTATATAATGCCAGAACATGTGACTGTGTTGTTAGCACCCAGAGAATTTTACTGAGTTTAACTTCCAACTTCTTGCTGCAGCAAAAGTGGCAGGAACAGGAGGAACTTTACTACTTGATGCTAAGTGTCTCAAGTTTCTCATAGATTTAAAGATAATTTTACTCTGATTCATATGAAAGAGCTAGGCAAACAGAATAAAAATGACTTGACATGAAGGGACTCTAGTAAATGAGAGAGAGGGAGGATTTTCTGCCCATTAGCTAAGGAACCGAATAGAGGTTGGGACAGAAAAAGACCAGATGCCAGGCTAAAAATTATTAATATAAAATTCATAGAGTAATGAATACAATAATAATAGCAACAACAACAATAATAAAGCTTAGATCTCAAAACATATATGAAAATTTTTATTTATATTGGAGATAAGACTCAGGTCTATCATTTATCTTTTACTACGAAGAGTGAAACAACCACTGATTTTATTGCCGTGCTTCCTCCTGTCTCTTGCCATGATCCGTGAATTATTCCATGGAATGATGAATAGCTTATTGGCAAGGTTATTGTGAGACCTACTCAGAATATTCTTCAATATGGTAATTGATTTACTGTCCATGTAGACAAGTTCTAAACACCTCCAGTGTCATGCATCAGCTGCCTCACTGCAGTGACAAAAGTTAGGTGACACACAGGAGTTGAAATACTCTTCTAACTCAGTCATTACATATTAAAATAATTAATAAGAGCAGTACGAATTTTAAGGAACTATAAACAAATAAATACAACTGTGCTGAATTAGGGAATTTGTGTGTGAATATGCTTTGAAGCTCTTCTCTCCTCAGATCTGCAGTACACAGTACAGATTTATTAAAAACATTGTGATCCATTACAATCTGGCAGTAACCTCAATAATATGTTTACAAACCTTTTGTCCTTCAAGTCAAGAAGGTCAAAATTTCATAGATGATATACAAAGGCAACTTTTTTTCTATATATTGTTTTTATAACCATTTTAGATAGAATTAAGCTATTTTTTAAGATTGGAAAGATGCTTTCTGGCCAAAACGGTATTGAATATGGTGGAGCTAAGAATGCTCTGCATTAACCTCACTGAAGCCAGTAAATTTACTTCTACATATAGCAGGTAAGAAAGAGAGCTAATGCAACAGAAAAGATTAACATGAATGATTGCATTATTTCTAAATGGATGTAGGGTTTATACCCAAACTAACAGAGGAGTGCTAAATCACTGAAACAAAATAACATTTTTTTCTAGCTTGATTAATGAATCATAAAAGCATGTGTACCTGTCTAGGTTTTCAAAATCAACAGCAGAAGAGTAAGCAGGGGTATACTGGGGGAGGGAGAGGGAGTGACAAAACAAAAGAAAACCGTAGAGGTTTGTTACTCAGATATATTCACTATCCCTAATTACCACAGGACCATGTTCACTGCTGTTGCTGATACTTGCATCACAAAGCACTGTAGAAGACATTTATATAACAGCCTAATAAATGAGAATTTTGAAGTAAAATTGGCTCTCTTTTCCCTCCTGTAAGCAGAAAAAAAATGCTAATTCAGATGATAAATCTATAGAATGAAATCACTTTACAGATGCGTTAAATCAAATTAAGAGCGCTTTTATAATATTGAGCAAATGGCAGCTGTACAAAATTACTCATTTGTAAGCCTCATCTATTACAGTTAATTTTGCTGACTTCAAGTACTTAATTTACATTTGTTAAACTAGCTAAATAATGTAGGAGGCGGTACAAATGGTGTGTTTGTTCATAGTAGTATTTATCATGTAGCTTAGGATACAAGTGTTTTGCCTACTTCATCATTTCCTTCTTTTCTTGAACAGCTTTAATGAAATGGAATTGCTAAAAGGTACTTTAAAGACTTATTTTAGAGCTGGAATCTACTTTTTAAAGGACAATCAGATTGTGGTAAACATATCTCAATGAAGAACACAAAAGTTAGTAGGAAGTTCAATGCTGTCTTAACTCTTGGTTTCTGATAGCTCAGAAATGGTGTCAGCCTCATGACCCTCTCTGTTTCTTTGGAGCATGCCCAATAGAATTAAAAAGTTTCACAACACCATTAATATTTGTATGGTTGATGTTGAAACTGGGAGAACACATAATCTTTCAGGTTCTTTTTTCTAATGATGCAAGCATATATTCATAATTTAGGATGATATATGTCATGGTTAATTTTGGACTCTGCAGAGACCCAACCATACTAGTAGAAGGTAAGTTTTTCCTCTATTAGATTAAAATTAATTTTGGTGCCAGAGTCTGCTGGGAATACTCAGATGCTAACATTTTATTGACCTTAGAGAAAAAGGAAATGGTTTTTCTGATGTGCTATTAGACCAGGTTATCAGGATTGGTTGGAAAGTATAAATTGAAGAAAACTGCATTTAAAAAAGAAAAAAGTAGTTCTCTTAATATATAAACACAAACTCCTGTCACAGATTTTTCTCTGCAAAAAGTTTTCCAGCAAAAATACAGAGATTTAGCTATTGCTTGGCAGAGAGGAAAATAAAGACATCCAATGGAGACGGGACAAATTAAATTGATATATTTGAGTAATAATTACCACTTTTTTGAGGTGACTTTTGTAAATTGACTACTAGAATGTTTTATATAAGAACACAGAAATACCCAGAGGTAGTTTATGAAGTTAGTAGGTCTCAGTGTTACCGTTTCCAAAGTGATTTTTCATTCTTTTCCTAATTCCTAATATTTTACTTTCTTAGTGACTGCCACCAAGCACTTAGTTACTGTGTGACCATGCTACTGTCACAGCTTCAAGATTACTCATAAAGGTTGACTTCAGAAACCATGATGATGTGTGAGGTTAGAGTTATTTTTACTTATGCGTAACACTTTTCTTGTTTCAGATTGCATCACCCATCTTAATTTCTTCAACAAAATGGCTGTCAGGCATTGGAACAGGCTGACCAGGGAAGTGACAGAGTCCCCTCCCCTGGAGATATATAAAAGATGTGGAGATGTGGCCCTTAGAGACATGGTTTAGTGGTGGGTTTAGTTATGCCTGGTTAATGGTTGCACTTGATGATCTTAAAGGTCTTTTCCAACCTGAATTATTCCATTTTTATCCCACTGTTTGTCTCAGAAGGACTTTCTCAATTCTGCAGTTAGTTCTTCCCTCAACTACAACTTTCATATTGTTATTATAACACTAATATAGCTACATATATATATTAACAATAATAAATTTTATGGCACCATCAAACTTAAGGCTTGCTCTTTACTTTTCCAAACCATTTTTGGATACTTTGAACAGCACAGGACTCAGCAGGCGCTCATGTGCATCTCCACCATTGGCTTCCTTTTTAAAGAAGTCCTCTATCCACTACAACTGACTATTTCCTTCCTCTCTCTTAGAATATTTTTATTTATACTATGACCTTTTTAATGCCATGGCTGATTAGTTTTCCTCAAGACCCCCGGTATGTTATGCAAAGCAGATTGCCCACAGATTTGCTGATCACTTCAATGATGGACAAGAGAGTGGTAGAAAAGCAATTTCCTTTGAGGAACTTTTACTGGCTCTAGCAAAGAAACATGTTTTAACTTAGTTCACTAATCCTGTCCTTTTTATTGAAATGGCAGTAGATAAAGTGAAATGAGTGTGAGTTTACTGCTAATCAACATGAAAACCTGTATGGTGTTAGTGGATCTTGGTAACTGATAAAACATTATAAATGTACAGGAGTTTAGAGGAACATGAGCAAGTGGCATACTGACAATGCAAGCTGACATGTCATCAGTCACTCTGAGTTAAATAGTAGAGCAAGAAAGCACCATGTATGTCAGTAAAATGGAGTTCTTGTGGGTAAGAATATCCGAGACATTAATTGAGTCAATATTGGGTGGGGGAATGAGAAAATATGAGATTTGATTAATATTTGCATTTGCCTCTCAATTATTGTTTGTAAGTCCTACTTACGAAATTTTAGTCTTCCTTCCTATGACTAATATTCTGAATCCTGGTAAATTGTTTAGAGTACAGCAAGTCTCTCTCTCATGGATCCTGACTGGATATTTTAAGGGCATCCTGAATATAAGTACAAAATTACATTACTGCTTATGCTGACAAGCCTATACCTGAAGTTATATCAGACAATTCGAAGTCTCTCAATAAATGTTTTTCTCGACTTTAGAATGCTTATTTTACTGACATGAATGTTCTGTGTATTTTCATTGATATATTAAACAAATCTATTGTCTTCAAGAAAATCTGTACTATGTGGTGATTTTTTCTAAAGCTTAGTCAACTGCTTATTTTGACTTTGATTTCACAACAAGTATCTCAGTGTCTTTGCATAACCCTCATCCTGCCACAAGTAGTTTTAATGGACGAGAAAAAAGGTAATTGAGGGTTTCATAATACATTTTCAGCTGTCAGTTTCAAGGACAGTACAGAAAACCAACTCCACTAAAAGCTAACTTAAAGTGCCATTCAAAAGTTTTCTTTCAGGGGTCCTGCTGGAGTCCACTATTCACAAAAAAGAAAGGTGCAGACAGGAATACATGCATACAACAAAGCCAAACAAAGAAAGGAAGGAGAACAAAAGAAAGATAAAGATAATGTAATATTTCCAAGACATGTGGATGCCATCTTTTCACAAAAATGTATCTACATGTTATATTTGATTAACATATTTTTAAAAACAGGCCTCTGGAAGATATGTGGTATAAAAAAGGTGTAGGACAGCTGGTTTCAGATGGCAGTAAGAGATAAAAAAAGGAAAGATAAAACCTCAGACAAAGGAGTAAGAAACCTTTTCAATATTTGTGTTAAATAACAACAACAAAAAACATAAAGTAAAGTATAAAAAGATGGTTAAATCTCCACAAAACTGATATATTGTAATAAAAATTCTGATCTTTGCCAAAACAATTTTATTAGGATAAATGCCAGTTAACGGTGTGATTCTCTTTTTTTAAATTTAGTATAGTTGTATCAATGAGTGTTTTTACATAAAAATTCCCTTTTTATGGTTTAATTTGAAAACGTATATTTATAACCATACCTTTCTTCATGAAAAGATTAAGCTACTTGTGAATTCGCATTGCTGCTAGGTTATCACCAGGAGCTGTCAGCACACGTGAGGTGACACATTCATTATATCACCTCAATTAGCAGCAGTAAACCCTTGTTTGTGATGAGGAGTTCCTCATCCTGCTTCTACATGTACAACCAAATGAAGAGACTGCTGCAGTAGTGCAGAGCTTCACACCTGTCAGCCAGGTTCTGCCTGAGCATGGTCTCCTACATATGCATTCAGGCCAAGACTATAAAATAGGTCACAGAATTATGAAATACAGTAAATCTGAAATTTGAGGTCTGTAAAAATATTTGAAGATGCTTGAAGTAATAAGCCAAATCAGTAAAAACCAAAGAACAGAAAAATAAAGTTCCAGCCCCAGAAAGGGCAAGTAGTGAGGCCAGAAGTCAGTAGAGTGATTCAAACTACATAAGTGGGGAGTTTTAAAATCAGGGAATCACAGAATGGTTTGGGTTGGAAGGAAACTTAAAGATCATCAGGTTCCAAGCCCCCTGCCATAAGCAGGGACACTTGCCATTAGACTAGGTTGCTCAAAGCCCCATCCAGCCTGGCCTTGAACACTTCTAGGCATTGAGCATCCATAACTTTGGGCAACCTGTGCCTGTGCCTTGTCACTCTCTGAATAAAGAATTTCTTCCTAATATCTAATCTAATCCTGTCCTCTTTCTGTTTTAAACCATTTCCCCTTATCCTGTCACTACCTGTCTATATAAAACATCCCTTTCTTTTCTTTTTATAAAGCCCATTAAGGTATTAGAAGGCCTCAATGAGGTATCTCTGAAGCCTTCTCTTCTCCAGGCTGAACAACTCCAGCTCTCTCAGCCTGCCTTCAGAGGAGAGGTGTCCCAGCCCTCTGATTATCTTCATGGGTTCCTCTGCACCTGCTCTAACAGGTCCTCATTGTTCTTGTGCTGAGGAGAGCAGAGCTGGATGCAATACTTCAGGTGCAATCTCACGAGGGAAATGACAGGCAGGATCTGTGTTGCAGGAAGGTTGATGGATTTCCTGCTCCTGCGTTAATGTAAAGCTGAAAAGTCTCTTGACATGTTCATTCTCTAGAGATCATAAAATCTTCCTGACAAAAAGACAAAGAGGGATAGCACTGAATAGAAAGGAAGTAAAATTCAAAGATTTCAAGGAGAAGGGGAGGATGGAGTGTGAAAGGGTGTAAGAGTAGAGAAGAGTACCTTTCTTCTGGGAGAGAGGTACTGTTCTATGAGGTGGGGTCTGAACCCATTGTGCACATCAGCCCAGACACTCCATTGATGTCTGCATAGGGCAATGTGAGGAGATCTCTTTGCTTAAAGTAGAAGACCATGGGGTGTAAAGGAATGTGAATAATCTTCTGTATTTCTGAATATCTAGTAACATTGAAAGAATATTATTGTATATTGACCAATGGCCAGGCATTGGAAGGCTTTTAAAAATGGAGGTGTACATGATGCAAAAAGTTAGCATTATGGGTTTTGCAAAGAAAAATCATGTAATCTTCTAGTCAACACTATTAGACAAAGGTTGTTTTGAGTACTTTCAGCATTGACAGAAAGAAGTTTCTCATACAGGCAGGGAAGCCTTAAGACTTGTCTAGAAGTATAGGCATGTATTTCCTGAGGTGTGTCTGAGTTAGACACTTGATAGGAAATTTCTATAAAAAAACATGGCCCAGCAATTCAAGACTATCTAATTTAATCTAATTATTTAAACATTATCTAGGATTTGATGTTCACTACTGGTGCTTATTCTTACTTGACCTGTTAGCACATGAATGAAAGTTGCTTTATTCTTATCATAGAAATGGGATTTTTTTTTTGTTAAAAAAATTAAGAGGCAATTTTGCAAACATGCAAAATGCTATGTATGAGGCAGAAAGTTCTTTCAGAGTAAATGGAACTGGAGGGGGAGAGAGGGAGAGGCAGGGTTTGGAGTTCTGATTCTAATGGAATTCAAGTTAACAAAACATACCAGCTGACTTCAGTGCAACAAAAATCTGCCCTTTCAAAAAGGATACAGACATGTAATCATGTATATTGGAGTTGTATTTTATTCTTTGAAAATGGGCTTGGGGAAAAAAAAATCTAGAACACGTTTTCATTTCAAACAACAATCCTTTTATTCCCCTTTTAAATACAATTTTGTGTTACTAAAATGAACTGCTATTGACAACTTGGGAAATTGGTGTATGTACCTGGTATAAGTAGATTTTAAGGTACTTTTTAAACTGCTACCTCTAAAGATCTTAGCTATCATTCTTACAAGGTAAGCATTTGTAATGCTTAATAAGTGAGCAAGAGTCAGTCATTGTGAGTAGTCAAGAGATCTATCCTAGAGGCAGTTTCTGGCTCCAAACAGCAAGTCTTGTGGTCTAAATCCTCTATAAAATGTAAGAATTTAGCAGTATGAATTTAATATGTTTTATCTGCTAGTTCTTTAGAGAGAGAGAGATGAAATAAAAAGATTGTAAAGGTTTCCAGGCTGTCCATCAGTTCCATGGTCCTTGCACTGTTTTTAGGGTCAATGCTTTTTGTTTTAAGAAGGAAGTTGACCTATTCTTAACATTTAGTAAGTGCCAGATATCCTCATTATTTCTGCCAAGTAAGCTGACGCAGTGTATGAACTTTTATAGTGGTTTTCCAGCCAAGAGTAGATTGGTAGCACTTAACTTTTTTGTAGGAATTAACCTTTCTTGATTTTGTTTCTGCACACTGCAGGGAAAATATAAAAAGGAAAAGGAGGCGGAACAGGTTGGGGAGAACCAAACCTCAGGCCTCTATGGGAGCTTTGAACAAAAATACGTTTCTGCTGGTTATTGTAGTACGTACAGAATGCAGATAGTTGTTTTTGAGTTGCAGCTCTTAGTGAAAAAGCGTATTTGTAATGTACTGTGTAATAGCATAGACACAAAAACCTCCTAAAATGTTTATTAAACACATTTGCTGTTAAATATCTATTTTTTAAAAAATTCTTTTCTATTGAACCCACATTATTAATTTTTATTTCAGATCCATCCTAAATACTCAAATTCAGAGATAGCTCACGTTCTCTTTTGGGGCTGTGCTGATATAAGAGACAGTGGAGTGGTGGAGTGCAGAGGGAAAGCAAACACTTGGCTCTGCAGACCTTTCTACCACTTATGAAAGTATGTAAGAAGGAAAAAAAAAAGAAAGAAAGAAAAAAAAAGAAAGGGCTGACTTTTAAAAGCTTAAAACAAAGAGTGTGCTAAGTATTCACTTGGATTGGTGTGAATGAATTTCTGACTGAATTTCTGAATGGAAGGGATGACCTAAGAGGGGATTAATTAACAAATAATGTTATGAATTTGATATTTAAGTCACTTAGTCACTGTAAAAGTCAAAATTCAGAATATTGTTTCTAAAGAATCAGCTTTGTAGAGTTCAACTTTGATCATGCTACTATAAAAAGAAGCAAATAATTGAATAAATCCAGATTTGACATTGTTTTCTTGGGATTCAATAAGAGCTTTCTTTCTTGTTTACTCCACTCCGCGTATTTAGTCATAAGTTAATTTTGAAAAGAACTAAATTTAATTATGATCTGAGATTTTGTGTGACTAAATTCAGTAAATTGAACTGTGTTCTACTGTAAGAAAAAAAAAAGGAAGATAGCTCAATTAATTGTGTTTGAATTGTATTTGGTTTATATTATCAGTGTTGATTCTATGCTGTTAGATTTTTATAGTTCAGAATCATGCATTATTAACCCTGTTGCAATCACTGTGAAGAGTATTGTTACTGAAATGAAGATGTTGACTTTGGTGTCATAATTTTTATGTCTAGAGGCTGCAGTGCAAGCATCAGTAATATTTATAAACATAAATAGATTGCAAAAAAATGTAAGGCATCATTTAAACAAATACTTCTCCTCTATTCTGTGCTTTGGAAGCAAAGCTGTGTAGGTTATAGTCAGCTGAAAGCTTAACCTGATTATAACACAGCTTTTCTGGGAATGACTGAGATACAGCATCACTTTGTTTTCAAGGACTGAACTTCTCTGTCCTCACCAACTATGGAGAGAAAAGAAGGGAAGAACAAATTTGAAGTAGTTGTCCTTTCTTTAGTGTGCAGAGGAGCTCTGTTTTGCCTAGCAGACTGACATACATGTTTAAGTGATATAGTGTCTTCAGTGTTTATTTCTTTTGAAAGTTGAAGCCTTTTGACATTACTTTGTGATGCTGAGCTCATTTTCCTAAATCAGACATAGAAAAGCTGTAAAAGGAGAGCCTGCTGCAAATTTCTTCCATTGTGCAGTTTTTTGTTTGTTTGTTTGTTTGTTTTTTCTGTTATTTAAAGATAGTGAATATAGCAATTTCACATTATTTTTAAATAATATAAATTTAGAGTTTTAAGTTAGCTAAACAATTCTATAAATTCTACTCTGTGCCTGTATTTTACATTTAGGTTAAGGCCCTGTACAACTAATGAGTGAAACTTGTTTTTTGGTTAAACACCACTTGCTTTTGTTTTCTGCTCTGCAACAACAGTCCTGGATTTTCATGCAATTATAGAAAAAGCTGGCAACTTATCTGTTGAATTAAGATGTGTCTACTGAACCATAGTAAAAAGATGTCCTCATTCTGTGAAGGGTTCACTGTGGATCCCTTTTCGAATAGGTTCTTTTGAAAGTTACTTTTCCTTGAAAACAGATAAATGCCATAGTTTATCCCTTTTTATTGGGATCACTTTGCCTTCTGGAATACAGAATGCATAGATTCTTTAATGGTAAAATTTTCTAAGATTGTTTTTATAAGATGCTTCCTTAGTGCTGCCTCCTTTTCTCCAGGCTAAACAACCCCATCTCCCCCAGACACTCCTCGTGAGTCTTGTGGTTCAAACCCTTCACCAGCCTCATTGCTCTTTGATCTGAAAGTACCCAAACTATGGATGTAAACCAACTGACATTACACATGAGCCATTTTGAGCTCTGCATCAGCCATCATGTACAAGAAAAAGATTCATAGATCACCCTGTGCAGCTTTCTAAATGTTAATTCAAAATTACGCTGAGTAATCTAAAGTAATTGGAAGACTGAAAGTATTGGAAAAATTGGTTGGAAGCACAAAATGTCTTATACACATAGGTTAGAAAGGCTAGATAGACTTAGATACTTGAATCTGGTAATGAAAAAAAAATCAAGTGAGTGCATACAGAATATGCAATTCACAAATGGCAAGAAGGTAGGATGATTAATAACTCTGATAGCTTGAGAACCAGTGAGTTCAAAATCAAATTATTATGTATCAAGCTTAAACCAGTAATAAGATGAAGCATTTTTCACCTGATGTGTCATTTACATTTTTTGCCAGAGAATGTTTTGAAGCTCAAAAATATGAACTCAAAAAGGGATTAAACAAACCCATAGGCAGGATCCATCAGGCATTAAACAGCTATGAAATATGATGCTTTGAATAAAGCCTCTAGCTCATGTCAAAAACGGAGATAAAATATACCCAAGGAAAACATAGCCAAGGAAAACTCTTCTTGCTGTTTCCCACTCATTCCTTATCAAGTACCTAAAGATTTGTGGTACATAAATGTGAGAACATTTCTGTTAAAACTTTACAGATAGGCAATTGCTGAGTTAACTATTCCTGTAGAGAAAAAGATAACTGAAGAGCCAAAAGTGGCTTGATGAAGAATAGTAGTGACAATAATTTTGCAATTTGATCTTATTCTGCAGGAGGTGAAAGACAGAAAAGCCACAGCTGTTATTCTGGGGCTTGCTGTTTAAGGCCTCCAGTGTACATTCTAGACTTTTCAGTCATAAAGTCACTCCCTCTCAGGAGTGACACTGACCAGGAGTGCCTGGAGCACCTGAAAAGATAACATGAATTTTAAGAAATCCTTTCTTGAAATAGTTTTTAAATATGGTAACATTATATGCTTTATTATAAGGTTAGTAATGCTTACAAGACCTTACAAGCTTCTCAGGAACACTGCCTATCGAGTAGCAAGCCCATGCCCCTATCTTCCAGTTGATGTGAGTATCTATCCAATATCTATCCATGTCATGGTTATCTCCATGAATTTTGACCAGACAATCTAATTATCTGTGTTGTTAATGGATTTCCCTTCTGGCAGCTATGAAGAATAATAATGCATAATACCACTAAACTGGCTTTTGTCCATGGAATGTAATACTTTTTGAGGTCATTTCAAAGAAAATACATAAGATTCTGGTCAAATAAGGAAAACCTTGTTGAATATTGTATTTCTTAGGCTTGCTATCCCCTCAAGTCAATCATGATTAAGATATGAGTTCTAGTTGAGCTCTGTGATTTCTTGAGGATCAAAGTATCACCTATTTGCAGCAAGCCAATCATTTTAGCCTTATTTTTTCTGCATGGTAGACCTTCTGAATGACTTTGTTTCTCCAATCATGCTGAGAAAGCTTGTCTTCAAATCTGAGAATCCAGCTACTGCACTTGGGAGTTTTTTTGATGTATGCATTTTTTTTTTTTGAGTCTCCTATGAGATCTCTTGCTTTTATCTTTTTTTTTTTTTTAATAGATCCCTCCTGACATATGTGGAGACTTATACACTTGTGCATATACAATACTTGCAAATGTATTTTTGCAAGTAATGGCATAATAACTACAGGAATTTTAAGTTTACTATTACAGTTATTCCTAGAAGTCAGCAGTTGAGTTCTTCACAGCAGCAGGCACTAAATACACAACAAAGGCTATAAACACTTTATGTCTTTAATAACAAAGTATCCCAGTCATTTGTGTTTTTCCATAGCCCCTACCCTGGTTTTACCATAGGACTTTCTGTTTCTTAATTTGAAAAAAAAAATAGCAGGAATTTAGATTACATTGAAACATGAAGTAAAACTCTCTTCTAATTGAGCATGACTGTGTTAATTTTCTTGATTTTTTTTCTTTTAGAAAAGTCAAGATATATTCCAGAGTTATCATTTTGCCTTGCTTCAAGGAGCCAAAGTTACAAAAGAAAACATTTTCATGCCATAGTCTCCTTATAGCTACTTTTCAACCTATTTAAACAGTGAAAATTTGTTTTAGATCTCAACCCTGTGAAGGCATACATATCCAACTTTGAACTTGTGAACAGTATTATTAGGTTCAGACAAAGTCATTCTCATGCATTCCTTTCTGACAGCCACTGTGATATTAATAAATGTTCCTGTGTGTAGACTTTGAGAGAAGACATCAAAGAACTTGCACAACACAATATGAATAGGCACAGTATATTTGGCAACCATGTAACCAGTATTCATTTCCAAAGCAGTAAAAATATAGATATGGATACACTTGGAATTCTTGGCTTTGTGTAGTGTCTGTAAATCCAACTGTAGTGCCAAAATTGATTAATTTTCTGAAATCAAGTGTTTTCTTTCATTTAAACAAAATGAAAATTGCAATTATCTCACTGTCAATTGCACAGTTTTTAAGTACACCTGGAAATTGATTTCATCTAGTTGGTTTAGCAAATTAAAGAACTACCTATTTGATATTTACCCTTTTCTATCTATTTATAAAATATCATCTGAGACTATGAACTGTCATTTGACAGGAAATTCTATTATGCTGGCTATCCCGGTGCTCCAAAAGAAAATAAAGCAAGCAGGAAGAAATGTATTTGCTGTGTAAGTGCAGCCAGGAGGTTTAGTTTTAAATTCCATTTTTTCTGTAGCAGTTATAGAAAATCATCAGCCTGTGATGCATAGTTAGGCAAAGCTGCTGCATTTAAGGGTCTAATTTTAATTCATACTAAAATCTATTAGTTGCTTTCAAATTGGTAATCTAGTAATCAGTAGAGGGAAATCCTGTATGGTTCATTGTAGTTTCAAATCTATATGAAGCTGGATTTTTGTTCCCCTCCAGAAGACAGGAAGCTTTGGTGCCAGCCAAATGAATCAGTTTGTTCATAGATTGATCAAATATTATGTGCTATAATTCTATAATTTACCCATTTACATAAGATTTTTGGCATGCTGCTTATATCTAAGGTAAGGAAATGAGACTCAACACTTAAAATACACAATATCTGTCCTTTTTTTTCTGGGATGTACTTACACATTTAGTATTAAATCCCTTTGGAAGTTTTTTTATCCTTATTGGAATAATAATTCTAAAAAATGTTGAAATTAATGAAGTTTTCAGAATCAGAGCATTATGAGGAAAGAGCAAAAGGTAACTTCAGGGGAAATTTTCTCTGCATGGGCACTGTAGAATTCAGTAAACATTTTCTATTTATGAAATTCTCATTACGGTGTTTTGCACTTTGAAGAAATGCTAACTGCTAACCACAATGTATGAAATAAGGGAAGTCTGAAACAAACTTAGAAATTATAGGGAACAAATACTTAATCAGATCAATTAATTATTCCTCATTAAGCTTAGGAGCTAGTTTAAAAAAAAAGAGTATCTAGCATTTTGTCAGTTGAGCATAAAACTAATTAAGAATTAGCATTGTATTTAAGTTAGAAATTATTTTAGCTTCCATTGTTTAAAGATTATATGTTGTCTTCCCACACTACATTCTGAATTGTACCTTGTTAAAATTAATTGAATTCTGATATTCTCAAACAATAATTTTTTTTGTATAGACTGATGGGGATTTAGCATCTTGTTTCAGCACTATGCAAAAGGTCACTGATTTCAAGTCAATATTAATTTAGGGAGCTCCATTTAGAATTGTCAACTTTTAAGACTCTAAGGCAACTCAGCCCCACATAGCTGCTCTCTCAATCCCCCAAGTGCAGAGGGGGGAAGAGATTAGCAAGGGTAAAATGAGAAAACTTGTGGTTTGAAATACAGGCAGTTTGATAGGTAAAGGAAAAGCCACACACACAAGCAATGACATTTGTTTATTTCTTCCTATTGGCAGGCAGAGGTTTAACCATTTCCAGGAAGGCAGAGCTTCTTCACATGTAATAGTGGTTTGGGAAGACAAAGTCCAAACTCCCATTTTCTTCCCCCTATATTTTATTACTGTTCACAATGATATATTTTGTGGCATTTGGGTTTGGCTTTTCTTTTTTGTGCCACCTTCCAAGCTCCTGTGCACCCCCAGTCCACTTACTGTCAGAGAAACATGAAAAAACAAAAAGGCTTTGACGCTGCGTTAGTGCTGTTCAGCAGCAGAGAAAATATCCCTATGTTTTCAAGACTGGTTTGCTCACAATTCCAAAACACATCCCAGATAAAAACCAGTACAGAATTCAGGGATTTGTGGTATATTCCTTTGCTGAAGGTACTGCAATCCTCTGCAAGGGCTTACAATTCAGTTATTGTATAATCATAATGCTTGGCTCTGATGAGGGATGTGGTTTTTTGGCGGACTTGGCAGTGCTTGGTTAGCGCTTGGACTCAGAGATCTTTTCCAACCTAAAGGATTCTATGATTTTAGGATTTTAATTTTTTTGTTTGATTTTTTTTTTCACAACCTCCATGACACCAATTAATGTTAATCTGTGTCTACACGATTTTCAGGCAGGCATCTAATTGGTTCTTAATCTGCTGTGCTAGGAAGAACCTAAAAGTAACTGTGGATGTTAAATTGCATACAGCACAGTACTTTTTCCCTAGAGCTGTGTGTCTATAGGCAGAAATATTTTAAATTCATCCTCAAATGCCCTTAGAGAAGATAGTAAATAAATAAAGACTTTACAGCAGAATACAGAAAAGAGAAGAAAATAGTTCTGTTTTTCCTTGATGAATACTGAAAAAAATGCTGGCAAGTATTATGTAAAGTTGAAAGTGTTTAATAATGACCACAGGTGTCTATGAAAGGGAGCAATAATATCAACAAGAGGAATTTGGAGGTTACTTTATCTGCTATGGGTTTTCCTTGTTTTAAATGAAACATATTTAGTTAGAATTACCTTAACCAAAATACACATTTCTAAAATAAAAATATTGCAAAAGATGTGTATATGGATAATTATGCACATAAATATGTATTTACATATGTAGTTACATCTGTCAGTAACCTGATTAATTTTGGCTTAATACTAGTACCTCTATGGGACTTGATTCATATTTTAATGTGACTTGATATTCTTCTAGCTTTGAAGAGCTGCTCTTTTTTTTAAAAAATTATTATTTTTCTTTTTTTTTTCTTAAAAATACCAATTTAATATATAGAGACTTGGAGACTGGTTCAGAATCACATTTCTATAATTTTACTGTTTCCATATCAAGTTCTGAAGAAAACAGATTTTTCCTGATAGGAAAAATATTTAATTTTTGAAATTCAAGATTTTTTTCCACTAAACATGAAATTGTAAGAGGACTTTCAATTTGTTATTTAGTCTATCCTTACAATAAGAAATTCTATGAGGACTATTTTGCCTTGTACCTGGTATTTGAAAACTGTAGGTCTCTATACTTGTCTTATGAATAGCTAATGCCAATTGATTATGATCTCAGTCTTCCATGCTCTGGTCTCACACACCAGGAGGGATGAACCCAGGCTATTTAGACTCTACTAGAGATATGTATACAGGCATATTTTTTAACTTAAGTATGATGTGTAAACTCTAAGTTTGTTAGGAGAGATTTCAGAAAGATTTTTAATTAGCAAATGTCATAAATGTTCATACATTAGCAACACATCCACATAACTCAGCAGAAATATAAGTGTATATGCCTGTATAAGATAAAAGACACACACATATCCAGTGTAAGTCACACACACATATTATTATCAATAACCAATATCTATTGGTTGTTGGACAATAAGTGGAAATAGAAACCAGGATTTTATGGCTTGTAGTTTTTGCTATATCAAGTGACAAAATCATAACTTCAGTTCTTGTGTTCTCCACTTTATGCTGCATACTATAGCAAAAAGTAAAAACACATTTTTATAAAGATACTTACACAAACCTCACAATAGTACCTCACAGTCTCAGATGAATTTGTCTTCCAATATTACTGTGAAGCAGGGAAGTCAATTTATCTTCTTTTCACAGACAGGGACCTGAGGCACAGAGAGGCTAAAGCCCAGATTCAGACAATTTGAATGCCAGCTAAATCTCAAAGTCCTGTGTTTTCAATTGGCTAGGTGCCTCTGGCGCAGTGTCCAAGGTCATATAGGATGTCTGTGGCAAAACAGTAAACTGAATCTAATTTTTTCATATCCAAAGTAGGGCTCTAAATCACAGGACAGTTGTATTTTAGGGATTTCTTTGTATCACCTAGAATCAAGGGGTAGCTCCCACCTGTCTGGCTTACGCGTGTTCTCAGAATTACTTTCACATCTTGAAAGGTCCCAAATATACAGGAATAGTTTAGCTTAGGAATTTTTAAGTCACAAAATTCGACCAAGATACATTCCAAGATACAGTGTCTATGCAGTGAATTATCTCAACTAAAAGAATACAGTGACATTTGCATTCCAATTACATGGAAAACCATGCTGTTTGCACTAATTTTGCATTTTTCAAATGTTCCCCTCTACAGCATGCAGTTGATCAATCTGAAGGAACTCTTAAAAAAAACCCAAAGAACAACAACCTTCCAAGCAGGAAAAATCTAAATAATATTTGAAGGAAAAATGAATATCCTTATTCTTATTCAAATAAAAAAATACCATGTCTGTATACAATTTGAACTGTTGAATCCCTACAACAGCAGATTTTAGGAGGAAAATGGAAAGAACTAAATCAAAGTGCCAGAGTGCAGGTTAGCCAATAATTTGAGAAAAATGACAATGGTTTTTGGTTTTAATTAGAACAGACTTACTTGATTAGGCCCCCTGAAACCCATGCTGTTCATTCATTAAAGTAAGACAAGTAAATTCAAGTAGAAACATTGACATTCATGTATAGAAAATAACGTAAAGTGAACAGCAGATAAGCAGGGAATTTGAAGTCTTTAATGCATATATGCTGTGATTGCCTACAGTCTACTTCCAAATTAATTTTTTAAAATTTCATTTAGGTTCATTTCCCTGGAGTTTCAGCTGTTCATGAAGGAATTTATTTTCAAGTAGCCATGCTTTGCCTAAACACACTAACAGATGAATATAAGAGTGAACACATATGTTTGGTTTTGTGACTATCTGGCAATGACTTTATCGGGAATTTCCATTACTTCAACTCAGAAATGGATCCAAGTGTTTAATTCAGATCACATGATTCAGATCTGATCCCAACACAAAAAAGTAATACAGATGCTGGAGATGGGAAATGCTGTCTCTTGGAGCAGGTCTAGGAAAAACTGGTTTTGGGGTCCACTTATCTCCATAATAGTTTTCTATTCAATTGACAGGCCCTGCATTAGGGTCCCCAATATCTCTGCCCTCTGAAAAGCCTAGCTAATGCTCAGAACCTTGATATTTGATTCCAAGAGACAAGTACTTAAGCAAAGTGTTAGAGGACTCAGTGTGGGGGTTTGTGAGGCCACTCCATATTTAACTATGAGCTCTCAGTTCTTGAAGATACCCTCATCAGAGATGGTGATCTCATATATACATATATGAGATCATAGGCTACATATAGGTTACTGGATTTCACTGGTGGCTTTTTAAGCAGTTGTTCTTACTAGTCCCACTTATCAAAATTCAAGGTGGCTAGGAACTTACTTTTAGCTCACTTATCGTTTAGGTTCTTAAAGACATCAGCAGCAAATTATTCCTACCTTGAATCTCTTTCAAATAATCTCAGCCTGTGTGCTACTGGCTGCCTGTGGTTTATTCTCATGCAAGCAAACATGTTTCTCAGAAATGTTATGCACTTCTAACAAATATACCATGTATTTTCTAACAAGGAGCAGAAGCACATTTTTAAGCCATTCGACAACCCAGTTTTTGTTTATCATTGACAGCTGCAGCTCAGGCAATGTCTGTGGTGACATTGTAAGAAGAGACAGCTTAGCAGTCAGGCAAGGCAGAGAAATACTGTCTAGCCAAGACGAATTTCACTTGCAGTTCACTGCCCCAAAGTGAAGCAGAAAGCACAGTACAGCTTTTCTTTACTCTGTCTCCTAACTCAATCCTAATCCTCCAGGGTATCTTGCATCCCACAGTCTTATCTATAGTTCCCACAAATTCCTTTTGCTTAGCTGAACATGGGTGCCTCACCTCTGAAACTGGCTTACATAAAGAGAAGAGAACTAGGTTAGCACCTGTTAGTTTTGGAGCCTATGCAGGTATAAGTAATTGTCTTCACTTTGAATGTTATGTTTATTCATATTCAGAAATATATTCAATTTTTTTAAATTCCTGTGATATAGGCTTGTATAGGATGTTAGAAATCTTTGGTCTTTCTGTTTGCTTTGAAATAGAAATATTTTTAATGGGTTGGCTCATTCAAAGGGCAGAAAGCAGAACCATCTGATTTCTATTTTGCTTGCTCCCAAGCTTAGAATCATGTCTTACGCTGTGCTTCTGATGACCATTTTAGACAAAGTTGATTATTCTGTATATCCATGTGAATAAAGGAGCAAATGCTGGCTTGTACACTGAAGCAGAGGTTGCCACTATGAGTGTCAGATTAAATTCAAAAGCCAAATATGAAGATGTCAGTAAAGAGAACAGCTGGATGATATTTTAATACATGAAGTTAGTAACCAAATATAATATGTGTTTATCTTTCTCCTTTTTACCTTTGGATATTGGAAGAGGCCTCTTCTTGCTGTTGCATCCTCTTGATCTTGAGATTTCCTATTGTCAACATATAAAATTCCTTTTCCTATAGCTTTTGCAATAAAATACAGGGGAGCTGATTCTTTTTATCTCAAGGAAAGACTGGATTTACCTGATAGATAGTTTTATATTTCATGTGAGAACTTTAAAAATGTAGATTTATTAATTTTATTAATAGTTTTAATATTTTATAATATAGTTTTTATATTATTATATCCCCTTCATGCATACATGGGAAAATCTGTTATGGGAAACCCAGCCTTCCATCCCATCTGTTCCCCACAGCCTAGCTGGCAATCTAATTCTTCTTACTATTTTTGAATAAGTTATATTTTTCTTCATTTTTAAAAAAAATATTCTGTGAGCTTGCATAGAATTTCTGTTTTGAACTCAAAAGAAGTTCCTCATTTCACTTTTCTTGGAACCTATATATTTCTACCCCAAAACTTTCATTTTGATTAAATAGTGGGTTGGATGAAATACTTTTGCACAAGACTCTCCATAACTCTGTCTCTCATCCTAGTTACAGCTTAATTTCCTTATACATGTGAATGGCATTAGAAAGTAGTTGGATCTTCACATTTTATAATTTCCATATGATGCCACTGATTTTCAAGAATGAAAAATGTTATGTGAGGAAGAAACTGAAAACCTCTCTGAGAGAAAATATTCTGCAGTATTTTAGGGTCTTTTGAATATTATTTTCCAGTTTTTCATGGATTCGTTTCTAGAATATAATAGATAATAAATATAATACAATATAATGTATAATATATAAATACTGATAAAATGGAACATGCTAGAATGGAACATATTTTATTCCTGGCCAGCACCTGCTTCTCTTGATATCACACCTGTGGGAGCAATGGTGTCTTCATTACAAAGTGAGGACATTGGGCCTCACCACTGTTTTGGGAATTTTGATGTGTCTCCTGACTTAAACTAAAATGCAGAAGTAACTCTGACATGATTCTTCTTCCTCTCAAGAACTAGGTGATGGGGATGACTTTTCTTCAATTCTTTTTTTGCCCCAACATGAGATTTCTACTTGGTGTGACTGCAGAAGCTCTTATGTGTAGCAGACAATGATGATTAACTGATAAAAACAAAAATCTTGTAAATCTTGCTCCTTGTAAGTGGGGCTATGAATAATAAATAATATGATGCAGTTCTTTAATTAATAATGGTGGATTTTTGACACAAGAGCACAGTTAAAAATTTAATGTAGCACAAACCTGTGCAACTAGAAGTAGAGTATGACTAATAATCTAATGTTCAATTAATTTAAAGTTTCATCCAAAGAAAATTTCACTAATTATAAACAATCACAACTTACATTCACAAGTAAAGCATTCTTTAATTTTTTTGAAGTTAACAGATAGTTCATCTCCCATCTTAATTGCACTTACATGGACCAAATCCAGCTGGGAAATACCACTGCTAGTATTAAACAATTTACTGAGTAGTTGTTTGCTGAAGTGCCATGCGTTTCACAGGTGTTTTAAAGGAACATCTTGCTTTTCAAAACTTGCAGCTGAGCACTTGTTCTTCTCACTACTCTATGAGGCATCATCCAAAGGCTCAAGATCATGCCAAAATAAGAAATAGTCAGGTTATGGTAATACAAGTGAGTTCTTTGACTTCTCAAGAGAGAAAATTGACTTACATGCAGCTGTGGTCTACAGCAGCTACCAGAGTTACCTTATTTAAAGTTGCTGTGCTGCTCCATCTGATGCACTTCCATTTGTGATGCAGCCACAGCTAATGGCATGATTATTCCAGTTCAGCAACAGGGAAAATATCTTATGCCTTACAGCTCTTGCCTGTTGAGTTGCCTGTTTATAGAGGATGGCAATACATGGGAATTGCTAGTTGCTATAATGATTGTCAGATGTATTCAATGTTATCCCTTTATATTTTCTGAGTTATATTGCCCTCTTTCTTGTTGTTCTTTTTCCACTTTAACAGTTGAAATGTGATGTGAATTACAAGAGGCACCTCAGATGAGAAAATACCAACTTTGCATAATTTGACCCCTGGCTGTTGCTCTTTTTCTAATTCAAGTATTACAGTCTAGGTGCAGCTAAATACACCTTTGTGAACCTGAAAGTTAAATGGTAGAGGCATAAATGAAACAAAATAAACTAATGAGACAGCATTATAAAGCTGAATATTTGGTGGATTCAGAGTTCCTTTCCTAGGTTTTAGAAAGACGGGCAGCTTACATTGGAAAATGTGCATCTTTGAAGAACTTTGATAATGGAGTCACACATCAATGACAGTGTATTAATGAACTATGCTTTAAACGTTAATAGGTGACAACTCAATTCAAAGGGAAAAAAAACCTGAAGTATTCTTTCTATTTTTATTACTGTGTGCAATGACTGCTTATAGTGTTGAAGGAATGAACACTCCATTTTTAGCTATTAACCACATTTATTAAGAACCATTAACTTAGACTGATGGAATTTTATTTCAAGAACACGACAGTGCAGATAACTTGGTTTGTCTTAGGCTTTTTTTAGCAGACTTTTTATAGATTTTCTTTTTCCCACTCACCCACATACCTATTGAATCCTCTTGGAAATTCATAGTAACAATGGTTTAAACTAATGCAAAAAAAGTTTCAGAAGAATTCCTTTGACTAAGTCTAAAAAGAAAGTTGTACTATTTTCATTGACTTTCAAAGCTACTTGACACATAGGCAATATAAAAGAATGTCTTCATTGCTGTAGCCTTGGCTAAGGGAACTCCTATCCAGATACTTAGTCATTCAGGAGGGGATAGAAAACATAATGGTAAAACTCTTAGGTTGAGAAAAGGAAAGAGATTCAAAATTAATTTAATTTATTACCAGTAAAAATAGATTTGGCTAGTAAGAAACCAGGACAAAACAAACAAACAAACAAACCAACCCCCCAAAAAACATCAAAACAAATACATCAATATCTTTCTCCCTGTCTTTTCCCAGTCTCACCAAAGTAAGGAAGGGTGCCACCAGAACTGCCACCTTCATCTAACAGTGGGCAGAATTTTACCTGTTTATGATATTGATTGACAGAGTCCTTTTGAAGACAGTCCTGAAGGAAAAATGAATCCAGGAAGGCTGGATATACTTTAAGAAGGAAATCTTATCAATACAGGAGATGCCTGCCCCCCTGCACTGCTGAGAAAAGAGACCAGCCTGGTTTAAAAGAGAACTTCAGCTGGAACAAAGGGGGAAAAAATGTATTTCACCTTGGAAGGAATGCAGGTATTTTGTGAGGTTATGTAGGGGGAAAATTAGGAGGACCAAAGCCAAACTGGAACTTAATTTGTCCACTGGATCCAAAGAAAACAAGAAAAGTTTCTATAATGACATAGACATCAAAAGCAGGGCTGAGGAAAGTCTCCACCCTTTGCTGGATGCAGAATGTAGCTTAATGTCAGGGAATGAAAACAAGGTTCTTTGCCTCAGTCTTTAATGTCAAAACCAGTTGTCCTCTGGACATCCAGTTCCCAGTAGTGGAAGTTGGGGTGGTGAATTGAGTAAAGCCCTCTAATCCAGGAGGAAATGGTTTGTGACCTTTCATGCCAATTAGATGCCCACAAGTCGTTGGCCCCAGCTGGGATGCCCATGAGAGGATGAAAGAGCTTACCAGTCCACCTTCAGCCATTTACCAGCAGTCCTGGTTAAATGGACAAGTCCCAGCAAGACATTTCAGAATAAACATGTAAGGCACCTTTCCTTAGTAAGGACAGCTATACACATTTTCCCTTGCTGCCTTCAGCAGAATTGCTCTTGACCAGCCCCATCAAGGAAGAGGATTGCCAGGCTTCCCAGGCCTGAGCATACAGACCCACATGCCCATGATAAAATCTTTCCACGGCATGAATACTAGCTACTTAGCTACTTAGGTTGTTCATGAACCTGTTTTAGATGACTCTATCAGTCTCTTCAGTAATTCTACTGTGATGGAACTCTTGGCCAGCATTTTTGGTGCCTACATGTGAACAGCAAAAGCAGAACAGAAATAGACCTTTTGTTACTAAGAATCGATCTTTTGTTACTCAAATTTAAGGCCACTCCAATTTTGCTCAGATATTGCCCCCAGCCTCAGGGAGGGTGGAAGAACAAATAAGACAAGGAACAGGAGTAACCCAGATAATCTAGGATAATTGCTGAAGCTCTGTTTCTCTCGGGTTTTGTAGGAAGAGGAGAAACTAATCTCTTTAACTGGGTGCTTCTTCCTCCACTGCGGTGGTTGTTGTCTCAAGTACCTCCAGAGTGCATCCATCTGCTTTATTTAGGATGTGAATTCTTTTCCACTAACTTTAGTTGCCCAAATCTTGGTGTATAAATCTTTTTTCTAACATTTTTCTATGTTTCTACCTACTTATTACACAATATATCACATGTGTAGTAAGTATTTCTGGAGGGTGAGACAGGGGTCATAAAATGAGATGGATCACTGTCTGGAGGTATTTCTCTCTTGCTTCATTAACTGTAGAAGACAAAGATGATGAATCTATCTACCTCTGAATGTACATAGAATTAACAGGAAATAATGTATGCTCCTGTTACATTAAGTTCCAGTTCACCTAGTTCTTGCTGGAAACACACACATTTTGTCTAGGAGATCAATTGCTGGAGAACTCATACAAAAAGAGTCCAAATACTCCTCAGAAGGATGGGAGAAAGAGATTTAATCCATAATTTTTTTTCCAGGAAACACCATTAGGTAGCCTAGGTACATGTGCACTCTATTAGCCTTAGTGTTGCCTAGGAATGCAAGTCTAGATGCTTTAGGGAAGCAACAAGAGGGACTGTGAATTTGACATGTCAGCCATAGCACAGAAGAGGGAGATTACATGCTGCTTTTGTTCCTTAACAAAATTGAGAACAAAAGATAAATTTTAACAATTTAAGTAGTATAATGTTCTATGGACACGCATAAAAACCTTCTGGAATTCCACTGCCACTACAGGTGCTTGTGCCAGACTATATGCATGACATTTCTTGCCCATTATGCATGACACAGAGAAGAGGCAGTGGAATGGGAGGTGAATTCATCTGGAACAACCATAACTTACCTGATAAGCTGTTTCTATGCCTTGATCTTAGCTACAATAAATAGTTATTCCACTTAGACAAGCAGGAATCCACCATGGAAAAATAAGATCATTACCACCCAGCACCACAGTGGTTTTGCCAACATATGACTAAGAACAGAGGATGCAAAAAGGAAAGAGTGCTAAGGAACTCTGGTCCATAGAGGAGGCACCACTGGATAGACAGGTGATTTTACTGCAAGGAGGAGCTTTTTAGTAAGTCCTGGACTGTTCAATATCTTTAAGTGCTTAGATGCTTCTGAAGACTTCAGTCCGAATGAGATGTATGATATATTTATGTCCTACACAGAGTATCTAAAAAGAAGAAAACAGAACCATTAGGATAGGCATTTTTAAAATTATTTTTGATATTTGTAAAAAATTAGTTATCGTTAATAATTATGATAAGAACCTAGCATTCAGAAAATTTTTATAATTACAAAAAAACTGAAGTTTTTCATTTATAGCAGAAATTTTTACATAGTCACAGAAGAGGCTTTTAGTCAAAGTTTTTCCTTTATTACTTTTTTGATCAGCCATCTAATCTGTTCTTCCTACCAGGGCCAAAATTTTCTTGATTTTTCTATCCTAATTTTCAAATGTAATTAATTTTGTTTATAACATTTCTAAATTTTTTTTAATTATTTTTCAAGTTCCTACTGTCAATCAGTGAAAATTAATTTTAAATGTTTGAAGAGGATCTAGAGGCCCACACCTATAATATTCAATTCTAGATCAGAACATATCTTCTAGTGGATTTAAATGCATAGAAAAACATACCTCAAAATTTCTTTATGTCACACAGAATGCAGCTTGCATGTATGGGCTTTCTTAAACCAGAGTTAAAATGCACTTTCTGTTGCATATGAAAACATCCAAGGTTAGTAAAGAGGTATCTCCTGTACAAAGTATGTTTTATCATTTTGGATATCAGTTTGTAAGATACTCCTAAAAATTTGGATTTATAGAGAATAAAAATTCATTTTCCCCCATCTGCAGGCTATACAAAAGACTCATTATGAATTATTTTGCTATTGATGTTTTTCTTGTCTTTGGTTTTCTGACTGATCTATTGCAAATGTCTTGTGTCATTTTGTTCCTCCTTCACATCATGTTAGAAGTCAGCATAACAGAACATAACTGATTCGATTGAAAACTTCCAAAAGATAATGTAACTGAAAAATATGGTTAAAGACACTGCGGTTTGGTTTAGAAAACTATTCAGTCAGTGTGGCTCTATGCTAACTTTTGTTTTCTCAATCCACATAACAACTCCGTGGTTGATGATAATAATTTTGAATGTATCGTTCATATTGTAGGCTCATGATTTTACTAAGCTACAAAAGGAAAATCTGAAAAATTGAATTTCTGTACTAAAATCTGTAACACTTTTACCACTACCATCTATGTAATATTTATTCTTTGATACAAAATGTCTTATGTATAGACAAATAGGGAGGAAATAATGTTTCAGCCACATATAACTATTAACAAATGTTTAATTATATGATTCACATATTTATCAAACATTTTGTCGATAACTGGTTTGAATTGGGAAAAGAATCCTATTGACATGAATATTTTTCCCAATAACTTCATATAGATGGAATATCTTCTAAACCCATTGTACCAGAATTTTGTAGCTGAGGGATGAATGCATTTAAAAGCTATCTATCAGAATTGCATAGACCCTTGGGTGATTGCAGCAATTGCAAATACAGTGACAAAGTTAATTTTTATGAATTTTTTGTACATGACCAGATC
>JANRMJ010000088.1:45697385-45736726 GCA_025584955.1 Alethe diademata
TTGCAAATACAGTGACAAAGTTAATTTTTATGAATTTTTTGTACATGACCAGATCGTCATTGTTGAATTACTTGTCAGAAACAAAAATTTGTCCTTGGAGGCAGAGGCAAAACTGATAGCACCTAAAAGTCTCATTAGCTGCTGAAGCTCAGTATCCAGTGCCATTGATATTTGTAATTCCCTGTTCCCCTGCTTTTCAGCCTTGTAGCTGTCTGAAGACTTCAACTGCTTAAGGACATAACAATTTTATTTAAGAGTACATTTAAGTGCACTGCTTAGATCAAATTGTCCTGACACCCACATTTTAAACCTAAAGAGATTTGTTGTAACAAGTTTCAATGTTGATGGCAGACACAGTGAGAATTGTTCTATGGCCTGGTTGTACTTGCACCACCTGACAGCATACACTGATTTTCTATGGGTTGCTATGGGTTTTACATGATTTTTACCTCACAGGCCGCAAGCATTTTTCATGCTTAATTTATAGGCTAACATAAGCAATTCCATACCCCAGGATTCCCAATCCTCCCTGAGAATTTAGGCTCACTCTTACAAAGTATTTAGGCTTTATATTTTGAGCGTTGTGGCACTGTCTCCAGGAAGGGAAATCATGAGCCTGAACTAGATGTTTTCCTTTCCTGAGCAAAACAGGGGAAACTTCACCATCTATAGATCTTCATTTCCTAGTTCTGAAGAGTCTATGTGTGGCAATACCTAGGGCAGGCAAGAGTGCCTGACAGATTTTCTTTGCCTCTTGCACCCGTGGAAAACTGAGATTTCAGTCCCAGCTGCCTTCCTGGGTGGAAATTCTTGTGATGGGCTGAGCAGGGAGCTGACCATGTTGTTTCCCTTTGCACTCACTCCAAATCAGAGGTGTGTTAAATTCCTTTCTCACAAGGAGGGAGTTCAAACCAATATCTCTTTACCTTCCAGGAGAGCATGTGGAGTCATGCTGGGATTCTCCTTCCAAGCACTGAACTATCAGTGGTTATGGCAATTTTTTAGATGGAAAAAGCAGTGAATTTTTGTGATGAGGAAGACATGTCCATGTCTTCTTTATTGTCAGGATCTCAAGTCAGTATGAAACTACTGTAAAAAGCAAAGTATTTCCTGTCATATTAGGCAGTTATTTAAGTTATCTTGGGCTGTAGGCATTTAGGGTTGTTCAGCATCTAACTACTACAAAAAATAGAGATTTTATTTTCACACAATATAGATATTTAAATTGCACCAAAGTGAAATGATTTAAGCCTTTCCAGCTACAGACAATTCAATACCAGTTGCAAACACTTCAATACAATTACTAATACTTTTCTCAAGCATTAAGGAAAGCTGGGAGTACTCAAATTTTCCCCCTTCCAGAACAAGCAAACTAAGTGAAAATGCCATACAGTGGACGGATATCTTGGTGTCCTGGCCCACAATAACCTTCAAGCCACATCAAGAAATTATCTGAAAAAATACCTGACATTAAACAACTCCAAACCTGGAACTGTGGCATAAATTTACCAGTATCATCAATCCAAGTCTGAATGTGTAAGCATGCTCTGAGGTGCCAGTGAATCTGGTCCCTGATTCACTTCTTGCTATGGGCATTGTCCTTGTAAATCTGAGATATGTTTTAGAGCCAGAAGCAAACAAGATAGAAGAGGAACAAAAAATGACACCAGAGCAACATGAGAGTACAGAATTAATCAAAGCTCCTGAGTCACCAGCAGTGCCCTGAAATAAGTGGTAAACTCTTTCTGACTGGTTGTCCATGCCTGAGTGAAATTACCATGGATAACACAGCAAGCTGGGGTAAAGCACTGGGATTTTTGAGCACACAACAACTTGGATTTAATAACACATAACATGACTGCAAAGTTAAATCCTTTTAAAATGTCAAACCTATTTTAGTTTGTGATAGAAAAAGTATTATATAGTGGTTATAAATTATGCCTTATTATCTGAGTGGAAAATCAACGTGATAAGAGACTGAAATAATAATGGTTATTTCTTCAGTGCCTTTAAATATGGAGCTGTCTAAAATTGACCCTATAAAGAGTGTGAGCAAATTAATATTCTTTTACTTTAGACAAATAAGATTAGAATAGAGAAATTAAAGTAGGAATATATATATATATATATATAAACCTGCATTAATATAGAGATCATAGTGATCATATTATTGATGCTAATGATTGATGTGATCAAAGCTAAAAATGACTTCTAGCAGTTGAAAAGCACTGAATTAATAGACTCCTATATTACTTGCAGTATGTGGAGTTGTGGGAAACAAATTAATGCCCTGTAGTGAAGCCTTGTCTATACAGGAAAGACATTCACTGATTTCTCCATTTAAAGATTTACTTGACATTGCAATAAATCTGGAAATGTGTTGCAAGAAAGCTGGTTGTTAAAACATTTAAAAATAATCTATTTCTTCTATGGGAGGGCACTCTAGCTGAAGAAGAAAAATAAAAACAAAATGCAAATGGATGATGAAAAATAGTTTGGAATGAAAAGAAGATAATTTACATTAGTTAAAGTACCTTGGCTAAGGTGAAAAAAAAATGAAGGGATCAATTACTGTCAAGTATCTTGACCATTGTAAAGCCTGTGGAATCCAATGTTGATTTTTAACCTTACGCCATTTAAATCAATTTATTCTTCTATATGCTAACACAGGGCCTGACCTTCCCACTGACTTCAGTAAGTTTCAGACACTATAAAATGAATTTACAAATTTCCATTTGATTGATTCTGTGACATCTTTATGTTAGTTTAAGTATATTGGTACCACTTCCAGTAGTAGTGCAGTGAGAGGAGAGGATATAGAGAATGAATAGAGTTTTCTGAGCTCTGAAAAGGTGATTTACTGCTAATCAAGCCACGCTTGGTCTAATTCCTGTTTTTTTCCCTGCTATTAATTGTCATACTGTAGTAAAAATAGATGGGGAACAGTTAGCATTTCACACATATTTCTTAGGTTTGAGTCTAATTCATTGGTAAAATTATGCCTGGATTTACTTCAGCAGAAAATAGATAGAAAATGTTCTGTATTATTAAAACCAAGGAAATATACTCATAAGGTAAAAATCTAGCTAAATACATGTTTTCCTTAAGTTGCTTTGAGGAATGTATTTGGCAGATATAACAGACTTTGTCTTCAGAGACATTAAAAAATTTTCTTTATTGTCTACTTTTCATAACCAAGCCTCAAAAAAATGGATTTTCATAATAAATAAGTAAACTATTTAAAATTATGGCAATCCTGTTTAAAAAAAAAAAATCAGTTAGTAAAAACATCTCTTCAGGTTACAGCACCCAAACCAATACCATATAAAAGAATTTTCTAAAATGCCTTTCCAGGGTGCTGTCATTACAGATTCTAACAAAATTTCAGGACAACAAATTGAAAGTCTCATAGGGTTTTAATGGCGGTTAAACACTAGAACAAATTGCCCATAGAGGTGATGAAATTTCCATCCTTGGAGACATTCAAGTCTTGAGCAACTTCATCTAATAACATCTGTTTTTGAGCAAGGAGAAGAATTAGATGATCTCTGAAAGTTCTTTTCTGTTTAAGTTATAGATTATTTTATGGTTCTGGCATAACCTTAAAGGTCTGGAATAGAAGTGCAACATATGAGCTACAAGAAATTTTGAAGGACAGTGGAGGGATATTGAGAGGAACCACATGACTTGAAAGTCAGAGAAAGTCTTAGGAAGATTGCATGTCATGTTATGTTATTCAAGGCAGTCCAGAAAGCCAAATAATAATTTTTAAAAGCCTTGTGGGCTGTTGTTGAGTTAAACATTAGTTTAGTTTATATTATTCTGGTTATGTGTATCTGGTTATGTGTTATTCTTCTACAACACTGATCTTTGAAGGAGACATTTCTGTTTTAGTGTAAATGGTTGTTGTGGAATAGCAATACTGATGTATTTATTAGTCATAACCTGCGCAAATAAAAATTTGTTGACATAGATTCCAGATCATAGTGCTGATATTAGTCTTGTTGCTATATGGCTTGTAATTTCATTGTCTTTCATTATTAAAGGTTAGTTAACTAAAATGTAACAGAAAACAAGACCTTTTTATGTGATACTCAGAAAAATAATTTCTCAAAATGATAATTTACTGTATCCTGTAACAGCTCACTGCAAGTTATCACTTGAAGAATCTGAAGAATATCAATACAAAGAATATTCAAGAACATAATCTTAGGCTTCATCATCCATTCATGTTACAGCATTCAAACTTGACTTTATTATTTCTAGCATATTATCCCATTTGGGAATAAGCATGTTCTTCTGTTTTCAATTTTTTTTTTTTTTTTTGCATTTCTTCCTAACATTTTTAAAAAATTAAATAACAGAATGGCTTACCAGAGGTAAATGATGGATTAGGATCCTCCTCCCCCTCTATCACAAACCCCCTCCAATCTTCTCTGCCTTACAGTTCTTTTAAAATCCAGTTGCTTTGGTGGATGGATGCCATCCACTACACTTTTACACTTGCCATATTGCTAGTAGTATTTAAAAATGAGATAATGCTGAGTAAGAAATAAATTAATGAACAGATTTTAAAATGCAAAAAGTGTTTACTTAAACTGAGAAAGGCTTCTTTAAATTGGTTAATCCAAAGTAATGACTGCAGTGACCTGTTCAGTTGATATTTTAGCTATTGACATCAAAGAGTGATGAGAAATTCAGAGGAGCCAATCTGCTGATGTATGAGCACAGATGAGATTCCTAAACAAAGTGCTACTCCTATTTTTTTACTTCCTGCTAATCATACACTCACAGAATACCCTGAGTTGTAAGGAACCTTTAAAATAATTTGTTCCACCCCCCCTGTCATGGGCAGGGACACTTTTCACTAGACCAGGTTGCTGAGAGCCACATCTGATCTAGCTTTGAACACTTCCAGGGATGGGCCATCCACGACGTCCCTGGGCAATGTTTGAGTGCTTCACCAACCTCACAGTAAAAATTTCCTCCTAATCTCTAATCTAAATGTATTCTCTTTCAATTCCCCCTTCTCCAGCCATTCCCCCTTGTTCTTTTACTACCTGCCCTTGTAAATAGTCTCACCCCATCTTTCCTGTAGGCTCATTTCAGGTACTGGAGTGCCACAATTAGGTCACTCCCAAAGCCTTCTCTTCTCCAGGCTGAACAACCCCAACCCACTCAGTCTTTCCTCGGGAGAGGTGCTCTATCCCTCTAACCATTGAGGTGGCCCCTTCTGGACTCACTCCAACAGATTAAGGTCCTGAATGAAGGTACTCAAGGTAGGCTGAGCAGTGTAGAGGAGCAGAATGATTTTGATTATTGTGTTACTGTATAACATCACTCACTAAGCAGTTCCTTATGGATTGGAAAGTGACAACTTTCTGAAGCCTTAAAACCAAAGCCAAATTAATAGAGTTAATTTTGCTTCTTAGGAACAGCCAGTCTTTTCTTATGCTTTCAAGTTATTTAAATAAGACTTTTTAATCATAAGGAAGGAATTCCTGTTGTCCTGACTTTAACAGTTCCAACTTTCTAATCAAGTACTAAAGAAAGAAAACACTTTTCTTGCTTCTCTTTGCCTTCAACATCTTTTCATAGACATAAAAGGAAGCTGTCCCTATTCCAAATGCCATATAGTGTGAAAGGAATTAAGTCCAATTTCTTGACCAAACTATCTATTCTATTGAAATTCCTAGAGGAACTGTAAGGAAAACTGAGCCTAAGGGCTTGTAATAAAAAAAATAAAAAGTTTCTTCCACTGAATAAAATTAATTGCTCTTCACATTGGTTAAAGATTTCAATGTAGTGTGTGGATTCAGTAATTTCACAAAAATTTTTGAAAGAAAGACATTCCTGGATCTGAGTTATGGCCCCCTGGAATTACTGAACATATCACTACAGTTTTAAACAGCATATCTTTAGGAACTTTCCTGGCAAAACAATCTTTAACCTTCATCAGTAAAGGCCTTACACATTTCTGTCACAGGTTTTCCATCTCTAATGAAGTTGAACACTTTCAATATTGGGAAAACTGACCTGTGAAACACTGTGAATTATACAGTGTTTGAAGTGTTATAGAATGGTTATTTTTGTGTAAAGGAGGAGGATGTTGAGGTAATCATCTGTTCAACTCTATTAAGCTTCTATTTCCATGCACGTTAGCTTACCAAAGACTTTGTTGCTAAAAATATAACCAGTGCCAATCACCATGGTTTCATAGAAAAGAGGTCTTTTCAAATAAATGTGTTACCTTTTTTAAAACAAAATTTTAGTTCCACTTAATAAAGGCTGCTAGGATCATAGTGCATACTTCAATTCTTTATCACATGGTATTTAGATTTGAGACCTTGCATTATAAGGAATTAAATACATATCAAACAGAAAAATTACTCTGAGAGACCTCATAAAGTAAGTGGCTAAACATTCTCTAGTGGGACATATTTCTAACAGATTTTCCTTGGTTTGTTTCAATTTAATATCTGTATCAACAGTCTTGTCAGGCCACAAAACTAAAACAAAGGCTAGAGGACAAGTCTTAAAAGTTAGAAAGTTCAATCCAGTTCTTAAGGACAAAACTCAATTTATTAACCCTCTATCAATAATATATTAAAGAAGAAACTGAGATATTACTTGATTGATAGTTATATATACACAATTAGAAGAAAGAGATGAGAGGTACTTTTCAACCTTGAAGGAAACCAATAATAAGTTTCAACGAATAAATACAGAAGTTAGATTTGGCATTGGGTGTACTCTGGGGTAATTAAAGGTTAGAACATCTACTATGAGAAAATCTGCATGGCCACTTGCACAACTGGTGTGACAGGAAGCACAGTGGCACTGTGTGAAATCTGCACAGGTGTGGATTTTCTGGTGAGAATTGATATTTTCAGAATATAATGCATGTGGCATATTGTTTATTGTATATAAATTTACAGTAATTTCTTAATACCCTTACTTATTTGAGATTAAAGAGAGACAGCTACATAATATCCCAGGGTTGACTACACATATGAAATATCCTATCTGTAATACATACAAATATTTCTTAAACGTTCTCCCTCCACTTCCTTTTAGTTGCTCCAACCAGTAATGCCAACATTTTGATGCTTCAGGTTACATAATGTTTTCTGACCTTGTTTCTGAGATTATGTAGCTTTTCTACATGATACAGTTTGTATGGCAGAGGTTGTCAAAGACTGGGACAAAGCACAGAACTTCAATTCTTTCCTAAATAGTTAGTGAGATGCCTGGTGCAAACCATGGATATAGCCTTGTCTGCCACTCCTAAAAGGGGCACTTGTAGGCCACTGCCTTCAAAATATCATCTTAAGAGCATAGTCACTCCATTCTGCCTTACTCTTTCTCAAGAGAGTTTGTTTCTCTGTTAAATCTCCTGGCAGGAGATTTACATGTCTTAGATTGAATAGTGAGACACTTCCTCAGACTTTTCTGAAACTCACCCCAGAACACATTATGGTGGACAAACTATTTTTAATTTGTGGCCTTTCTGTTAATTAGCATTGATTCCAGAGGAGAATATATCATTTAAGCAGATCCTCTTCTGATCACACAGATAGTTTTGTCTTTTTTCTGGTCCTCTCCAGAATCAAGACACCTCTCCTGTGTATGTCCTTTGAATTCCATTGAACTCTGACTGGCTTGGTTCTAATTTGATGGGTGTCATCTGCCAGAATTTCTTTGGATTTTCATTTGCTTTTGAAAACTTATTAAGTTTCTGATACACTTTGAATACACAACAGAAAGCACATGGCATTTCTGAAACTGGTGGACACCCCTATGTAAGTTTCTCTGCTGTGCATACTGCATGCAATGACACAGGATGCATTCTAGCTCAGTGCATCCTCTACATTTTGAAGGATTCCTTGCCTTCTTTATTTGTCAAAAGCCAAAAGCAAACAACATTGCAGAATAAAACATTTTTTTGTAGCTGTAATACATTGACAATGAAAGGCAAAATAATTCCCTAAAAATGTATATTTTTATATTTTTAGGAAAAAAAATTAAAAACAAAACAAAAGAAACAGTACCTTTGCAGTTTATAGACTTGCAAATCAAAACACAGAGACTTATTTGGATTCTCAGGAGAATGGTAATTGTCAGTAGAAATTTCATATCAGAATTTTTAACTAGGGACTTTTTATGAAGATACTGCTCTGCACTTTGCTGATAATTTCTTGCCTACTTACATGGCACAGAATATGCAAAAACAGGGACAAACTGCTGTTTCAGTACCTATAATTGATGTGTATGAAAAAGATATTTCTGCAAGCACAGTGTTTGAATGATTCCTTTGGAGGCTGCCATAGAATGAGCTAGGAAACTTTCTGTAAGGGCACTGGGACTGGTATGTCAAATTCATGAGCTTTGCAGAAAAGACAGTATTGCAAAGAGATGTTCATTTGGATCTGAATTTACAGTGACAAAAAACATTGAGATAGCCTGCTTTGTAGAAAGAACTGTTTTTCACAGTGGCAGCATTATTTTTTTGAAGATGGTAACAGTGTCTTTGGGGATAAAAACATTAATTGTTGATGTATTCCTATTTCCTGAGTGTTTCCTAACTACTGAAAAAGCAAATTTCCTTCTCCTATATTCTAAACCTGCACTGACACATTGCAACACGTTGCTGTTTTTACAAAAGTGCAGTATTTGCAAAGGTTGGCAGGAAGCATGGAAGAGGAGAGCACCTCTCTACTGTATTGATCAGAAAACAATCTGCCCTTCTCCACATTCTCCCTGAGCTGCTGCAAGTCTGACTGCCTTGTGCTGGGATTTATGGCTGGATCCTTGGACAAACACCACTGCAGTAGGCCAACATCATCGTTCATCCCAGAGAAGAATTGAGTGTGGCCAGGACTGGGAGGATGTAGGCAGGGAGTGAACATCAGGCACCAGCACTTCTCCACTGGCAATCACAACCTGGGCAATGCAGCTCCTGTGCAAGGGCTGATGTGCCTTTCAGTGTGTCACCATGAAACCACAGAAGAAGGTTCTGTGGTGAGCTGAAAACATCCATGAAAACCACATAAACATCTGTGATTTAATTCCAAAAGCATTTTTCAAGACAAATTATGTTTCCTACAGAACTGTAAATGCTTTTTTATACAAATGAGAATAGAGTACTGTTGGAATACCACATGCAAATGTTTTATTAACTTGGAAGCTTTTCAGTGTAATTCTCTCCTGGATGTAATATTGCAGTTCAACTGCATGTTTAGTACTCTCAGAGGGTTTGATTATGCAGGAGGGCAGGCGTTTTCTCTTCCTGATTCTTTTTAATAGGAGTTAAGAGTACTTAGATCTTTCTACAATCAAGTGATTTAGAAACACTCAAGATCTCCTAATATTGGTTTACTGTATATGGTATTCCATCTTATAGCCATAGAACTGAGTATTCTAAAATGCACTAACTCTCTTCCCAGCATTTACTAGATACACCAGAAAGATAAGCACCATATAGATAGAATATCTTTTTAGATAAAAATTGTAATAACACAGACAGAAACAGATATAAATTCCCTTAATAGATGTAGGTTGGAAATTAAAAGAAAGTCATTAAACCATGGAAAGCATGGTGCAATTAAGTAGGATCTGATGTAATAAAAGAAGTAACACATTTTTAGATGAAACCTTCATCTTTATAAAGCTTATTGTAATCTATAGGTACTTACAAGTAGAATTGAAGTCAGTGACCCAGAAACCTCCTTGCCTGAGTTCTTTTCAGTCCCATGGAAATTTCTAAAACGTTCTCAAGACAAAAGTAGTCTTAATATGTTTCAAGTGATGCTGCTTATGTCAATGAAAAACAATCAATTTTCATTACAAAAAAATTTTGAATAATTACATCTTTATTCAAACCTGTATTCCATTTCTTTTATTCCTTCTGGTTTATGCAGTCTACAAAAATTCAGTCATACATGCTTGTGATGTTTCAGCTCCTGCTTAAAGGTGGATGAAATGTTGAGGATCATAATTTCCTTGTTGCTGTATGATTAGATTTTTTTCTAATTTTGTTGACTTAATATGGCATATTGCATACAAACAATATCCATTTTACATATTTAAATCAGTTATTCAAAATAGATTTTGTTGTCATAAATTAAAATGAAACCAGTGAATATTTTATACCCTGGTAATAATAAATGAAGCATTTTCCTCTGAATTTCTGTTACTAAATAATGAAAGTCTGATTAATTGCAGCATAAGCTAGATGACCTTCTTGTGGTGAGTAATTTGGCTTTAGGAGTACTAAAGACACTGCTTCTTTTGATTTTTACTGTTCTACTTATCTTTTTCCTTTTCATATTTTGTTTCATAAAGAATGTGATAACAAAGAAAATGCATAACAAAAAAGAAAATCTGTAGGAAAAGAAGTCCCAAGTGTAGAATGGAGTTATAGTGCAAAATCAAAAATAGATGTCAGAAGTGTTAGAAAAGGGTCTTTATCTGTCTACCAGTAACATTCTGGCTGAAGTCTTCCCTTAGGCTGGGTAGGAGTCTTGGTTTTCAGTGTACAGATGCATAGTCTTTATTAGCAACTCCTCCTATTAGATCTAGTTTATTGTACAAAACAGTGAAACAGTTATGGATTTGGAAAATACTGGGCAATATGACAAAATGTGCAATTTTTTCTTTTGAAAAGGACATGCCAGGGATTTTCTCTTGTGTCCACTATATGAATATTTTAAAACTACTGGCTGTTTTGGGATGGAGTATTTTGTTTTATCTCATGAAAATTTAAAGCAAAAACTATTGCTGCATAGTTAGCATGGAATAAATATCAATTCTGGATATCTTGAAATATCAACTGTAGAGGTCTAAATGTTTGCATGAAACAATATCTCCAAGGAAACTGCTCTGCAAAGTATCCAGAATAATTTTTCAGAACTTTAGATAATGTAATGTTGATTTTTGCATATATAAAACACAAATTTAAAACAGAGGTAGGTCTGAAACTCCATTTAATTTCCTGTCCACTTCCAGAGTGGAAAATTTCTCTTTAGAAAATTGACTCCAAAAGATCAAGGGTAAATAAGAATAATGATAGGCATCAGGACACTTTAAAATATTTGAGGTACACTTTCTCAGGCCATCTTCTTAAATTTCTCTTTGAAAAGCTGCACTGGCTAACAGGAATGACAGAACAAATTACTGATGGACAAAAAAGATTGACTCTGTTCACTGTAAGCTCTTATCTTTAAAAAGAAAGTTGTTCATGATTGTTAAGAATGAAAACAAAATAATTGAAGGTTCCAAGGAAATTGCAAAATTGATAAAAGTAAGTTAAGTATTAGAAAATACTGAGAACATAAAGAAAATAGTTTTGAAGATAATGTTTCTAAAATAAATTATAAAATTAAAGAAATTTGTGAAGAAAATTATAATCATCTCTAAAGAAGAAAGTAAAAATGCTAACTATGATAATCTGAAATTTTAAGTATTTCAAATATAGGATATTAATATGTGGATAATGAGAAATCAATCTTTTTTTATTGAAAATTATTCTTTTTCTAGAAATATTACAAGAAGTTCTCCTGTCATAAAGCATAGCAATGTCTGAGATTGCCTTGAAGCTACCATAAAAAGGATATTTTGATGTGGGGAGACATACACATGACTGAAAGTATGGAAGCTTTTTCGAGGAAAGAATTTTACTTCCCAACATTACCAACTAAGTATACTACTTTGGATTAAGGCAGGAAAGAATAAATTTAAAATTCACTGTTTTTCCTGATAAAGGAGCCTATTTCTTTTGCCACAGGCTTACAGGCACTGAACAGAAGTTGCAGGACTTGGTGACCTTGCAGGAAGACATGGCTGCAATGACTCAGCTCCTACTTCTAGCTATTGCTACACAGGAAAGAGGCCTGAAGCTCTCTTTGGATGACTAATATTCAGCGATCCTTTCAGCCTGATACCACCACAAATACTGACAGCCCACAAGACTGAAATGGGACTTTATTGAGACATAAAGTTGAAGCATTATAAAAACATATCTTTCCTGGCAGCTTAGTTTCTGATTTGTGACAAGGAACTACTGAAATGAAAGATCTACTGAGTGAGTTTGTTGATTTTGACTCATAGAATTTCACATATCTGGCTTAATAAAGGGACTATGCTTTTTCTTATTGTCTGGGATCATGACAGCTGCTCATTTTCTTTCAAGCATGACAGCAAAGAGAAAACTAAAATTCTATCTTTTTTTTTTTTTTGGGAAAAGCTGTAGTTTTAATGCCCTGTTCCTCTATTTATGAGTCAGTGAAGAGAATGTAAAAATTGGAGTATATGAATTTTAAAAGAATAATGGACAAATGAAATATTGACATTTATACAGTCATTTGGCTAACAGAAGTCATGTTAAAAAACTGTGTCCTTTGATCCCTGAAAAAGTGCTTACATACAACATATGAGTCAAAAGAAACAAATTCTTACTTATGCATAACAATAAAACACAGAAGTTTGACCATAATGTTTATTATTGCTATGCCTTTTAATTGTGGTTCTATCAACCTTGGACTCAGAACAGAACTGAAATACTTTTGATTTATCTCTAACTGCAGTGATAACCAATAAACCCAAATGTAGCTGCACATTTTATTTGATTTTCATTTCTTTTCCTCATATTTAATGTCTTCCACTTTTTCAGATTAGAGAATCAGCTGGTTTTCCATCTGCCTTCTACCACTTTTATTCACATATTTTTGAGCAGGATTAACTTAAAATGAATGAAGGAGTATGTCTCCCAGAATTCTGACTCCATTTTGCAGCTTAGAATCACCTGCAGTTATCTTTTGTGACCTGTGACCATCTTTTTTTCTGTCTCATGTAACTACTTGGTGATTTAGTTGTAGCTCTACGTTAGCAGTGACAACCTGCTTGTTCAGAATGGCATTTCTTCATTAGACTGCCAGGGATTTATGGGAAAGAGAAATACCGGTCTCCTACCCTTCTGCACATGCATTTCTTGTTATCTGGCCCATGGAAAAATGTTCTTAGGTGATCCAACATGGCCAGAATAATTTAATATTTGATTTAATTTGTCTGTGGCTTAGTTGACATCAGTTACCACTTTGCTCTTCTGATTTTACAGAGAGAAATTCTTGCCCACATTCCTTCAACTGCTTTAAATTTCTTTCCCATGATAAACCTTTCAGAAGTTGAAGAAGTAATCAATTGTGTGTAAGAGCATAATCTACTGTAAGTAGCAGCAAATTTTTGTCTTCTGACCTAGATAAAGAGCCAAGTATTAAATTCTTTCTCTCTTGTAATCTCCCTCTGTCTGCCTCAGAGCAGGTACTGAATTACTTCATGTTCAAGCTTGACTCATCCTCATGTGCCCTCCATGGACCTGCTTCTATAGGCAGATGTGACAAATGCAGCACTTCAGGCTTCTGAGATTTCTGTCTGATCCCATATAAACAATTTAGCTAACTGTCATACACAGCTTATCTTTAGTTTAGCATGTGGGAAACCTTTTTTGACTGTCATGTTTGGAGACCTGGCAAAAACTAGAGCAAGAACAGTTTCGTTCCTTCTAGTTGCACTCATAAAACTGGTCAGTGCATTTCTGTATTTCCTGGAGCTTCCTGTCAAAGCTATAAAGCTGCTCATGGTGATGGATTGTGCCTCCTGTTCCTCAGATCTTTCTGTGTTGTAATAAAGTCATGCTCTATGCTCCTAACCCTAAATGACATTGCCAAGTAGTCTTGACTTCACTACTGAATTCTCAATAGCATTTGATTTTTAGTTCAGCATACTCAGCAATGACTTCCTTGCAGTGTGCTTTAAGGCTTTTTTTCAGCTTGCTTCTGCCTCAAGGCAAGGCTAGGAGTGTTATTTCCAGGTTACAGGCATTGATCTTTTCTTGGATGCATTTCCTGCCTGCACATGTACAAGTTCTCTGGCAAATGCAAAGTTTGTCAGGTTTTGTGCTAGTGTAGTTTGAAACATTAATAGGAAGCACTATTCAATGTAATTCTGGCTCCACTGCAGTCTTGTCATACTTAAGGACCTGGCTCCAAAACTCTATATTTATTCTCCAAAAAATTAATGGTCTGTTTTGACTTTTCCTCTCTGCATAATTTTTTCCTACCAAAAATCTTTCTTCCCTATGATGGAAAGCTGTTGTAGCTTGGGCTGATAAACTTAAACATAATTCTTGCAACATTAAAAATACCATTAAGAAGAAAACCCTCATGTCTGTTTTTTTGTTATCCTTAGTCAGTTTTGTTGGAATATTTCAAGGGTATGGCATGGGAATTCAAACATATAATGCGTTCTAAAAGATGTGTCAGAGACTGGCAAGGGGCAGGATGGTCCTTTGTACAGACATGCAAAAATATAATCAATGATTTATTTCTTGGGCAAATCAAGTAAGACATTCTTAAGATTGATAATGCTCCCAAAACTTTGATGTTCTTGTGTTGGTGTGTTTTCAGAATCCTTTGTTGGTTTTCTTATCACTACAGCCTTATGTGGTAGGGGCAACAGCCAGACAGCTATAAATGCACTACAGGCAACTTCCAAGCAGGAATAAAGGAAGCTCATTCTTAATCTCAATTTATCTTGTACATGTCAATTTCTTTGAATAATACGTTATGCATAACACGTTATTTCCAACTGTTTATACTTTCCCAACAAAGCAAGTATTTTTATTAACTTGGCTGAACACACAATTATCTTCAAAAACTCCTTTGTTAAAACCTAATTAATTTCATAAAGACTACTGTGTATTTTGTACATATCTATAAAAGATTGAATTAAAGACTTCATGAGTTCAATAATTTGTGGACCTCTCTGACCAGCTTTCATCATGTAAGAGTCACTGGTAGGTTTGATTTATATCACGGAAGTCTGAATCTGAAGTTTTCACAATGTGAGAGAGCGCTGGCAAGCGTAACTCCACTAGCCTATATCATCCTTGTATTATGATAATTAGGCACCTCTGGAAGACAGAAGAGCACAAGCATAGCTTTGTTCTTAATTCTGGTATCAAATTTTGTGCTGCCTTTTGATAATCTGGATTTAATACTTGCTTTAAGGCTTTTTATTCCAATTTTATTGTTAATAATTTTATTATAAATCCATCTTATTCTCTGCTTTATCTCTGAGAGAAAGCCTCTAGCATTTTCTCTTGGTTTATGCAATATAAAGTGGTGACAGTGTTGTTACTAAAGTATTACAGGCTTGTATTACAGGTGACATTTATTCAACATGTCATCCCTTCTTTTTAATTTTCCTGGAAGTTGCACCAGGAATGGTATGGACCCTTTGGGTTCCCAGTTTTTTGAGACAGGGCATCACAACCTCTACACAAAATGTATTATTGTTTTCATACAGCAATTTACACACACAAATCCACATCCCCTTATTCCCAGAGGTGTCATATTAAAGTTTTTCTTAACAAGATAAATAAAATTGGCTTTTCCCTCTCTTTTTTAAAAATTATTTCAAGCTCAAGTACTATGTTTAAGGAAAGGGAATAGATTCAAAATGCAGCTAGGTTTAGAATGAGAATCGGTTTACAGCTGTTTCTTGTGACATGAAACTGCTGGCAGAACTGATGCCTCTGTATACTTTCTCCAAAGAGTGCAGAAGAAGAAGAAGATGGCCCTTGACTCCACCTATCTCTTCCCAAGACCAGAGATGTATGTAGCTATTCAAAAAGTGTGAAAAAATTAAGTGAAGGGCAGTTGCTTCCCCAAAATTTCTGTCCATCTGAGAACTATCTCAAGTTGTTGAATTCCATAGCTGCCACACTGTCACTTCATCAAGAGGGCTTTGGTTAATTCTTTATAGCAAAATGACACAAAATATAGAAAAAATTGTGTTTTCCTTGTGAAACAATAATGTATGTTCAGCACAGTATTTTTGTCTATGTTCATTTTCACTTTGAAAGAAGGGAACAACCTTTCCCTTTGGCTCCTGATTTCAGGATAGAATCAGCTCTCAGAAAACACCCATTCTTTCTCCTTGAAACCTGCCCAGGGAAATAGTAGTAGTTGGTACCAAGATGTATTTTCATTGCTACTTCGAGCAGTGTTTTTGTAGCTGGAGATGTAAGGTGTCAGTGCCGTGTGTGTACAGCAGCTGATATTTATTAAAAGTACTGTAGTGTTTTAAATACCTCACCTCCTTTTCAGGGCACCAGCAATAGTTGTCATGGAAACAGAGCTGAGAACCAGAAACTGGCAGTTGAAATTGGCTCCTCTGCTAGTGACTGTGTCCGTGTCTAGTCCTGCTTCCATGGAAACACAAGTCGGAGCAGCAAAAGCAAGGCAGCGGTTTCCAAAAACTGCCTTAAAAATAACCCTGAGCTTAGCGTCATTTTGTTTGTGATCATCTCCTCACCAACTCTGCTTAAGTAGAGCTCTTGAAGCCTGCAATATTTACAAGTTTAACAGATGAAAGGAAAACAAGGAAGGCATAAAACAAAAATAAAGGTATCTGTTCTCTTTGATTTTCTTCACTGAAAACTAGTAAGTTTTTGGGAGACAGACCGGTTAACAAACTGTGGCCTGCATAGGTACATTAGCAACTGATTGTCAGAATTACCTTTGATTAATTAGGTGCCCTTTCTTATAATTATTGTGTCTACTGGGCATGTGAGAATCTGAGGCATGTTTTATCTGGTTAACTGGGCCTCATTGATTCTCTATTATTACTGAGCCATTACATCTCAAGGAAAAATAATCAGATTCAGGTAACATTTCTAGTTTTCAAAATAACTAGCTTCAAAAAAAGCCCAAGTAACTTTCTATGGGTTTCATGCACTTTTTCCCTCCTGAAAAACCAGAATCTTATCCTCTTTACAGATTTCCAGGCTTTTCATCTGGCACTAGCACTTCTGCTTTGCAGTAGACTTGATCTACTTAGAAGTCAAGAGGCTGATAGTGGCTTTCTGAGAAAAGATGCTCAGTTTTGAAAAGATTGAATGGGTTGCCACATGTTTATTTCAAATACCTGTTACCCAGGTGTAATGTTTTGTTCCAGATAGTTGAGGGGCCATTTTTTATCTTCCATTGCTCAAGCAAATCTTCCATTTGTTCTGATTCTTCATGTCTGGAGGAAGAGTGACAAAATTTTAGATGATACTTGAATGGAGTAACTTTTTCATCATTGCTCCGAGGATATCAATAACTTGTTAGATATAAAATGTTCCAGCATTTTGGTGCTACATCTGACTAATCTGCCACTAATCCTGAGCAAATTTGTGTCACAGTTGCTCTTGCTGAAAAAAAAAAGAATAGATTGTCTTTTTTAAAAAAAATTCCAGTTTAGATAGTGGAATAAGTAGCTGTGTATCAGAGCTCAAGATTTTAAAATAAGATCTATTATTTGTATGGTAGGAAATTCATCATATCCTGAAGCCTGTGTGTGAAACAATAAACACAAAACCCAGTCTGAAATATCCAGTCATTTTATCCTAAGACTTTCTGTGAAAAGTCACTACCTAAAACTTCTTAGTGGAATATGTTCAACCTCTGATTCACTCTTTGACTTAATACCCTGTCTCTGTATCTTGTAGGTCTCAGATGAATTCCTGAATGTTTTGAAGAAGAAAATATAGAAAACTCTTTGCCGTGGATTCCTCTGAGGCTTCCTGACCAGCAGAGAAGCGCATAGCACAGTTCTGCTTTGGCTTGAGAGCTGGTCAGGGTGACCTCAAATATGTAGGCAATTAGATGAATGTTAACTGTATGTTCAGTATGTTCTGTGCTTCCCACCACTGATTAATTTCCTCCTTCATTTTTCTTTTTTGCTGAGACAGATGTTACTATTATTGTGAAGCTGAAAATGTAGCTGTGACCCCATAGGCTGTAAACAAACTCCATTTAATAAAAAAAAAAGACATTTTTTTCTCTATTTGATATGCTTTTAGTTCCACATCAGGTGCTTTATTTCACCTGGTCTTTAAAATTACCGAGATCGGCCATTTCTATCTCTATTCTATTTTTTTCAGAAGACTTGTCTTGTATTTGTATTTTATTTATTAAATTTTTGAAAAAAAAATGAGTCTGCCTCCTAAGCAGCTAAATATCATCCAGAATATGAAATGCTTGCATAATTTAGAATAACTGTCCCAATATTAACACTATCATCTTTATAACATATTAGATTCGGAGCTGATATACTATTTTCATTACAATATCTACCAGTCTTTGGCATTTTTCACTAAACTTACTTTACTCACCATTTTAAAAATTCCCTTATTTCTACTTCCATTAATGCATATTAGTTTTCTTACAATTATTACCTTTTCTTTCAGTATACTTAAGCCATATCTGCTTATAACTTTACACTTTTCCATCTTTTGATATTAAAAAAAAAATTATTGCAGGTAATATCTCATTCTTGTGTGTATGTCTGTCTTCAGTAGTCTTCACTTTTTAATTTACTTCAATGTAGAATATGAGATTTTTACAATATGAACCCATATTGAACTTCAATAGGAGATCTGCAATGAAACTGTACATGTGTCCACTTTTCTGTTTTTCGTCTCCTTTTTGTACTTCCCTAAAATTCAGTTAAAGTCTTTCTCCATCCTTTGTCACATTCTGTAATCCTTCTCAGGCATCCGAGGGATTCCTTTTTTGCTGAATGTTATATATGTGAGACTCATGAAAGCCAGATTTCTTGGATACAATCCCTGAGTTTTGTGCCACCACATGCAACACTTGGGCGAATTCTTCAATGTCCTAATTTTTAAGTGTGCATTTGAACTCAGATTCGAATGTATCTATATGGAACAGATCATGTTGAGTGTGATCACAAAGCACATACAGGACAACCAGGGGATCAGGCCCAGCTAGCACAGGTTTAGGAAGGGCAGGTTCTGCCTGGCCAGCCTGATCTCCCTTTTATGACCAGGGGACCCACCTGGTGGATGAGAAAGGCTGTGGATGTAGCCTACCTGGACTTCAGCAAAGCCTTTGATACTGTCTCCCATGGCATCCTCCAGGAAAAGTAGGCAGCTGACAGCTTGGATGGGTGCACACTTCGCTGGGTTGAAAACTTGCCAGATGTCTGGGAACAGAGAGTGGTGGGGAATGGTGCCACATCCAGTTGCCAGGCAGTCATTAGTGGTGTTTCCCAGGGGTCAGTATTGGGGTCATCCTGTTTTATATCCTTACTGGTGTTTTGGATGCAAGGATGAAGTGCATCCTCTGTAAATTTGTGGATGACACTAAGTTGAGAGGAAGCATTAGCCTCTTGGAGGGTAAAAAGGCCTTGCAGAGGGATCTGGACAGGCTGAAGTACCAAGGCCAGCAATATGAGGTTCAACAAGGACAAGTACTAGGACCTGCACTTGGGTCACAGCAACCCCCTGCAGTGCCACAGGCTGGGGGCAGAGTTCCTGGAAAGTTGCCCAGCAGAAAAGGACCTGGGGGTGCTGGTCAGCAGCAGCTGAAGATGAGCCAGCAGTGCCCAGGTGGCCGAGAAGGCCAATGGCACCCTGGCCTGGATCAGCAATAGTGCGTCCAGCAGGATAAAAATGTGGTTCTTCCCTGTACATGGCACTGGTGAAGACACACCACTTATCCTGTGCCCAGTTCGGGCCCCTCACTACAAGAGGGACACTGAGGTGCTGGAGCGAGTCCAGAGAAGGACAACGGAGCTGGTGAATGTTTGAGAACACAAGTCCTGTGAGGAGTGGCTGAGGGAGCTGGGGGTGTTTAGTCTGAAGTAAACAAGGCTTGGGGAAGAGCTCGCTACTCTACAACTGCCTGGAAGGAGGTTATAGACAGGTGGGGATTGACTTCTTCTCCCAGATATCCAACAACAGGATGAGAGATTCATGGTGGACATCGGGAAGCATTTCTTCATAGAAGGGATTGTTAGGCACTGAAATGGTCTGCCCAGGAAGGAGGTGTAGTCCATCCCTAGAGGTGTTCAACAAATTACTGCATGTGGCACTTGGTCCTGTTTTGTAATTGACAATGTAGTCACTGGTCAAAAGGTGGACTCAGAGGTCTTTTCCAATCTAAATAATTCTATGATTCTGTATTATGGAGACACGAAAGACAGTTGGAAAATGCATCACAACTAAGTGCTCACAGGATACTAGGTGCTCGCTCAAACTGAAAATGAGGTTGCTTGAGGATTTCAGATGCACCATGTCTCAGAAACTGAAGATTGAGTGTGTGTTGACATTAGCAAAAGGGTCCTTTCCTAGAATGAGGTATTGGAGCTCCTGGAAAATGTTGAGTTAAATATTAAGTCGTTGAGTTGTAAAGAAAATTGGATAATGCACAGGACACATCCTAATGACAAAGTGTAAAGTTGGAAATGAGATCAGAAAACGTATTTGTTTTCTTTAGTGTGTATTTCCTTACATTACCTCTTTTTCTTCAAGCTGTGATTTCTTGCTCCCAAATTCATCATTTTATTAGCTGCTCAGACCAGAATTGTGGAATTACAGAATTGTAGTCCTCTTCAAAAGTCCTCTTTTGTGCTCCGGCAACAAATGATGCTGGACTATTGGAATTGTTCAGCCAGAAAGCTTTCAAATACAGTGGTACTTGAGGTCACTGTTTCCTTTCTTTGAGGAAGACACAGAATTAGGTCCTCTTATAGATGACTCATTTCTTGAAGCATCTGGGAAACAGATAAGAAAATTGTAGCTCAACCTCTCTTGCAGCTTTTTTCAAGAATGAGTAAATCACTGCATTTCTCAATATTCTCAGAAACTTTCTGTCTCAGAGATGATCTTGGGATACAGTACAAACACAATGATAGATGTGAAAGGATTTGAGAGAAAGGCAGTTTGGTTAACAATGCATGTGCCATTTTAAATCTACCATATGTTGGTTATCATAGTCCAAGTGCCTGTGTGCTTATCAAAGTTTGGTGACCAAATCAGTCTGCCTGTCTAAGAGACTTAGATTTTTGATAGATTCCCTATCATATAGAAGTTTTAAATACTGTCATAATTAATCCAAAATACTTTTAGATTTAAAGAAAGAAATAAGGTATATCCTTCCTATGAGACAATGATGATACACTTGGTTCCAATATCATAAAAATAGTAGTAGTTTTTCCCTTATGGGCAGATAGTGTCTCACCTGTGTGATCTTGACATTTTTAATCTGTGTTTTTCATTTTATTGAAATGAAGATGCAACTTTCTTAAGGTAAGTGCTGAGAAACTAATGGGGCTAATACAGTTCAACATTTCAATACAATTTTTTTGGGCAACTGTTAGTTGGCAATTGTTAGTTGGCTGAAAACTTTATTTGAAAGAAAAATAGTATCATATCACTTTAAAATTTCCAGTGTGAGAATGGAAATAAGTTATCAAGTCATCTGCATGTTTTGGAAGCCTCTTTCCAAATCTCCCAGTAGGAAATTTTGTTCTCTATTCAGACTTTGATATTGCTGATTTTTCAGACTGTACATCTTTGCAGTTGAAGGTACTTCTTCCAAACACAAAACATCACCAAAGGAATTTCTTGACTTTTATTACTTAATTATGTTGAAATTAATATAGAGAAGCTTGATATTCCATGAATGATATTAACAATCAGAGTAGGATGCTATTAGAGAAGCTTCTCAGTGCTATTTATCCTGCTCCAAGCCATCTGGAAGCATCTGAATGTGTCATTGGAATAATTAAGAAATATCAAGAACAAAATGGTTTAAAGTAAATTTTAATGACAAAACTAATTAGGGGACCATTGCCATAACACACAACGGTCCCTGTGTGTTTCTGATGTGTCGCGAGTGACAACTTTTCCAGGATAAATGGCATATTTTGCAAATTCATCTCTGAGCAGTATCTTTCTGGAATTTTATTTTTAATTCTAGAAAATGTGGGGGTCTTGTGTGATTAGAGTGTGAAGTGCCTGAAAGATTTGCTTTCAACAGTAGCTCTTTCATATTTTTAAAATTAAAGATCTCTTACACTGGGGGATGGAGTGGTCTCAGTATTTCTTGAATTAATTTTAACATTCAGGAAATAGAAGCTGGAAAAATCATAGAATCATAGAACAGTTTTGATTGGAAGTGAAATTTAAAGGTCATCTACTCCAATCTCCCTACAATGAGCAGGAATATCTTTCAACTAAATCCAGTGTCTCAGAGTGCTGTTTGACTCGACCTTGAACACTTCCAGGGAGGCAAAGTGCTCCACCTCCTCTCTGGGCAACCTGGTCACCACTCTCACTGTAAAAAACTTCTTTCTGTATCTTACCTAAATCAAACCTCTTTAGTTGAAAACCCTTACCCCTTGTATCACAACAGGTTATGCTGAAAAGTCCCTCTCCTGTTTTTAATAGACCCTGTTTAGCTATTGAAAAGCCACATTAAGGTCTCGTGGAAGCCTTCTCTTCCTGAGGCTGAACAGCCCCATCTCCCTCAGCCTGTCCTCATAGGAGGGGTGCTCTGAACCCCCAAGCATCTTCATGGCCCTTCTCTGTATCACTCCAACAAGTCCACATCTTTTCTTTCCTTTCCAAAGTCACCTGCCTTTTTAATGGGAGCTATTTGATCCTTTCTAGCATGTGCTCCTTTACATGCAGCCAATGATACCTCTATTATGGGTTCTTCTAAACCATTCCTGGGGCCAGGTAGTTGAAGAAAATGTTTCCAAGAATGCAGTATAGAAGCAGTATGATTTCATCAGTCAGCAGTAACCATGTAAGTGATAAATAACAAAGCTGATGTTTTCTTCACGGGGAAATTAATATGCATAATGTAATCTGAGCAGTTAACCTTCATTAGCTGCAGACATACATACAAGTCTGGATCTGATTTAAGTACTTAAGTGACTGGTGCCTGTTAGATAAAAATAATAATAGGTTTCATATATTTCCTTCTCCTTATGCTTATTCTTTGCACAGAAAAAACACTATTGTTATGTTTAGTTTTGCCAAGCGCTTTAAAACATCATAGCTGAACTAGGAATAATTTTGTTTTTCTTGGATGTGAGATCAAAGAGTATTTTGTATGGAAAAGTCTATCTGTATGTCTGATAGCAACTCTTAGTGCAGAGCATTATGCCACCCATCTGACTGGAACAACCTTGATTCTTTACTCATAACAAAATCATAGCCTGAAGGACAGTTCTCTCAGAAAGACTATATGTGATCATTATGTCTTAGGGATTATTAAAAACCTCTGCACTTGGATTTTGCAAGTTTCTGCAAGCAGAGTAGCCAGGGCCTCACCAGAGCAATTGTTGTACTGACTTTGTCTGAGCATAAGCATTGCCTCTGGAAATGGCAACCTAATATAAGGCAGCAGTGTCATGCTTAAGGCAGGTTATCAGGCACATAATTTTTTATTCTGTTTGAGCTTCTTTGTATTTACATGTTGAAAGAACAAACCTAAGAGTAATTAAATCTATTGACACCTTGTATATTTGTTTCTACACCAAAAGCTAGTAATATTGGAACATTACTGTAAAGCAAAGCAGAGCTGCTCAGATCTGATTTATTTAAGGAAGAAATTCAAACTCCTATACCATTAGGCAATTACCTCAAACATGTTTTTTCTCCAATGGCTGCATATGTGCCCTGGACCTGTAAAATATATGTAACCCAAGTCTATTGCAGAATACTATGTTTAGATGATTTATACAACTAAATTGAAAAATAAATGTATGTGAGCAGATTATGCAATATGTGAAAAAATATTTTATGCCTTTGCTAATAGCTTACTAATTACTTATTCTAGCCCATTTTACATGGATTTTACAGAGAATACTTGTGCTCCCTAGTCTTACTGTGGCTTGAAATCTGACTGTGGCTTGAAAGCAGCTCATCTTTTTGAGTCCAATAATGAACTGCATAAATAGACAGCTTTTGACCTTCTCTTAAAATCTCAAAGAACTATTTAGAAATGTAACATTGATATAAAGTTTGATCATCTTGAAATTATTCAGTTGTCATCAAATTCAGTTTGTGTTAATATCCAGTGATAATTTGTGTTTCAGGAAAGTATGACTGTAGTTAATAATTTTATATTTATTTAATAATTATCAACCTTTAAAACAAGTGGATTTTTAAAATATCATCTTTTATTCTTGCATCTCAGATCTACCCATCAAATATACTTCTCCTTTTAAGTCACAAGACACGCACAGCATATATCTATGCAAAAAATACACTATCTCTAAAGAGAGTTGAATTTTGAAAAATGCCTGTCAGAAGGGAATTAATATCCTGGGAAGAATAAGTTAAAACAATTTTTTCAACAGAATCTGGAACTTTTGTTTGTTTGTTTGTTTGTTTCATATTATCAGACAACTAGGGCATAATAATTTGCAATGCTGTTCTGTAATCTTGCCAAATTTAATATTTGAAGTCTGTGATATCTCTTACATGCTCACCAGAGAAGGCCAATATAAAATACAAAATACTCTTCCTTGCCACCTACTATGATTTTTTCTTCAAATGCCATTGCAATATCTCTGCTTTTATGAAATATAGATAATCTAGCAGAGCTATGTAGCAAATTAAATTTCCAAAGTTAAGCTATTCTATACAGATAACTCCTCCAAAATACAATATTAAAAAGAACAGAAACTCCTTCCCTAAACTGAATATCACAATAACAAGTCCTTAAATGGTGTGCAGTGCCCTCTGTTGTTACTGACATTTGGGTAAAGTGAGTCCAAATTATATTCAGATGCTGAAAAGGACCATGATAGTGATACGAGAAATGGAGAAACTATTTAGAAAAATATTAAGATGTCTGCATGGAGAAAACTAATGCTCTGTTGAATTTTTCAACCTCTAGATGTTCCAGGGATAAGCCCATAGAGAACAGCTGAATGCTTACCTGCACATGCTCAGAAAAAGGCATGAGTTTAACAGGCCTGCAGCAAAGTGCAGGGATATTAGATCTGATATGGCACTGTGAAAATGGGACACAGCTTCCAGAACTGATTTAGTCAGTGCCCACATTGCTTTCTGGGGACCTTGCTGCTCACTTATTCAGCTTCAAGTTTTATTATACCCACAGCAGCCACACGGGTACATATACCCTAAAATCCAAGTTTGATTTATCTTGTGTGAAACAATTAAAGCTAGCATTTACTCTAAAGAAATTAGGAAAACAAATGTTATAGTTACATCATTTAAAATTTAGTTTTTCTGTGAAATTAGAGGGGTGCCAGGTGAGATCTGGGATCAGTTTACTTCCTCCGTATTTGATTTCTGGGCACTATGACACTATAGGAACCTGAATGGAAAAATTGCTGTTTTAATGATACCAATATTTTGTGAAAAATTAAAAAAACCAAAAAAACCCACAAAATCAAAACTAAAACCAAACCACAGAGGTAAAAGACGTATTGCATAATTTATAGATGTACTTTAAAAATGCATTTCCTTGAAGGAAGCCCATGCAAGTATCTACTCCTCAGACATATCTTTGTTGACACAGCAAACATTAAGTTATATTATTTAAAGGTAGAGATTGCCTCAGAGAATTATCAGATCAGATATATTGGTGAGCCAGCAGCCATGATTCAGTCTTTACAAACTTATGCAGTATTCATTCTGGATAGGCTATGGTAAAATGATAATGCATTTAAGCAGAAAATAAAAACTATTTTTCACTTATTGTGTTTGCTTTTAATGGAAAGGAAAGCAACTACCCTTTAATTTTACTGTACTAAGAAATTTGCTTTGGTGATCTTGAGAGAATTCCATGTAGAAGATATACACTACCATAAAAATGTTAATTTTCCCCCCACAAAGTACAAAAGATTGCTGTTCTCCTTCATTTTTCAAATTATGAATTCTTTACAGCAATGTCTACCTATAGTTCAAGAGAGGGATTATTATCCCATTGCTAGCTTGCAAGGATTTATTTTGACTATCTAAAATTGTAGCTATTTTATTTACTTCTGTGCCTTTGATTGGATAAATCTCAAATACAAGAGCTATTTTCTGTAATGGAAAAATAACCTACTTTTTTTTACCAAACCAATGTGTCCTTAATCAAATTTTCCACATTTTTCCAAATCACCACAGTAGGGTGTCTTTCATAGGCAAAAACAAAAAATAAAATAAAAATTATTTATTATATTATAAGATATATTATAATATATTTATTTTCATATTAAAATGTAATAGAATATATCTTAAATATATAATTTAAAAATACTTATATATGTTTTGCCAACCTACACCTGTTAAAAACCTCCCAAACCAGTTAATTCTGGACCATTCAAATGCAGAATAGCTGATGCTACTACAGAAGCAACTATCCTGGGAGTGGGATATATGCTGTTCTTTTTTGATTAAATAAGACTTCTACTGATGAATGATCTATTCATCATTCACTGTAGTGGTCCTGGCTACGCCTTAGCTTTCTGCTACTTTGTTTTTTAAATACTATCTGGTTTTATTCATAGCAGCTTATATAGTGCTACCTGTGTTTTAAGTTTGTGACCAAGACAGTGCTGTAACCACTAATATTCTAGCTTTTGGTGAGCAGTGTTTGCACAGCACCAAGGCACTTTGTTTCCCCAATCACAAAAGAGGTGGTGAGGGAAGTGACCAAGTAAGTGTGCAGTGTTTTTCTGTCCACCAGTGTTAACCTACAACACCAGTGTTTTCATCAGAAACATCTTCTCATTCTGGATGAACAACCTGTATTCCATTTCTAATGACATTATTGTCTAGAATAAGCGTTCTCAGATACACATAGAGTGTTGCTGATCAGATCTTCTGGAGACAAGTCAGATTCGGTGCACTTGGACTACAATGGAGTAGTACTCTGTGTGTATGTACATCCACCTAAGTTTCCAAATGAGAAACTGGCTCATGGGCATTGTTGTTTGCCAATGACAGGAGGGCCTTCAAGCAAAATTTTGCCTAGAAAAGTAAACTTTAAAAGCACATATTCCTATCTGCCAGAGCACCCTCCTCCCTGTGCTTTAGCAGCAATAACAGTTTCTTTTAGTGATTTTATTTTTAACAGTGCTTATGCATATATTTTCCTTTGAGAAAAGCATGGCCACACTGAAGCTATGAGAGAAAATATTCTCAGAGGATCTTTTAAACCAGGTTCTAACAGAAATATGACTCATACAGTATCATCTTCATCAGAGATTTCTGCAATACATGTTTTCTCGGGAAGAGAAAAAAATAAATAAAAAAGGAGGGAGAATGGGAGGAGGGCAATCTCATCCTACCAAAACTAGACAAAATGAAACAAGAATCTACTAAAAAAAAATGGAAAAGTTGGAAGAACCTGTGAAAACCATAAGGAAATCATTCCCATCTAAATTGTCTGGAGAGCATTTAGGACAAAACTGTAATCAAGCTCAAACAGAAAAGCATTCTGTAACTTACCATTGCATAACAATAGTTTCTCTTGTGAAAGACTTTGAGAAATATAATTCTTTAGGATATATTCCCAGAGATTCAGAGTTGCCTGGGAAACCTGCTGCCATGTGTGGTTCTTCTCTTTTCTGAGCAAGTGTTGAGTCACATGGATTTTCCATGTGTCAGGTTTTGTTGCTGACTTTTTAAAAGTAGAGTGTATCTGTTCAGCAGCACTGGATGCTACTGGCCTTTACAGTCAGCTTTGCATCTCTGGAACTTGCTTTCTTTCAATTTGTATTTGATGCTGCTTGCAAAAATATTCAGAATTAAATCTTACATAAACAGTTAGGACTACAGAATTTTTCATTAGTGTTTTGATGATTGCTTTCTATTTGAATTGATTTGTTTTGTTATCTGTGGTAGCTGTACCAGTACCTCATAAAAATCTGTGCAAGCACTGACTGCTAAGAGGCTAGAAACTGATAAATTCAAGAATCTGCTGCTTGATATTGATATCAAAAAATAATATATTTTCAGACTTCTCTCAGCCTATTGGCCCTTTGAGGGCTGAACACTGTATTTCATTCTGCATATTAGCTATATTTGAAAATAAATGTTACTTCGTCACAGAAAAGCTAAATTAAAATTTTACACATTTCTCTTAACTGATTTTCAGACACATCAGGCAGCTACTGTGAAAATTTCACTTTTTTGACTGTTAAGGAATCACAGAATGGGTCAGGTTTGAAGGGAATATTCTGGGTCATCTAGTCCAAACTCTCTTCTCAGGGTCGTCCTGGAACACATTGCACAGGGTTGTGTCCAGATGGTTCTTGAACCTCCTGAATGAGGGAGACTACATGTCACCTCTGGGCTAGCTGTTCCTGTGCTCAGTCATCTGCACAGAAAAGAAATTTCTCCTCATATTCAGACAGAACTTCCTGTGCACCAGTTTCTGCTCACTGCCTCTTGTCCTATTGCTTGGCATTGCTGAAAAGAGCCTGGCTCCATCCTCTTGAAACCCTCCTTCAGAAACTTACAGGCATTTATGAGAGTGCCTCTCAGGCATTTCTTGTTAAGGCTGAACAGGTCCAGTTGTCTCAGCCTTTCCATGAAAAAATTGCTTCAGTTCACCAGCCATCTTTGCTGCCCTCCACCGGACCTGCTCCAGGAGCTCCATGTCTCTCTTGTCCTGAGGAGCCCAGAGCTGGACACAGCACTCCTGATGTGGCCCCACCAGGGCTGGGTAGAGGGGCAGGATCTTGACCTCTTGACCTGCTGGCAGTGAAGTTCCTACTGCACCCCAGGATCCCATTGGCCTTCTTGTCACAAGGACACACTGCTGGCCCATGGACAGCTTGTTGTCCACCAGGACCCCCAGGTCCTTCTCCACAGAGCTGCTCCCCAGCCTGTGCTGCTGATTTGGGTTATTCCTCCCCAGCTGCAGGACCCAGCACTTGCCCTTGATGAATTTCAAACAGTTCTCTGCCCGTCTCTCCTGCCTGCTGAGGCCCTTCTGAAGGGCTCACAGCACTCTGGGGTATTGGCTGCTCCTCCCAGCTTTGTGCCATCAGTGAACGCACTGAGGAGGCACCTGCCCCTTCCTCCAAGTCATTGATGGAAGTTAAATCACACTGTTTCCAGTATTGAACCTTGGGGGACCTCACTAGTGTCAGGCTTTCAACAAGACCCTGTGCCACTGATCAGAATCCTGTGGAATCTGCTGTCCAGCCAGTTCTCAACTCACCTCATGGTCCACTCAGAGGAAAATATAAATAAATACATACTCATTAAGCATAATGATGTTCTTGAAGCTTCACACCCTGGCCTTCTGTTCTGTGCAGTTCACAGAATTCATATGTGTAGATTATGATGATGAATGATCAGGGTTGTAGAACAAATATATTTTACTTACTATCAAAAATTTTCAGCCTCAATTACTGACAGTGTTTTGCTGTACTGACAATCAGAATGTCCATAAACCACCTGTGCTGTAGTGGGGTTTGGATTTAGCATTTGAAATAGTAGCTGAATAACTACTGTCAAGAACTTAAGGTATTCTGTTTTTAATAGACATATTTTCCAGTAAAGACACTGCATTATTCCCAAGCAGGAGGTATTTATTTCTCTTTTTTTTTTTTTCCTAAGACTACAAAAAAAAAATGAAATAAGAATTTCATACGCTTGTTAAGGAATCTCTGTTGCAGAGTGATGCACAAAATGCATGACATGCATTTTTTCATGTTTCTTATTATCAGGAAAAAAAATGGAATTTTAATTAGTCTTATGCACTAATCTATATTTTACAAATTTCTAATTAAAGTGCAATAATACTTTGAGAAATTACTCCTAACAAGGCTGGGAGGGGACAATTACAATGATTGTTTCCATTTTATTTCCTGGTCTCTTAATGAATTCTGTATAAACCATATCAAGAAAATGAATTCTTAAAATATCCCCCTATGTAAATTTAATCATCACTGGAACTCAAAGGAGGAATATTTTACAATTATCAACACATTATCTATGGTATTTTTAAATGATATTTTGTTAATAAATACATTAATGCTGCATGAGCCATAAAATAATCCATGTTTTGCATGTATATACTACTTTTGTGTCTTGTGATTCAAAAGGCTAAAAATATATTTTTTTCATAGGAATTCATAGAGGTTAAAAGTACAGTTCAAAAATGCACTAACATGTGCTTTACAACAAACAAATTCAGTGTTTGCCAGGCTGTATCTTTGTGAGCTTGTTCTAGTGTAGATGCTTGTCTTTTTGCAATGAGTGACAATGTTGACTCATGCTTCCCTTGTAATCCATTATAAACTGCATACCTTTTCTGTAGAACTGCTGTCTAGGCAATCATTCCTGATCCTGGGTCATGTAATTTATTATTCTTGTCTCTGTATGTGTACCTTTCCTGCTCAAATCTATCACTTTCTCAGCCTGTTTCCCTATATATCAGCATGGTATTGAATTTTTATGCTGCTCTCTATCATAGTAGTGGTGTATTCCATGCTGATATAATGTAATGATTTAGTGAAAATAATCTTTCTTCTACCCTTTGGGTCTTTAGTACATATAATAATTAACACAAATACATTAATTAACACCAAAGAAAGAACCTTGCAAAACTACAAAATGTCTTTCCATTTTGATCACGAACTGATGACACTCGCTCTCTGGCTAACCATTTTCCAGACAGTTTTGCAATCTATAATAATTTTTCTGTAATATTTTTGTCCTGCCCAGGCTTCCCTAGCCTGTTTGTAGGAATGTCATGTGAGAAACTTCCAAAATATTACTAGTCTTGGGAAAGAGAGGAGACTGGCTACTTAAAAGTGTTCCTGGAAAATCTGACCATGTTACTGGGAAAATTGATTTGACATGTTTTATCTTTGACAAATCCATCTGCACTCCTCTTGGTCATGGTGCTCTTCATGAATCTTTCAGCTGGTTTGTCTGTCCATTCCTGGACTGAGCTTACACTGGATGGTAGTTCCTCAGCTCCCACTCCACAACTCTGCAGAGGCAAGTCTGTGCCATCTGGTACCTCACTTATCCTTTTCTGCAAAATAACTGTCAATGTATCTGAGATTGCCTGACTCCTTTTCTTAAATTTATGTGGTGAAATTCTCTAGGTATAATCATTCAAAATCAACTAAGCTTTATAAATATCCTGTAGCCTAGAGTGGCCGACTTTTCTTTTCCTCCCTACTTCCCTAAGGAAAAGAAAGCACCCCACAACAACAACAAGAAACCGCAAACCGTGGAAATGCATATATATTTATAAAAAGAGAAGACTAGACACTCCATAGGTTGAATTTCTACTGCTCTTCAAAATTCAGAGCCTTTATTATTCCTAGGCTATTTAGTAATTTAAGATAATTTTCAGATATAAAACGTGAGGCAAAATAGCTGTGAAACAATGAGTTCTCCTGTGAAATTGTTGCACATCACACTCGGGAATGAATTCATCTTATCATGACAAGAGGGCAGCACTGCTGAACTGAAATATTGTTTTATTGATGATAAGGTTCAGCCTTATCCTATTAATCCATTTCCAGTTATCTATCTATCTATCTATCTTCTGTGCTACACAGAAGCCTCAAAGGTGGACAGAAAGCAGAACTATTGCCCCACACTTGCCAAGGAAAAAGCTTCAAAAGGGTTTGAAAATGTAAGGGACAGTAGAAATGTTAGAGGTTATCAGTGTAACATAAGTATAGGATCTGTGTAAACTGACAGTGTTTGAGAGGCTAATAGGATACAGACTTTCATGATTCCTGAGAGTTTAATACATAACTTTCATCTTGTTTGAAAGGCAGTTTCAGGTTCAGGACTTGTACTGGGACCTTGAAGATCAGAGTTGTTTCTGGAAAACCTTGGGTATTCTTATAGCATCACATTCCAATCTCAGAAACTTTTTAGACAACATCAAAGAATACATTATCAATGGTGATATAGAGTGACCACATCAAGAATTATGAGAAGATATCATCAAGATTTTTATTAAACGCAGGATCGTCCATTTACATTGCCATTGGAAATGGTCAGTGTATCTGTACGTGCCCCAATTGCTGTGGTTTGTACTGGGTGATGCTGCAGGAGGGAGGAGGTGGCTGCAGGGCCCCTGTGGTCCTGGGCTATTGGGCTTTTTGCCCAGCCAGGGATTGAGACAGACATGGGATGTGGGGGAGATTTGAGAATGGCAATGATAAAGCTGATAACACTGGTATTCATCCACCAGTGGATCATAGAGGTTTTTCTAGCTTTCCTATTCACAGGGCTGGTTGTTGGAACAGCGTTTTAACACCTTTGTCATGGATACAGAATTAAATTTGAGGATTAAACTTTTTGGTTTTGTCTTATCATATGTTTAATCTGCTAGTTATTGTATCTGTTCACTAAAACAGAGATGTTTGAGATGTTGCAATTTCTCTTAAGAGATAAAGCACCATTTAAAAAAAAAAACTTTTAAGGAAAGAAGAGTTTCAATGTCACTTTTTTTACCCTTTAATCCTCTTTTGGTCTCAGCTGTTTATTAATCTAAAGGAATATAGGGGTTATCTTCTCCATAATACTGGTGTGCCAGTTCTGCTGTGTCTAGAGGCAACATTTGAGTGACATAATTGAACTTGGTGCTGAGACTGTTTTAATTACATTAATTTTAATTATATACAGTACATTATAATTACAGAGACTGAGACAGAGGGGCTCCCATCTATTAAGATCGTCTGCAATGCATTTGCATAATGGGACCTATTTCTGTGTGCAGTGTTACACTTTTTGATGGCTTCATCATTGGTGGAAGGTAGATTTTTTAAAATTTCATTTACGTTTGTGTTTCTAGTAACCACATTTGGAAGCCACCTGACAGCCTTCATTCGCCTGCACCAAAAAGATACATTTTAAACAAAATATTTGAATTAGATGATAATTCTTCTTCTTTGAAGAAGAATGTTCTTCTTTGCGTGTTGCTCAGTTCCTGTCCAAAACAGGGCTTCCAAGGATTCAACTAGGAAACAAACAAAAGAGTTTTTATAATTGTTGGAGAACACTCACTTGTAACAGATGAATAATGGCCTACATTTCTGTTCACCACAAAATCTGAATGACAATGGTGAAATACATATTGAGAAGGGGCATATATTTGCCAGCAAATATAGATTTCCCAAAGGGAGCTTTCATCTCTGCTGCCTTTCTTAGATCTCACTTTTATATCCCTACTGTGGGGCATGTGCCTTCTTGTGTTCAGTGTTGTAACTTCCCTGGAGTCCATGAAAAGGTCTCTGTCCATGGCCATATCCTGTCCCATCCTTTGCCCTGGCACACAAACTGTGCACGGTAATTAAAAAATTTCCCTTTGTAGAACCATTCTGATAACAGGCAGGGACAGGGCTGGCTCAATTCTCCTTCCAACAGTGTTTCACTGGTGTTACCAAAAACTGGGTGAGCTCAAAGTCACAGGTCTCAGCCCCAAGACAGGTGCTGTGTAATCAGACTTATTGTGACAATCTTACACTATGGAGACCCTCCCCCTTGGCATTTTATGGTATGCTTTGGAGATAGATTGCACCTTTAATTTTGGAAAATGTTAACAGGCTCAGAGTCTGCTCTCTGCGACATTCACAGCTGTCATTCATTTCTGCTGTCTCTAAGTGTTTCCTAAACACCTGTCACTCTGATACTACATTAATTCACAGAGCCTAACCTCAATACATTTTTCTCTCACAGTGCAATATTTCTTTGCTTGAAATTCCTTTCCTGTGGGATTTGGGGGATTTTTTTTTTCCTGCTGAAAACTTTCTCACTAAGGTGAGATATTTACAATAGCAAATACATGGAGGAACAAGTTATAATTTGTATTGGAATAGCAGTCTCAAAACTAAGTGAATGTACAGCTCTGGGGGTGTGTTTTTGAATGCCTCTAATTAGCAGTCTGGAATCTGGACCATTACATCTAAATCTATCTACCTGATTCAATACTTTGTGTCTGGTCTTTGGAAAAAAATACAGCACATGATGAGGTTTGGGACACGGTTAGATGGATTAACACATCTAATCTGATTAACTACTCCAAACATGGTGGTCTTCTCTATTTTCTCCTTTCAAGTGAATATTTCCTTCTTTCAGTTCAGATGGCTGCTTTCTCTATCTTTTACCTAAACCATTTTTTTGTGGAACTGGTAAGATAGCAACACAAGTAGACTGGGATGTAGGGTGGGAAAGGAGTCACAATTCTCAGTATAGAGGTAGAGGTACACAGGTGGAAGTAGTAATGGTTTATCTTGAACCAGAAACAGACAGGGTAGTTTAGTCTGTAAATTTTCAGAATACTAAACTGCTTTCATTAGCTCACCAAATTAAGAGACGTGGTCGGATGTTTTCTAGTGATATTTTATTGACAATAAACAACTAATGGAAAAATTAACCCTTTGTCTATCTGGAAAATATTTTCTCACTTTCCAATATTTAATAATGAATTGATAATTTAATAAATTCAATACTTATTTAAATTAATTCAGTGTTTAATAAGAAAGTGTATGCTGGGTCTAGTCAAATCTGAAGCAAAATGAATTTTTTCACTGAAACAAAATAAAAAATTTAAATTCAAATTAGATTGAGAAAATATTCATAGGCAATTTTCTTCAGTTCATTGCTGATTTAGTTATAGTTTGTGTCCTTTTCTCCCTTATCAGCCACACTCCCTGAAGCACTATATTCTGCATTATGTGGTGTGTTTTTTCTCTGCCCAAGCTCTGCATGCTCTGCATTGTGTATCATAAGAATCACATTACTGTCGATGCATTTCTAGAGAGACAATTTCACCATATAGTTCAGCTCAGATAGAAAACAGGCCTTGTAAGACACTCATAAAAGGGTAAAATCATATCAGAAATATAGCTAATGCTGCCCTTGTACAGGACTAACTTCCCTGTAGAAATCCTGAACTGAATTTAATTTTGGAACTTCCACCTTTTAAATGTATTTGTATTCCAAAACGTGGTCACAATTTGGGAGAGTCAAGTTTTGATGAGACTCAACTTTCTTCACAATAGAGTCAGTTGCAAATGATCAGAATATACCATGAAAATTGTGCTTGTTAGTTACTCCTTCAGATCTAATACTGAGCAGTAGGAGTGAACAGTTCCAACATTAGGGCTTTTTTCTGTCTCTTTGCTCTGATCATTCATTAATACTGCTAACACTAAATTTCAACTTTCATTTTTATCACTCAGCCATTCAACACCATGCTTTAATTTTGCATGGTCTGAATACACTGCTGTGCTGGGTTGGCCCTGGATAGAAACCAAACCCCTACATAGTCACTCATTCACTCTGCCCCACTTACTGGGGAGAGGATGGTAAGGAGGGGACAAAACAGTAAAAAAAACCCCAGAAACAAGCAAAGACCAATTAATATATTGGGTTTAAGACCTGATTTGAGGAAAGTTAATTGCCAATTGAAATAATATTTGATTTCTAATTTGAGCAATGGAAGGAAAATACAGACAGACATGAAATCAATGTCGCTCAACCTTTCCCAAGCTCAATTGCACTCTTTCACTCCAGACCTGCCCTCCTTTCCTCTCTTTGCCACTGCAGGTCACATTCAGCCCTTTCAGTGAGGTGAGGAGCAGCACTGGTTGGGGCTCTATCATGACATAGATGGAGATAGGTAGATAGATAAGCAGCTATCTAGGCATATCTAGGCATAGATAGGCAGCTCCTCTCTGATGCTTCTCCCTCCTTACACTTTCCTTCTGCTCCAGAATGGGCTCTCTGAGGGCTGCATGCAAGGCATGACCCCATGCTCCCACTTCATGTGCTGCTGGGATAACTCACACTTGGGCTTAGCTGGGAGTGAGCTCTTTTGTAGCCTATACTGTTCACACGTTCTGCATCAGAAAGTTGTGTTGGCTCAACTGGCAGTATTTATTACAATTTTTAAAAAGAGTATTGATTTTTATAAAATTAAACCATTAGACTGTCATGTGAGTTTAAACTTAACATCTATATCTGTAGATATATAAGTGCATGTAATATATTTGTTACAAGAAAATGTTCTTTAAGATCCTCAGGGGGTACTGAGGCTGGTGCTGTTTAGCATCTCTGTTGATGACATGGACAGTGGGATTGAGGGCCCCCTCAGCAAGACTGACTACAGCAGCAAGCTGTGTGGTGTGACTGTCACACTGCAGGGAAGGGATGGCAGCCAGAGGGACCTTGAGAGGTGGGTCTGTGTGAACCTCAGGACATTCGGCAGGGCCAAATGCAAGGTCCTGCACTGGGGTTGGGGCAATCCCAAGCACAAATACAGGTTGGATGGAGAATGGATGTAGCCCTGCCTAGAAGGACTTGGGAGGGGTGAATTGACAAGAAGCTCGACACATTTCAGCAATGCACACTCAGCCTAGAAAGCTAACTGGGAGGCATCAAAAGAAGTGTGAGCAAAGGGGGAGATTCTGCCCAACTTCTCTGCTCTTGTGAGACCTCACCTGGAGCACAGCATCCAGCTCTGGGGCCTATAATACAAGGAAGATGTGGACGTGTTGGAATGAGTCTAGAGAGGGGCTGCAAAGATGGTCAAAGGATTGAAACACATCTCCAATATGGACAGGCAGAGGGAGTTGGGGCTCTTCAGCCTGGAGAAGAGAAGGCTTCAGGGAGACACCTTGGAGCAGCCTTCCAATATCTGAAAGGTGCCTTCAGAAAGTCTGGAAAGGGATTTTTTGCAAGGACATGTAGTGATAGGACAAGGGGAAATGGCCTTAAGCTTAAGGAGGGTAGGTTTAGATTAGATATTAGGAAGAAGTTCTTAACTGTGAGGGTGGTGAGACACTGGTTGCCTTGAGAAGCCGTGGAAGCCCCATCTGTGGGAGTGCTCAAGGCCAGGTTGGATGGGGCTTTGAACAATGCGGTCTAGTGGAAGATGTCCCTGCCCACAGAGAGCCCTTAAAGACCTGATCTTTAAGCTTCCTTTCAACCCAAACCATTTTATGATTCTAGAACCCTTCATGCATGCTACCCTTGAATACAGTGCTGCAGCTCTGTCTAAAATCCTATAGGGTAATTCTTTTCTCAGTGCTTTTGAATGTGCTTCACAAATTATATGAAGCCAGAGGAATACCACTTTCACCATCAACAAGTCCTCATTAGCAGCCTACAGCTGAGTCTTATTCATGCTGTATAAAGTAGTTAATACAATACGAAAAATGTGAGCAAAAAATCTCACAGAGAAGAAAGGATATATAGGGACAGAGGAAAAAATACCATTGAAGACTGGGAGGCCTGGATGCTCTGAGTCACAGAGCACAGAAAAAATAATTAGACATAGAATGAGTCATGGAAAAGAAGAATGAAGTAATTTCATTAAAAAGGAGAAATTCCTTGTCCTTATGTGAGGAGATTCAAACAGGGAACAGAGCACGAAAAGAAATTTCTATTTTTCAGATGAGGTCCATTAATTTAGAAAACTGCAACTGAGCCTTCTCTCCTTCAAGGCTTGATACACACTCAGACTGCACGTTACAAAAATGGTGTGCCAAAGCATGTGATATTACATACTGCCTTAAAAATGAATGTTAAACTTTATTGTTACCTTATTTTCCTAATATTTGAGTTGCTTCTACAATTGTACAATTGGCTTGGAGACAAAACTGTACATTTAGTTACTTTTGTCCTCAAGGGGGAGAGAGACTTTGAAACAAATCTTGATACCAGAACAAGGGCCAATAAATGCTAATACTCCATGCTCGTTTCTTCTTGCAGAATACATATTTCCATAGCATTTCCACCAAATTATATCCACATATTTCTGTGGATGGAATCTGGAAATCAATTCTAATTTGATTTAAGCAAATTAGTCGTGGGTTGTCCTGTGGCTGTATTTAATCTGCTACTCTCTTCAGGATGATTTGCCACCTCGGAAATAAAATTAGAAAGGTTTTATTTTCACCTTGACTTTGATTTTTTTTTTTATTATTCCAGATACATTTTGCTCTTGCCTGTGTTACAGCCCAAATAAGAAGTAAGCACATGAGTTAGCTCATTTTGCAGAGCTGTGAATTTGATTTTTTCTTTGTTGTTTTGCATTTGTTTATACAATTTGTAAGACTCAGCTCTGATCAAGGAAGTGTTGTGAACTCTGAGCAGACAATCAAATCTGTAACTTTAATTTTACAGTCTCAATTAGAACTCAGTATTACCAGTCAATTAAAGAATAAATAGAGATGTGCTGACTCATTTGGAAAATTAATGGTGTTGGCAGTAAAGGAGAGTGGACAGAGCAGGTGTTTGATGTCTGCCCTTGAGTAACTAAAATACTAAAACTGGGACTGGATTCAAGACCAGGTATAATGTTTGAAACAAAAACATTTTCTGGTACACTGGCTCACATCAGTCATATTCCATCACTCACTTGGTTGTAAGCCACAGTACCATAACAGTATATTTCCAAATGGGGAATGCCTGAGCTGATTATTTTGGAAAACAACTTGCCTGAGGATATTTTCTCATTGCTTGCATGCAAGAAGAACATTACATATGATTTATATAATAAAAAATATATTTGCCAGACATAAATAGATATTAAAAAAGAGAACAGTTCTTCTCAGCAATATTTTTCTCTTTTTCAAATATCAAATAATGGTTTATTTCTGACAAAAGGCTAAATTCTCAGGCCAGGCTTTGATTAATCCTTCTGGAAGTCGGCTCAGTAAGATTTGACAAGACCCAAGCAGGAAATGACTGTTCCATAAAACATAAGAAATCGATATAACAAAATCCCCCAATGAAACAAATAGACAAACATGCACCCCCCACACCAGTCCTGAATTGGGATAATTCCTCCAAAAGAAGTAAGAACCAGAAATACTCAACTATGCTTCCAAAGAGCCTGAGGGTAAAGATACTCTAGGAGATCTGTAATAAAAGCTCAGATCCAGTATTTATTCCAGTTATTTACACAAAAAATGAAATATCTGTAAGATTATATAATTGTTGCACACCAGAGAGAAGGATGTTTGCCTTTCATGTCCTCGGAATTTTCCACAGCAGCTCCCTCTCTCTGTCCCAGCAGCTCAGATGTGAGGGATTTGAAAGATCCCCTCTGTGCATCCAAACTGCTGCTGGATACTGCCTCAGCTGGGCCATGAGAGAAGGGGGCTCAAGTCCAGTCACTAATTCAGGAAAGCAGACAGCGACCATGTGCCCCCCACATTTTGGAGGTGCCTGGCCTCTAGGTTTCAATATGGTGTTTAGGTGCATGGTTTAATGGTGGACCTGGTAGTATCAGGTTAATGGCTGGACTCTAATTAAGGGTCTTTTCCAATTAAAATGATTCTATTATTCTATGTCTTGGTTTGAAAGACAGGTGTCTGCTAAGGAAGGCAGGAGCGTCTCTTGAAATGGAGAATGTAAACCCCCTCCCTTTAAATTATTATAATTTTGAAATTAAGAAGCTATCAAGCAAAGATATGGGAATAGGAATAACAGTTCTTTACTAGGAAAATTAAAATAAAAATAC
>JANRMJ010000088.1:45737719-45748009 GCA_025584955.1 Alethe diademata
AGCACTGTGGATGCATTCAGGGCCTCTTGGACTTTCAGATGTCAAGCTTGCCTGTGTATTCTCAGACCCAATCCTCCTTGACCAAGGGAAACTCTTCTTTCCTTTGGTTCTGGATTTCCTGCCTGAAAACAAGGGAGCAGTAACTTGCCTACTGATTACTGTTCAGTGGCTCAACAGAAGGTTTTGTGTGGTACCTCATGCCAGTACAATACATTTCAACAAATACCTGGAACATCTTGCATGCTGACGTGGGCATCAAATGCCATGTAAGATTTTTTCTGTTGAAACAGACATCTACACAGCAACAGCACATATCTGGTGAGGTATTGGTATCCTTAATTTGTTCTTAGAATTCAAGTGGCATACTGCAAGTCATCTAATGATTTATGTCTATGCTTAGATATCTGAATCATCCTTTAGATATTTAAGCTTGTAGGCAAATTTTAATGATATACAACAGGATATGCTACACTTAAAGCTTAGAAATAAGTGGAAAATAATCTTTATGTACTAGTCCTCTCTTCCAAATCCTTGGGTGCCAGGCTGTAAACAGAGATGAAATTTCAGAAATGGACTGTGACCTCTTGGAAAGAATGCTTTTTAGGTAAAAGAAGTATTTAGCTACAATGATATTAATATTGTAGTATAAATGCAGTGCACTATCAATGTTATTGCACTCTATTTATGAGTAATGAAATGAGTGGTAATGCTGAGTTTACATTCTCACCTTGTGTTATATCCCTGAAGTTTTAACACACGTCACAACACACTTTGCTCAGTTCAGGTTCACTGGGACTTAAATGTGTGCTGAAATACCTGGTTCACTTGCCAAAATGAAATTTTCAAATATATTGAAAACCTATTTTAGATTTTAAGATCTTTGCCATGATTATGAACACTTGTAGAAATAGAATTTCACTCTTGGCTAGCTATTGTTAGCTACAGACACCAAGAACAGCTTTCCTGTGGCTGTCACTTAGATGCCTGATATACACACACAGAGACAGACTTTTCAAGCCAGATGAACAAATTCTTGGCAGCCAGAAAATCTTTTCTTTCATTGTTTCTTTCGGGTGATCTGTGGTGATTATATGTCTCTAGGCAGTATATCTAACTTTGAATTCTCTAATCAGTATTATCATTAGCTAGAGTAGTATAGAAATGTAGTTGTTTAAGGTGTTTTTTTGGCGTTTTCAGTTTTTTTTAACTTAATAAGACACTTTCTTATGAGTTCTCCAGCATCTATTTTAAGATGGAATGACTCATACTCTGGAGTTCCCATTTTCTCACCCAGAGAATCTGGGTGTCAATTCAGAATAAACACTTCCAGATTGCTGCAGATGGGTGAGATGAGTTCAGCCTGCCATAATTGAATGCATGCAGCAAAGTGGAGCCATGAAAGTGTACAACGATGAGATCTTACAAAGCTGTCTGATGTTTCCTACTGAACGCTATTACAGTCAGGTACATAAACAGTATCTGTTGTATGTCAATGCTTGCTTTTGACTTCAGAAACAAAAGCCTGTGGTACTGTTATGCCAATAGCTTCAAGCTGTGTCTAATCTTGCTCCCCTCTAAATGATCTCTTATGGCTTCATATTAGAAGCATTTAATAATCTATGCCTATAAATGGATGGCAGGTTAAGAACATATATGACACTTTCCCCTAGCTTCTGCATATCTCCAGCTCAGAGGATTTTCTGAGTCTGAAGCTGTATATTTCCCTACTAACATTTACTAGACCTCCCTTCAAAATGTTTGCCCAGTATACTCTGAACATATGTAAACCTTTAGCCCCCAAAATTCTGCCACCAAACCATTTCACAAGTCTGTCCCCCACTCCTCTCCCACTGCCCCCCCCAGTGTGAAACGACTCTTGTTCATTCTGAGCCTGACCTTATGAGGTGGTCCTATATTTTGTACAAGAAGAAACGGTGAGCAGTAAATCCCTACCTACAGTCTCTACCTCAGCCATGATTTTTATTTTTTCCTTCAAAGTAATTTCTCAGTCCTTCTAAGAAAATTATTCCATATTATGGGTGCTCCTGTGAATCTTTGCCAACTTTTCCACGTCATTTTTGAGGAGACGAGAACAATGCCATTAACTGGGAGTGCGCATGAACTGTGATTTTATACAGTGGCATAATGATGCTCTTTTTTTTTTTCTCTTTATTCATTTCCTCATAAAGTCAAATATATGATTCATGTTTCCACTCCTAGCAAGCACTGAGCTGATATTTTCATCTCTCACAAACACAAAGGCTTACTCCAATGGCAACAGACAGCACAGACCCTATAATTTTATGTGTGAAGCTAGGTTTGTTTTACCCTACATACAAAAGGAACAAAATCTTTTTCAAAATTTCATCTGCTATTTTATCAGTCAGTATTTTTCAGCACAGGCTGCATTTCTTCAGTCAGTCCTCATACTTACTACCTTGTGTAAAGATCCTACTAGTGAGAGATGCCTCTTCCCAAATTAAGGTGTGGATGAGACCACATGCCAAATCAGTAATACAGCTTTTATTTAACAGTAAATGTGAGGTAGAGAGATAGAAAGAAATAGTAAGAGGGTCAGGGGGAGAGACATAGTGAGAAAGATCAAGCAGAAGATAGTCACCACCCTTGGATCCAGCCATCTCTCACTAGTCTTTCTTCACCCTAAGTGGTTCAAATTCTTGAGATCAAAAATTCTTGAGATTCAAAACTTTTCACTATACATTGTTGCAAACAAAGGAATTAATGTTCGTTTTCTTATTCTATTGGTTAAATGATTACCTAACTTCCATTGCTAATTATTTCCCTGCTCAGTCTTTCTCTTCTTTCGAGTCAGTGGATTCCTTGAGTAGGTGGGTTGTGATCTTCCCTCTGCCAAAATTACCTTTTACTCAGTCTGAGCTGATTTTAGCACAGTTGCTGTGTTGGCTTTCCTTGTCTATTATCACTGATACATTCTTCTCCCCCAGATTTGTTTACCTCCCCCTGGGACTGAGATAACACCTGGACAAGAGTACCACCTTTATTTTACCTCAAGTTACCTCTGTGGTGCCTTTACTTACAGTCCAAGCTCCAGGTATCCATGGAGGATATTCAGGGGAGGGGCTTTGGTAGTTGCAGATTCCATCTGTCCCATAACTTGGGGTGATCTTTGTTTCGCCAGTGATATGCCTATGAGAATTTGCTTCTTTACACAGTTTGCCACAGTGGGAATCCTTTTCCAGATGCATTACCCAGGATGTGCTAAGCAGATCTTCTTCCACGAGGCCTGGAGTCAGCATCATCCTGTCACTCCATCCTGTCCTTATCTCATGGCAAAGTCCTTTTGTGGTAACAGTGAGACAGGAAATTTTGCTCTCTAAATCCTCACACTTTGACCTGTGAACTCTTTTATCGTGTGCAAACATGATTTTGTAACTTCTCACTACCTTTTCCAGGTACAAGTTCCATCCATTGTGGAAAACCACTGGGAACCTTCCTGTGTGTAACATTTAATTATTTCTTTTAACAATTTTTTGCTAATTTTAACTATTTACTGCTGTGGGACCTGCCTTTTCTGTTTGTTTTCTCAAGAACTTTGCACAAGACCTTATGAAATGCCAAGTCTGAAAATCCAAGCAGTACATGCCAAGTATACGATCCTCACCCGCAAGGGTTTTCGGCACTGAAAAAATTTGAAAGGTTTGTAATAATGGACTTCCATTTGTGGAAATCACATGGGTTCTTCTCAGGTAGCTTCCATTTATGCAGGTATCAGTCAGTGCTAACAGTTTATTCATTTGCCTGCAGGCTTACAGGTCTACACTTCCTGTGGTTCCTCTAAAAATTTTATTTTCAAAGACTGTCACATTATTTGCCACTGTCAAATTTTCAGATGGCATGAGTAGATGAGATGCATGGTTGATCTATACTTGTACTATCACATCCTTGAATACTGGTGAGACTTGTGGGTGAATACCATCTAGCATTGGTCATTTGCTAGTTTTATTCTACTTCTATTTATCGTGATCACCTTCTACTTACAGCACTGTTTCAGTTGATCCTTCATTAATCAGGTTAATCCTTCATTAATCCCAAAATACAGCATAGGAATCTCCCCATGTTTTCCTGCTCTGAACGCTGATACAAAAAACTGTTTATCTCTTCTAAAGTGCTGGTGCTATCCCCGAATATATCATCACTAATGAGCATAAGTCCAAAGACTGTCTTAGGGCTTTTTTCTTCTTGCTGATTTTGATGGTTTAGTTTAGACTACAGGTTACATTAGATTCTGTACTTAACCAAGCAGAAAACCACCCCAAGTTGTCAATCATAGAAATTAGCTTTAATTTGAAATCTGGTATCTGGCAGTTATTAATTGCTAAATTACAAAGCACAATCTCTTAAGTAAGAAAACAAAATCTTATTTGAAAGGAAATGGAAGAGGAATTACCATGTGAATTAGTAAATATTTGAAGAAGTATTGTTTTGGTCACATGTTGTGTAACTTGCCTACCAGTAAAGCATTTTCTTTAAGTTTATTTTGAATAGGACAGGCTACTCAGTCTTAGAATATTCTGATGTTTTTGAAGAGAGGAAACCATTTTTGGGTACCCAGAAAGTAAAAAAAGGAAAAGAGTAAAGAAACAGAGTGAATTTTACTGATCATTAAAAGAAACAATGCTTGTCTTTTAAACACAACACAAAATGTTTTTCAGTATCACCCTTCTTCAAATGTGCATTGTATTTGGCAAGATACTACTGTCAATTCACATTCAGAGCACACATCTTGTGTGTGCAAGATACAGTCCTATGATGAATTATGAATCCACATCTTTCCTTCAGGGTTTGTTTCTTGAATACTTTTTTCTTGCTTTAAAATATTTATTGTAAATGGACTTGCAGAAAAGTGTAGAAATGTCAGCTATAATCTACTTTTTGTATGCTGGGGAAGCCCTAGAATGCAAGTCATCTTTCATATTCCTCTTGCATCCTTTCTGTTTGCCTTTGGAGTGCCTTAGAGCTGACTGAGGAATTTTCTCACACTCCAAATAATTTTGAGTCAACATGGTGTACACTTTTACATCCCTGTCATTTCATACAGTTGCTAAATAATGTACTGGCATAAGCTGGAAGCTTTGGGTATAGGAATGCTAGGACCAGTGTCAGAATTAGCTGTGGTCCATAATCAAATAATGTGTTATCAGCTACTCCACTTGGGAAGCTATAACTGTCACCTTAACATATTTTCTTTGAGAACTTCCCTGCTCTCTTCAAGTTAATCTTTTTCTCCTCCTGCTGTGTTTTCAACCTAGTCAGCAGCTAAGCACCACACAAACACTCAGTCATTCCCTGCCCAGCAGGCTAGGTGAAGAGAATTGGAGAAAGTTCATGGACTGAGATAAAAAGCTTAAAATTTGAAATTCAATAAAAATAATATGATAACAATAACAACCACAGCAAATCTAACTTGCAATTAAAAGGTAAAGAAGATAGAGAAATAAAACCCAAGAAAGGCAAGTGATGCAAATGAAAGGAATTGATCAATAGCAACCTACAAATGCCCAGTCAGTCCCTTGGCAGTGTACCTCCCACCAATGTTCTCCCTGGTACTTTATGCTCAAGTTCTCCCTGAGCTTTTCGTTATATGGTATGGAATATTTATTCCTCTGGTGAGCCAAAAACAGGACACCTCAAGAGGCAGAAATGATGAAACTTGATGATCTGGCACCAAAAAACTTGAGGGAAAGCATCAGATTGAAAAGAATAAGCAACACTGGTCAGTGTTCTGATTTAATTTTTACCATACTCTTAAGGCAATGCCTCTGTTTGAGCAGATGAGCTTGTCTGACAGTGTACAGTGGGCAAGCTGACTGACATTTCTGAATCTCTGAATCTTTATAGGTGCTATGAAGTTAGCATAGAACTAGTGTGGGTTTTCACTCAAGCAACTGTTACAGTTTTAATAACTTGTCCACGGCTCTAGATACAGAGCATAGAAATAAAGTATAAACTTTTGAATAAACTGTACCTCTAATCTATGTTCTGTGTTTTATACAAGGCGCATTCAAGATGTCACCTTTCTCTCAGAAAAGACAGAGAAAAAATGATTATCAAATTCACACCTTTGTTTCATTTTTCTGCTGATGCACAGCAGAATGGCTTATTGTAGGCTCAGTGCCTAAAGCCATATTAATTGCTCATTTGCTTCACCCAACTCAGATAAACTTTTGGCTCTATCATCAATTGAGATGGAAGAATTGAGAAGCATCTGTGAATGCACATACCTCACACAACAGAGAGGGTTTTCCCTGATCACTGCAGGTGCCATATGGTGCATGCACTATTGATCAGACTATGGAGAAATCTGGCGTGATCTGCAGGAGTTACTGGTCGAAGAAAAACACAACCAGCATGGAAATTTTCCCACTAATTTTTAGTCTCAGTTTTCCAAGTAAAACTGTACCTTGAAGTCTACAATCTGCAGAATATATGAGAAGCTGAGTGCGCTGCTTGTCGGTTTCTTCATGCATGAGGCATATATCCCTGAATTACTAAATCAGCTACCCATCAGCTGATTTAACACTCTGTAGTTTTAACCTAGAGATATAGGTGAGATAATGACAATAACATTAATAGAGGTGTTTGAAAAACAGAAGTAGTCCTTCTGTTAAAAAAAAGAAAGAGAAGTACTGCAGACTGAAGAAAATTATTTTACATCTTTAAACACCTTTATTATAAAAAGGCATTCATAAGCCAGCATGAATCATGACATGTAACAATTGAATTTTGTAAAAGTACAAATCAATTTAAGAAACAAGGAAAAAAAATAAGCAAAATACTTATAAAAAACATGGATTTTTTTACATGGCTGTGCATCATGCTGTGTTCTGTGTCTGCCAAGAAAACTCCCAAATGCTGTGAAGGAGACAAAAATTAGTAATTTCATAGAATCGAAGAATGTGATGAGATGGAATGAATCCACAAGGACCATTGACTCCAGCTCCCTGATATCTTGGGATATCCCCAAGAGTCACACCATTTAAATTCAGCCTTTTAGAAAGAGTCTGAGAGATTCCCAGTAAGGAAGTACACTGTGATGTTCCACTCACATTGCAGTAAAAATGATTTAAAGCTAAATAAAAGATGAACTCCTGAAAATTGGAAAGTTCAAAGATTTAAAATGAGAGATTTTAGAAGAACCAAAAGCTGAGGAAAGAAGCCCCAAGCACAAGCTCAGGTGTCTAAAGGCACCAACAGCCCTGATAACTATTGTATTCTGCAGTGTATATTTCACAGTGTCTACTGAGCAGTTATCTGAAAGAATGAAAAAAATTCTTCTGCAAAATGAAAGTTTGCATCCCTGACAAAAGACTGAAGTGTTTTTGGAAGAGTTTGCAGAGATGATTTAGAACCATTTTATGGTTTTGCCTTAGCATCTTATATGATTTTGTCAACTGGGTAAATGGAAGGAGGAAGATTATTTGTGGAAGAATTCGACATGCCCCATGTTGAAATACTCCTGCATAATTTCTGAATAGAGGTCTATTTTTTCAAAACACTAGCAAGATCAAACCTTTCCCTTTTTCACAGACCCCAAAGGATGCCTCTACACAGGCTTTCAAAGGAAGTGTCATCAGTATTTGTCATTTAGTTTACGCTTGAATGTGCCTGCCTGTGTACACAGATTTCCTCAAAATTGTTTGTTTGCTGCAGTGGTGAAAAGAGACTCAGGCTTCTAATGATGAGCTTGTGCTACTCCTGTATCTGAATAGTTATCTTTGAAAGGGAACAGGGGCCTTCTGTTCTTGCTGGATTCCCAAGTGATGTAGAGGATTCCAGTCATGGTCTGGAAACCGACCATCATGACTCCAATCACTTTCCTCAGTCATACTGATTTCAGAAAAACAATTAAGGACTTTCTGGTAGTTTAATCTATACTATATATACTATACTATGTTTGGAACCCTATTTGTTAGTCAGAGGTAAAGTCACAGCTCACTAGCTCTCCCCAAGCATACACTCTTAGCAGAGACTAGGAAATCACATTTCCATAGCAACACAGTTTCCAGAAACTCTGCTGCAAACAAAGGTAAAATGTCTTGAACACAGTTCATGGTATTGAATAAGTGAAGTCACTTTCAGTTGCAAGGTGCATGTCTTCAGAACTTAACAATTTTTCCAATTCAAAGAGTGAGGACAATTTTAGAAAGACCTTCAAGCTTGTCCTGTGGCTGGAGAAAGCAAATAGGGAGCTGAGGAGGATCACATCACCTCTCCTCCCACTGCAGAGTTTTACCCACTTCAGGGGCTCAAGGCCTAATCGGCACCACCTGTATGAGGTCAGGCAGGATCACAATTCAGGATGACAGAGGTTTAAACCAACAAAACCAGTGACACTACACCTAGCAAGTCTGCCCTCAACCTCCTTTCTGCAGCACACATTTAAAAGTCTTCCGTATTTTACTCTAGCGTCCTCTTCACATCCTCATTCTGATTTTGGGTATTTGTGATCAAGTCTGATATTTTCTGTTCTTGCCTTAGCAAATCCCCTGACTACAGAATTCTTAAATGAAATATCACTACTCTCAATCAGAAATTGGTGGCTTTAAAATGGTGCATTCAGATATTCACTTCACTGATCTGTAAACCCTCCCAAGACTTTGCCCTTCTATTTATATTCCAAGCTCAGCTGGAGAAAATCCTACTCTATAGCTAAAATATACCTGATACAGTGGGATCTTAATATTGTATCAGTACTCAGTCATGAACACATTTGCAATGTATCTTTTGCCTCTTCACAAATAGCAGGATTGTCAATACTGTTGGCTCTTCCACCCTCTCCACCTCTGCCTTCACCTGCTTTTGAAGGTGGGAAATGAATGAGGCAAGGCAAAAACCTCAGAGATACCTGGGCCAGAGAAGAAAAACCATGACCACAGACCTCCCCAGCAGAGTTGAATTTAAAAAAATGTGCCATTTAGGAATTTATCTAATCTCATTTTTGAACAATAGCAAACATTGACAACTCTACTACCTATCTTTGTAAATTAGTTCAATGATTAATTAACTTTACTGCTAGGAACTTCCCCTTAATTTCAAGATTGAAAATGACACATTTTAGTTTCCAGTCACTAGATCTTGTTATGCCTTTGTTATTAGCAAGAATTAAATATGTTTTGGTACTGCATATCTCTTCTATGTATAGGAAACCCCATAAGTATTAAAACTGGAAAGTGTTTATCACAGTTGTTTGAGCATTGTTGCAAAGTGAACAAATAGTGATCTTCCTACACATAAATGATTCTTACACCAAATATTTCAGTTTTTACGTATTCTCTTATGTGTATACTCTTTTCTTTTTTTATTTTTTTTTCTACTGAAAGAGAAGACTCCAAATTTTGATTAGACCATTTGTTCTGATTTTTCATAGGATATCAAATTTCACGGCGATCCCCTTATGGATAGCAAATGACTGTACTTACAGCAAACTGTGCTAGTCCTTAGGTGATCTAACTGATTTGGCAGGGAGAGGAATGACTAAGATGTCACTGTCTTAATTCCTGCAATGATAAAGAGCTGCTATGATAATTCTTGCAAAGGAATTATGTCCTATTCAATAGGGGAATGTATAGGGAAAGAAAGTCAGCCTACTTAGCAGGAAAATTCCCCAAGCCTGAATGTGACAGCTCTTAAACCCTCAACAATATGGACAAGACACATACCTGGCCTCACTGTTCCCTCTATCAGCACCAGCTATGGTTAAATTATTTTTGATGCTCAGTAGAAATAAAAACCCTGAAGGAGCAGCAGCATGGATAATCAGCTGTGCCTAGGGAAAAAAAATCTACTTAATTATTGAAATTGATCAGCTGAGATGCTGAGAGATGAGGTTCACTTGCAGTGAATACCTTGATCAGGAGACTTAGGGTTCATTATTGTAAGGATTTCAACACAGGTAATTTTCTTCATCCCATGACAAAGGGGGAAAAAAAACTGAACAGAAGATTTCCAAAATTCGCAAATTTTGAGGTTTTCTGCCATCTCCATGTTTATCCAGCTCAAACCACATGCACAGGGCACTAACTTTTCTTTTTGAAACTGTGTTAAAACAGATCTTTTTTTACCAGTACCATACTTCATTTTAAAAGCAATCACTTCAAGGTGAATAGTTCTTTCTCTATCCTCATGGTAATTGTCATCACTGCCAGGCAACTGCAGTTTTTAAAACTGTGTTTATTTACCTTCATTCTCTAGCCACTATTTTATTTTATTTTATTTTATTTTATTTTATTTTATTTTATTTTATTTTAT
>JANRMJ010000088.1:45750090-45770621 GCA_025584955.1 Alethe diademata
ATATCATATATCATATATCATATATCATATATCATATATCATATATCATATATCACAACTGCCATCCCTGTGTATACTTTTGATGTATTATAGGGCACTTCAAGTGATACCTATGCTTAAGCAACTGAATCCTGTTCCCAAGTGGTTGCTCCATGCAGTGGTCCTTGTCTCCATGCAGTCAAGGTCTAGGGTCATCTAAAAGGTATATAAGACATTTCTATGGCACTGGCAGGTAGGACACAATCTCTGGGAGACATCTGCCCTTCTGGAGCCTCAGCTGAAGGGCAAGACTTCTCCAGATATGGTGAAAAGCAGGTAGGCAAACAGCTAAATGAAGCTTTTGATGTCCAGTGACTACAAGGAACACAGCAAAGGATACCTACCCTATAGAGAGAGGGCTAAAAATAGACTCACTTGCAAACTGAATCTCATCATCAGTGATACCATAATTAGGAAAGTATTTTCTATATTAATTTATTATGTTTAAAAAAAACTAAGAAAGATTTAAGCTAGCTGAATAAGATATTATGCAACATTTCCTCATTACAAACCCTAATAAACCTTTTTCATAATTCATGTGTGATTCAAAGATGTATGAATTAGTACTTGCTTCTGGTGAGAAATCACAGGTATTTTAACTATGATTTTACTGACTCTTATTCATGAGTAGCTGAGCTACAACTCCAAATTTTTAGATCCTCTTTTTTGTTTTCTTCCTCTGTGGAACTTGTCTTCTATTTCCCAGAAAACCCTAACAAACACGTCCAACTAAATGCCTAATGTTGACGTTTTTTATACTGTATTTTGCTAAAATTGAGTCTATTACACCAATTAAACACAATCATCTTTAAATCCTATGCTATCCACCCTTACATTTGAAAAGTATCAAAATTAAACACTGTTTCAATCGTCATAATGAATCTTTCAAATAATACATCTACTGAAAAAGGAGATGCTTCCTCTCATATAGTGATGGTGATTAGGAAGTAGGAGTTTGTTTTGTGAGTTTTGCTCTGTGGAGTGAATAGACTTTAACAGCATACAGCCTTTCTTCCTGTTTTTTTCAATAATATTTTCTTTGATTAGTGGCATTTTCTGGGTTCAATTTGTGTTGTTGATTTTTTTCTGTTGTCAGAGCCTTTTTGTTTTTGTCCTGATCTCAGCTGACAAATTTTATGTTCTTATTAGGAACCAGGAAAGGCTGTGTTTTGGATTCAATAAGAGAATAATTACAATAACACTAATGTTTTAGGTTTTGCCAAATAGTGCTTAGTCTAAGTCAAGGATGTTTTAGTTTCCCATGGTCTGCCAGTGAGAAGGTGCAGAAGAACCATTGGTAGTGTGGCCAGGACAGCTGACTCAAACAGGCCAAAGGGGTATTCCATAACACATGACATCACACTCAGTATATAATTTGGAGGACATTGGCAGGAAGATGCAGTCAAATGGACATCATTTGGCAAGTGATGAACAATTGCATTGTGTATCGCTTGGTTTTCTTGGGGCTTGGTATTCTTTCTTTCATTTTCATTATTAATACTGTTATTAATTATTATTATTATTACTGCTATTAGTGGTGGTAGTAGTAGTAGTAGTTGCGGTATTAGTAGATTTTGCTTCATTGCAATTAATAAACTATTTTTATCACGGACCATTAGGTTTTACCTTTTTTTTTTCAATTCTCTCCCCATCCCACCAGGAAGCAGTGAGTGAGTGGCTCTTTTGTCCTTAGTTGCCAGCTGTTGTGGTTTAACCTCTGTTGTTTTCAGCATCTGGAATAAAAAATGAAAAAAATTCTGGAAGGGTCTAGTAGAGGCTTCATCTCTTTAATTCTTGTAATATTTACATATTGGAAAAGTAAATACAGTAAACTGTTAATATGAACTATGTGAGAACAGAGTTCTGACGTGCAAAGTTCCCTGATGCCAATGCAGTTGTTTAAAACTGAATTGAACGTATCACTCCTTCACCATTTATTTTCTCCATATTCACTGAATAATTGGAAGGAAATTTTCTCTCCTCCTCTTTATATCTCCATTGAAAAGTTGGAAAAAGCATTTGTATGGGATAGTTGAGGAAGTTTTCATTACAGAGCTACATGTTTTGCAACATCAGCTGTAAAAGTCTGGCAGGAAACAACAGATGTTCATGACAACATGGGAATGGAAAAGCAGGATCTAGTACTCTAAAAAATACTCCTTGTGCGTAATATTTTGAGTAGAGGAAAGATAATCCTAAGGGCTGTTTTCCTCAAGTAACATCAAGCATTTTTCCAGCATCCCTCTACAGTTTGGTTCTATTTTCATGCACAGTATATCTTAGCACAGAATGTCTTACTGAAATTTAAATTAAGAAGAGGTGCTTTCTTGTGGCCATAAATAAAAACAGCGAAATGAACACACAGATAGCTAGACAGAGAGTTGGACAGATAGGTAAGTATGCAGAAAACACAGTTCTGCTCAATGCCTGTGACTGATAACCACCTGAAACATTACTGGAATCCAAGGAACTTGTTATTCTCCTGTGCAAGCCACAGTAACTCACAAGACCTCAGCTTCAGAGTGGAGTCTGGAGGGCGCTGATTCCTCTTCAACGTAGCTTATATATGTCACTGTGTGAGGGGAAAAAAAATCTCAAGTTCTTGGAGACATGTTTTACCTACTTAAATATTTCTTACATGTTTCCAGAATGGTCTCCTTGGAAACTGGAGTTTCAGCTTGTCTCCTTATCCCTTTGTCCCGACTAAGGCACAAGAAATCATTAGTAAGTTGAGATGCTGGTAGCTCTGACAACTTCACATCATCAGTATGCTAACAAGGGTGGAGTAGAAAAATGTATATAATTTTCTGCTTGTTCTCCTATTTGTCCTGCTGGAGAAATGAGTTGGTGAAAGTAGCAATATCAGCCTTTGAATTTGTTACCACTCACATACAATAAAAAAAGTATGCTCATAAATACAGAATTGAAGAGGCTGGTCTTACATGTTAGATGATGAAAATTCAGTAATGAGGAATTTTTCTAACTGTTACATCTCAGAGTAATTTATTTATTAATTGAAACTTTCAGGAAGTTTGGCATTTCAGTAGATTAAGATATGTGCATGTTCATCAATACAATAACATACAATAAAAAAAAATGTATATTAGCTAAGTTGTGTTCAGAATAGCAGAAGGGATACCAAAAGAAGAACTTTCATGATGCTCTAATTGTTAGCATCCATGGATGGATTAGCAGAGCAAAGCAGCAAACCAGCTTTGTGTTTTTGCTGGGTTTCCTTGCCACCATGTTTTCCCATGTAGTTTTTTCCAACTATTTAGAGCAAATACTTGCACAATAATAACAGAAAACATAATTTTGATTATGTCCAATTTAATTTTGAAGATAAGGAGATGAACATATACTATCAAATCCCATTTCTTGTCCTAAACCAGCCACTTATTCCCACTGGACTAACGATAAACACTCTCTTTAGTGAAGAAGTTGGAGAGTACTGAATTTAAAAGTCTTTGTGTTAAGGTGATATATTGCACTTAACACTGCTGACCTGGGTATTCACAAACTTTGCAACATTTTATTCGTTACCATATTTATTGTGGGGCAATATTTTAAACTCCTATTTGATACTTCTTTCTTCATGGTAATTGAGCATAATTCCACTGGGCACCAGACCATAATGCTTTGTCCTGGTTTCAGCTAATTTAGAGTTAATCTGAGTGGCTGCTACAATGTTGTGGTTTTGGACTCAGAATGAGAATGGTTTTGCTAACACAGTGATGATTTGAGCTTTTGCTAAGTCATATTTATTCTAAGTTGGGGACTTATTTTTCTCTCACATGCTCTGCCAGTGAACAGGTAAACCAAAGGCACCGGTAGGGGGCAGAGCTGAGACAGCCAGAACTGACCAAAGGGGTGTTCCACACCACAGAATGCCATGTCAAGTAAATAAAATGGGGGCAGTCACCCATAAGGGGAGTGAATCTGGGTTTGGAAGGAAGGTGTGTCATTGGTCAGTGGGTAGTGAGCAATCATATTGTGCATCACTTGATTTTTTCTGCTTATTAATTGTTATTATAATTTACCATTACTACTGTATTTTTTACTTTAATTTTGATTATTAAACTCTTTCTGTCTCAGCCTAAAGGCTTTACTTTGATTCTTCTTCCCATTCCATGGGGTTTTGACTTGGAGAGGAGGGTTGACTGAGCAGCTATGTAGTGTTTAGTTTTCAGCTGGATTTGAAGCATGACATCCATTAGAATAGTGGGCATGAAAATCATTGTAAATACCTCCAGGATTTATCTGTGCTCCTATAAATAGGTTTGAAAATATATGTGTTAATTCTTTAAATTGATATCTCATTATAATCAGGTTGCATATCTACAGCAACACCCAAAAAACATGTGGCAGAGGGTTCTAACCCATAGCAAGTCTGCAATTTTTCCTTTCTCTATCTCACACTTCTAATTTGGGCATGAAAAATAAATTAAAAGAAGTACATTAAAATAATTCTAAAGTTTTGTAAACTAATGCTGATTATCTCATATGTTAAATATTAAAATTAGGAATAAATAATATGCTTCCCTCTAGAACTCATCATACTGATTGTTCATGTATGCAAATAATTAATCCCTAATCTGCTTAATTTCTGGGAACATAAAACTGATATAGTCAGGATACCACACATTCAGGTACTTACATCTTGGCTAGCTCCAGTGAGTTCACTGAAAATTTTGATTTCATTCTCAATTTCTTGTAGCCATATAGTTTTGACTCAAGATTTAAATTTTTTAGTTTTGATGAAGAGCACTGACAACATTCTGGGTGTTTTAAAAGAAACTAGAGGAAATTAGTTTTAAACTTCTTGGACAGAGAGGCAGTAGAATCATAGAATATCCTGAGTTGGAAGGATCCAACAAGGATCATTGAAGTCCAGCTCCTGGATCTGCATAGGACAGTCCCAAGAGTCACACCATGTGCCTAGAGCTGGCCAGCTGTGGTGAGCTGAAAGACAAAAGGTAATGTGCTGGTAATTCATTACTGGTAATGACTCAGGAAGAAGTGATCCCATTGTTCTGCATTCCAAAATGAGCAAGTATTTGAGGGAAAAAACTCATACAGGCTGATTTAGCATAAAATCCCAAAATATATTTAGGAATTGAAGACAGAAGCAAAGTTTGTAGAAACTGTGTTGCATGGGGTGGTTTTGGCTGGAATAATTAACTTTCTTCATGGTAGCTGTATGGAGCTATGTTTTAGGATTTCTTTGATGTTGTTGGGGTGTTTTTAATTCCTTCTGAGATGTGCTTACACAGAACCAAGAGCTTCCCTGCTCCTCACCCTACGCCACCCAGCAAGGAGACTGAGGCTGCACAAGAAGTTGGGGGGGGGGACACAGCCAAGGCAGCTGACCCCAACTGGCCAAGGGATATTCCATACCTTATGGTCTTGTGCTCAGCTTGTAGATCTGGCCAAAAAAGAAGGAATGGGAGGACATACAAAATGTTGGCATTTGTCTACCCAAGTCGCTGTTACATGTGATGGAGCTTTGCTTTTCCTAGAGGTGTCTGCCCAAGAGAAGTGGTGAATGAACTCCTTACTTTGCCATGCTTGCATGTGTGGCTTTAGCTTCTCCTATTAAACTATTTTTAACTCAACATGCTAGCTTTCTCACTTCAACCCTTTTGATTCTCTCCACCATCCCATCAGGGTATAGTGAGTGAGCAGCTGTCTGGGACTTAGTTGTCAGCTGGTGTTAAACAAGAAGATTGGGTGATCTAGACTAGCTGTTGTAAAACTTGTTTCTTGGAGTGGAGTGGAACAGAAAAAAGATAATAATATAGGCTGGTTACATCTACTTTTGTTGCCATTGTTGTTTTTACCCCATGGATTTGGAAAGATTGTATTCAAAACATAAGATATCCAGTTGTCAGCCAGCCATAAGAGTGGTATGTCCAGTGTGCAGTTGAGAAATCAAAAGAAATAGAACAAAGTGACAATTGATCTAACAGAAGTCTTACACTGGAATTTATTTTCTTGATTTGTCTAGACACTATCAAGGACTTCCAGGGAAAGTCTACATGGCATGACATGGCTTGTCTGAGGCATGTTATTTGCAGGACTCAACAGCTGTTCTTCTGATGCAGTGACATTTTGTTACCCTGGAATCAAACAGTCAAAGATAATGACAGAAAACAACTTGATACACCACCATGTAGGATGGATAAATATGAATGTCTACATGAAGGCACAGCTGAGCTGTTGAATGGTACTGTGCAAGCTGTAAAGATTTTTTCTAAATATAGTTCCAAAGGATTTGAAAAGAGACAGTGATAAATTATTTACTGTGCTTTCTTATTAAATACTTGGAAATAGACATCCATGTTCTGTTTTCAACTTGTGTAGCAACAGTAGCTACAGAGTTCCAAGCATTGCTCTTCAAATAATTCAGACCCCTTAACCACAACAGACTGCTCTCTTTTTTCCCCTCTTCACAAAAGTGAATTTTTTCTCACACAAATAAAAAATAGTCACTAATTTTCACCTGAAATTTTGCATACACAGTTCAATACTTCAAGGAGCTGAATATTTAAAAGCCATATATGACAGTAGAGTGTTAACTCTTTAATGTCTTCACTATTATTTTAAGGACTAGACTAAAAAAAAATTCATCAGTTTAGTATTATAAGCCACCAGCAACACAAAAGTTAACAGTATTTGGTGGGTTTTTTTTTGTTTTGGTTATTTTTTTTGTTTTTTGTTTGTTTGTTTTTTTAAATCTCCATCTGCTTCAAAGGCGGAGATTTAAACCACAGGAGATTTCCAAATTTTTATATTTTTAGCTCTGAGATCAATAAGGGAAAGTTCATAACATGAACTCTAAAGAATTAATTACAATAACAGCAGTGACATCTCTGTCATTCCACACTCCCTAATTATTTTTTAATCATCTGACTTTTAATACAGTCTCCAGAGATATAACTTGTGATGTTTTAATGCTGAGCTACGCAGAATTATATTTGATACTTTCATTATTGTAATTCTTTCCTCACAGAAAATATACCTTAAAAAAATTGAAAAACTTGGCAGCGTCGGGTACTAAGTTTCCAAGAAAATGTTCTCTGTTTTTTCGAAAGTGACAAGTTTGAGTAGGTTGAAGGATGCAGTGATTATTTCAGGACAAACAGAAGAAGAGATGAAACTGATTTATGGCCTCTGGAACATATTACTGGTAGTCATAGCCTCAGAAGGTAAATGTAAATTTTTGCTCATATATTGCTTGATGGGGTAGTTATACTGAAAACTATTGGGGCTGTGAGTTTATGCAGCAAAGCTCTGCAGGATATGTGCTATACTGGAGCTGTAGCTGTGTTAGCTCTTCAGTGTGGTCAACTCATGCTTTTGCAGTGAATCCTTCAAATGTTCCTATTTAGAGCAAAGATGGTTGGTTTGTATTGTGGGATGGTCTCAAGGCACTGGATTTCTTTAAGGTGAACCTAAACATGCACTGGGAATGTATAGAATATTCTCCTGCTGCTGTCACTCTGCCTAAGGGACCAAACTAGGGCTAGTCTGAAATAAAATCCATTCAAAATGTGCATGAGGATATGATGTCTGCAGCACCAACTCTTTGGTCAGTGCATATCCACCCACCTCGATGTAATTGTGCTGTTTCTCTCTCTTTCACTGCTCTAAAGGTCACTTGCTTTAACAGCTATCATTTCAACATTAGTAGACATATGCCTGCTAGCAGTCCCCCGTAACAGCCTGGAAACTTCTAAACCTCCACTCATGTCAAGGAATTCATCTTGTCTGACCTCCTGCACCCCTCCAATTATTTTTCTGGGAAATATCAACAAAAATATAACCTTAAAAATTGAGAGAAAAAAATGATTTGAAGAACAGGCAATAGAAATGCATATAAAAGCAAGAAATGAATGGCTCTATCAAAGGTACTGAGATTGCTTCTTCACTGGCTAGTGTGTTGTGAAGCTATAGCTGTGCAAACGGGTATAAATTGTTAGCAAATCCAAATTAGAATGTCTATATATAATTTGAACTCAAAATGCTCACCAATGGAAAATGAAGCCCTATAGTGTGCCCTGCTGTCATCACACTATTTCAGACATTCATTGTTCTGGAAAATACATAGCTCTTTTTCACAAATGTAAGCCACTGAAATAACAAACAAACAAAGAATGAGACATGGTATTAAAACGATCTGGAGAGCATAAGTAAAATCTCACAAAACTCAAATAAGAATTTGAATAAGAAAACCTCTATTATTGCTGGTGTTCCAAAAGAGTATTATACTTGATTGCATTTTCTTTTCTTTTTTTTTTTTTTTTTTTTGTACAGGATTCATAAGCAATGTTTTTCTTCTTTTTTTTCGTATTTTTAAAATGCCTATCAGTAATTTTACTTTTTTATCTATCTGGGCACATTTCTAATCTATATAAATATGGTTACTTTCCAAATTTGCATAAGCATGTAATTTCACAGTTCAAAGTTCCAGGACAGCAAACAGGATGCACATCCATATTATCAGTATTTTAATCCTAAAATAAAAGAAAATTTTTTGAAGAGAAATAGGAGGCTTCTGAAGTGTTTTCATTTCCTTACTAGCAATAGATCTTGTACAGCTCTGGAGAACCAGAGCTCATATTCATTTTGCAAACGCCTCAAATAGATGTGAAAATTTTTTATTTTCAAAAGAATTTCCAAAAAACATTAGAAATCAGTTATTATTTCCAGCTGTAAGTTAGACCTTAATTGTTTGGAACAGGAATTTGAAGTTATGATTCCTTCTTGAAGCTCTTCGGCAGAGTTGCAGGAGCTTGTGCCCTCAGCTATCGACAGTTCCATAAAAGAACTTTACTGTAGAACTCCATTTATTTTGAACATATACTGCCAGATTTCATTCTGCAAGTTAATCCATGTCATTTTCAGGTAAAGACCTCTACATATCCTTATGTGATACAGAATTTTCTTCTTAGTTTTATACTGAAATTCTTTACAAAACATGTTAAAAGAGTAAAGAAAACAAAATCCATTAAAAAATCAACACGAAAAACCGTTTCCTCTATTAATATCTAAACCACTTTTTCATCTGAATCAGCCAAAATATCTATTACCTTATATGTGGAAAACCATTCAGATGTGTCTTTCATTTCAAGAAAGGGATAACATTTGAAGTCTGCTTTATTTAGCTTTTGTTTATTCAACAACAGTGTGGATACTGAACTAATTTTTGCTCTGTTTTTCAGAAGATCTTCATTTGCAAAAAATAAATTAATCTAACTTCCAAACAAATACCTAAGCGGTCCATTCTTGCAAGTCACACACAAGAGAAAGGGCTCAAGGAGGTCTATAGACCTCTCTGGCTTCTCCTTCAAGCCTTCAAAGAGACTGAAGGCATGGCTCTGCAGAAAGGTACTGTCAAAATTCCCAAAGGATATGGAATAGGCATTTTGGTACCTGCAATCTTAACTCCAAGGTGTTCTTACCAATACGGACTCTCAAAGTCTTAGCTACCACTTATTGGCTTTTCACTCTTGAAGCAAGCAGGGAAGTTGGCCAATATTTTACATAACCTGTGTGTCGGGTTTGCATGGTGAGGTTTCGGGAGCTACAGGGGTGGCTTCTGTCACAACCTTCCAGAAGCTTCCCCCATGTCTGGCAGTCCAGTGCCAGGCAGCTCCAAGGGGGACTCAACACTGGCCAAAGCCATGCCCACCAGGGATGGTGGTAGCATCTCTTGGATAATGTATTTAACAAGGGTGGGGAAATACCGTGGTGCAGCCCATGGTGAGGCAGCTATGCCCCTGCAGCCCATGGAGAGCCATGGGGGAAGCAGAGCTCCACCTGCAGCCCATCTGTGGGAAACCTGCACTCCAGGCAGGACCTATGGATTTGTGGAGACAGGAGACCACACTGGAGCAGGTTTTCTGGCAGAACTTGTGACCCCATGGAGACTCACACTGGAGCAGTTCATGAAGACGTGCAGTTCATGGGAAGGACTCACATTGGAGAAGTCCATGGGGGATTGTGTTCCACAGGAAGAACCCCACACTGGAGCAGAACAAAAGTTTGAGGAGTCCTTTTCCTGAGAAGAAGGTGTGGCAGAGACAATGTGTAATAAACTGACCACAATTCTTGTTCTCCATCTCATGGGACTATTCTGTACTCCTTTTAACTCAAAACTCAACCACTTCCCCACTTTAGTATTCTCTTGTTTTGTACATTAATTCAAAAATTAACCCCAGCCGATCTACCAGTTATCACATGCACTTCTCCCCTTAAAGACTCCCTGCAGATCACTAAATGAAGCAGTTTCTTCATCTAAGAGACTGCATTTTTGTATCTCTTAAATAACTGTGTTCAGATTGTGGAGATCTGAAGACTCCTGCCACAGTCAGGGAGGAATGTATGAGCACCCCATTGCACACAAATTGTTGGGCTCAGCCAGTGGGCTAGATTTGAACAGACTTCAGTTTCTATAGAAAGACCATTTCAGATCTTTCTTCCTCTAAGCAGAGAAAAATTTCTTTCACCCTACCTATTTGTGAGGCGCTACAAATAGTTTTGCAATTCAGAATTGTTTTACAAAACACAGCTATATTTAATAAACTACTGCCATTGAGCATGAAATAATAATAATATATTAAGATCTATGTCCAAATAAAATTTTGTACTTCATACACTTTGGTAAACTGATCTAAAAAGCACAGACATAGGAGAGTATTGAAGATCCCTCACCAACAATTATTAAAAAAAAATAAAGATTGGTCCTGAACTTACTTTGGGGCCTTATGTGCATAGGGTCTATAATATCTCTCAAAATCTAGTAGAGGATTTATTATGGAAGATGAGCAGTTTCCCCCTGGCAGGGCATGCCTTTACATTCAGTGCTAATCACATGCTATATTCATCACTACATGCAGGAACCATCATGTGCTTATATTGCTGGGGAGCGTAATTAAACGCAATGACATTTGGCTTGTGATTTGTTGGAGAGCTTTTTTGCATGTTTTCTTTGCTGGCTTCTTCTATTAGTTGCTACTGTCTTCAACTGAACATGTAATTTCCCCATAAGGGCAATATTAGACAAGTGAAATTATTTATAAGGACTGTTTGAACCTTTGTGTACAGCCACAAACACAAATCAAGATAAATGTGGTGTGTGAGAGTAAGAAAGTCTGTAATGCTTAGTGAAATTTAGTGTTCAGACATTTCATGATAAACACAGCAGAACCACAGTAGGAAATTTTGCCTAACAATAATCTGCTGCTACTTATTTATCTCTTTTTTTTTTTTTAATTGGTATTTCCTTTAGGCAAAAATGAGTCAGATGATGATGAAAACATTTGCCTTGGAATCTCCTCTTAAAGCCCACAGCCTAAATGTCAGAGCAGTTATAAAAACAAATCAAAGATTCATATCTCTAGAGATGCCTAGCATCTGTTGTTTTGTTACAACTCTTGCACTTATGAAATGCAATTAGAAGAAAATAATGTCCTGCCCTGGATTTTCCTAGTATGATTACAGTATTATGAATAACATAATTTATAGCAGATTGTTGATTGCAATACTTTTTCTGGTGTTATTACTTGATATATACATGTACATGCACATATATAAGAAAGTACAAACTATTATTGAATATATTTATTATTATTATTATTATTATTATTACAGCTAGTGCAGCAGGCTAAGTGATATTTCAGTCAGTCTTGTGTCTGTATTACACTAGATGAAGTGCAAGAATTTTCATAAACAGTGTATTTGTATATCTAAGGTATTTGTGGTATCTGTGGTATTTTAAATAAAATTAAGAATGTGTTTGCAGAATCCATGCCTTCATAAGCTACTAGTGTGCCAGAAAAAGAGGATATGCACTGAAATATGCACATTTTGGACATGCATATATAAAATTTTCTTAAATTCTTTAAACAAAATTCTTTGTTTAAATACACTATCAAAAATAGTTTATCTGTCTCTCAGGCTGTGGCTAATCATATGCATCTTACTATTAGCAGTATGATAAAGTTTTCTCCAAGTCTGGTAATAAATACAACATTATTTGGAGATTTCACATTTCAATGATAATTCTATTACTTCTGCTAATTTAAAAAGGTATTAAGTGGCTAGTGTTTAAAATGACTGTTGACCAGTTCACTAGATGGCAGAACTTATAGGTCTGTGGAGAAAAACACTTTATTTGAGAATGTGAAACATGCAACAACTCTAATAATGGTTTTATAAAAAACGTTAAGAGTAACATTCTGCTTTCATTTCCCCAGGTGTCAGACAAGAGATATCATGCTGGTTTCAGTAAATGTGATTCACATTTACATCAGTAATAATCAAGATTGAATTGTCCCTTTATCTACCCAGTTATCTATCTCCCTGTCTCTCAGTCATCCCCCTCTGTCTCTTGCTGCATAGATAGACAGATACAAGTGCACCAAACAAACATTTAAAGAAATATTTGAAATTATTTTGTAAATATTGGAATACTATAAAATGTAAAATGAAGGGCTGTATTTTTTTTGGAAGGCTTTTATCTGACATTTCTAATTTTAAAAAGAAGATAAATATTTTAGAAACATCATGGTTAACATGGGTATCTGTATATACTTCAGGCCTTGGCATGCATATGCAAAGTGACAAAATACAACCTTCTTTTTTATAGAGTTAGAAGATCTCTCTCTTATACAAGTGTGATGGTTTAGGAATGGTATTGATGCTCAGATGAAACAGAAAGACCAGGAGCTGCTCCCTTCTCTGCCCACCTCTGGTGAGAGGGACAAAAGGCAGAGATCCTGAGCTGAGATACGAACAATTTACTGGAAACAGCAATGAGGTAAGAGAAAGAACAGCAGCAACAATAACAGCAGCAATATAAAAATAAAAAACATACCAAGAGAGGGCGATTGACATTCAAAGAAATACTCGATGTCTGACCAGCTGGACCCAGTGCCATTTGGTCCCTGAGACAAAGAACAAATGGACCCCTGTATGGCCACTGCCACCTTTTCCTCCTGAGCACAAAAAATTTCCTTCATGGAAGTGAGGATCCCTTACTTCTGCCTCCCAGCAGTGATATGTGCTTGATATAGACCAACAGCCTCTGTGTGCCCATACAGCTCCCGGCTCTGCACCTTCGTGGCTAGAGAAAATTAACACTGTCGGTTGACAACAAGATACAGGGAAGATACAGATCTGCTGAACATCATGAAGGAAAATAGTGGATTAAATTACAGTACTGTTTCGTTTTATTAGTGAGATCTTTAATCAAATCTCAGCCTCCATATTTTGAATTTTGAATCACGACATGCAGCAGTTTGCAAGAGCACAAACTGCATGCCGTTTGGACAAAAGAAAAACCAAAAGCAGCACTTAGACCCTTCAAGGTCTACCATCGACAGGAGCTACCTTATGGTAAGACAGAACTGCTGAAACCCATGTGGAGGGAATGAATATCAAGTCCTCCATGCCAACCTTCCCACGTTTCTTCCCCTATGGCACCATGCTCTTTGTGAATGTTGATTTAGCCAATGAATATAAACATCCTGCTGAGCATGGAAGTATGGATGGATAACGTACTGAAGCCTAGGAAATGGTAGATTTCCATAGAAGACATGTGAGCTGTAGTGTTTTACCAGGTTTCTTGGGTCTGAGCAAAACACGACTACGTCATTCAACATCATCCAGTTCTTCCATATTATTTACTATCACGTTCAATATTTTTAACATATTCTCATCCTTGCATAGATCTGCAAATAAGTAGACGTTTCATGAAATCTTCAAGAATATGTCCTGTTTTTTATGGATCACACAGGTACTCAGTGGCAGAAAGAGAACCTGTTTTAGTTGTTTGTCCACATGTTACTCTAGGTTTCCTCAATGCACTGTGGGATTTTGTTTAGGAGAGGTGCCTGAATTTAAGGATGTTTATCTGTTTTTTCTAGTTTCCATGCTGGTCAGGTGAAATCTTCCATGGAGAGAGGAACTATGCCTACAAGAGCTCTGCAGTGGGATACTTGTGATGACAGTGAATAAACAGATTGGTGAGAGCCACAGATTAACATGTGAGTCAGAAGTGGGGTTGTGTCCCATCACAGCAACAAAAAAGACTTTTCAATAACACAGATCAGAAGCAAATATTGAGGTTTTGGACAGAGGTTAGCCTTGAATTGCTCCCAAAGTCAGAAAACATAAGAGTGACATAAAAATATGGAGACTGACTTGAGTGGTCTTTCCTTCATGTCCTGCGTGGTAACTAGAACAACTGAATGGATTAGCACACCCTTGCTTTGGATATGTTTCAAAGAAAAAAAAACAATTGCAAGTTATTGACTCAATTTCTGATAATTTCAAAGAAAATCATGCCCAAAATTACACTATTTCCAAGTTCAGTGGTCAGATGTACTGGGAAGCTACGGTACTTAGCTGATAGTTTGAAAACATTGTATTTGAAATGTGTGATGAAAGAACATACCACATGAAATGCCTGGAGGAGATTGTACTCGTACACAGAACTATTTGGCAGTACATTGCCTGTGCCCAAAAACTGATGCAGCGATATTAAATGTCACTGTTATCCCTGTGTCCATATACGATGCACTTAAATATCTTCTTTGCCCATCTCTATTTACCATTTGCTCTCAAAATTAAAAATGCTTGTAACAATGATTTTTAAAATTCCATCTCTTGACAAGATGGAAATAACTGAAAACAGCTTTAAAATCTTCCATCTGAAGATGCTCCCTGGAGCAATATATTGTTAGCATGTATTGCAGATAACATTTTCACTAGGGACAGCATAGGGAAATTAAGATGTTGCAAGTATATGAGGTGGATAATAGGTTGAATTCCAGTGGTAGAATGAAATGGCTTCTACTGTTTTGCAGCATCTTCAAACAAGAAACTTCTCAGAGTCCAAGTGACACTCTATAGTGAGTGGCATACATTGTATGTCATCTCCCTTATGTATTTTTGAACTAATTTATAAGCTGGAACAATTTATTGACATGTAATACTAAATAATTGAAAATATTTACTAAATAGTGTTTACAAAAATTTGTTTTCCACCCAAGTGCTTAGTTATGTAAGAGAATATAGAAGAGCATAGTGTAATTCTTTATATCAATCTTTCAAAATCCATAATAATGAGAAATGCATAATTTTTATAATGTCTGTTGGGGATTTTTTATACAAAATATGCTAGTTTTTTTCTGCTTTTGGCTGAGAAAGAAAAAAAAGAGACTCTTGCCAGTTTGCCATTAAACTGACATTATATGTTTGCTCTGGGCAATGTTTAAAAACAAACCAAACAAAGTGCAAACTGGTCAGCTCTGATCTGCCCCAGCAGTTTTACATGAATTTACTTCCTGCAAAGGGATAGTGCAACTAACCTGATAATGACACTAAGAAGAAAAGAAACTTCCAGAGAAACAAGATGGAGCTATTCAGAGGACTAGGCAATTTTTCCAGAGCTGTGTAGATGTGTTTTGGAAAGGGCCCATCTCATAGAATCACAGAGTATCCTGAGATGAAAGCGACCCAAAATAATCATCAGAGTCCAGCTCCTGAGGAAAGGTACTGGTATTTCAAGTGTCGCATGAAATAAAAATTAAAGATATACATCTAAGGAGACATGAGTTGGACTTGGCCACCAAAGGCTTGCATAGATCAAATGAAAAGCACCCAGGTGCACGCTGCTTGTTCCCAACACATCTGTTCTGCTTCTGTTGTACTTGTTCCTTCCACCTGAGCCAGTGATTAGTATCACTTAAATTCATAGTTGCCTTACTGTTTCTATTCACAGTCAGAGCATGCCTGCCTTACACACTGATTATAGCTGCTCATGCACAGAATCCCAAAGGTGGCTGCTGAATTCATGGTATCAATTGATATAAATATTTGTCTCCTCAGTATACCAGACCCCTACCATCAGCATCAGTGCTGTGATCTTTGCAGACTGGACAGCAACAATTTACTTCTGGAGGGAATCTTAAGACTTTTTGGATCAGAGGGGTGTCCATCTGTCATATGGAATGGGTTTTGGTCCCGTAACACATCTAAGATATTCCTGTTTGGACATTTTTATTCCACTGTATAGCAACAGTCCTGGTAGTATCCAGAAATAATTTAAAATATTCCTCAAAAACGCCTGGTAGCTCTTGAATGATTGCAGAGAGCAAGTGCAAAAGCAGCATACACTTAGCAAAAGCAGAAAAAAATCAGCAAATATTGTTAAGACTTTCCTGCAGTTGCTGCAAAAATCTTCTCCTAATAACCAAAGATGCATTTAGTTTCAGTACAAATTTCACACATCCACAGCCTTGAAAGCAAGTGAATAAGTACAGGAAGAATTTCTTGACATTATTCATATATTCATGTTACTTGTGATACTTACAGTATTAGTGATTTAACCTTACATGAAACTTTCACTTGCATTCTCTATATTAACTGAACAGAAGTTTTTTGCCCAGCTATCAGTTTGCACTCTTGCATAAAAGCTTATCAGGGATCTTGTATGTATTTGCAATAATTACATCAAGCAGAAAAAATATCTGACTGCTGTATTTCCCGTTTGGTTGGGCAGTTACTGTATCTCAGCATTGCTGAAGACCCTGGAAGCATTTTGAATTAGAGAATGCTGATGGAGGCCAAAGTGAAAATTTTCCCACTGTCATGTTACTGTTCTCAGAGCACATGGAACCTTGTCTTTGCAGCAAATGAAGAAGAATTGACTTTAGAATCGATAAAGAAATTTGATATAATGCACATTTTTGCCATGGCCTATGGAATTATGCAACTAAATTACATTAATTGAAGCAGTTACAATACATGGTGGTATATATTGGAATAAGAGAGCTACTACTCTGTCTGGATAATTAGGACAGATCTGTTCAAATACTTGCATTGTTTCTTCAGTATGGATTTGCTTAGTTCCTCTTCATGGAAGAAGTTCAGACGCTAGTAAATAATTTATGACTTGCACCTTGCTCCTCTTGGATAAACCTTAGGGAAAAAAAAACATCCAGGCCTCTGCCTGATCTCCTAGTTGAACTACAACCAACAACATCGTTGGACTTTACATTTACAGCAGTGTGACATTATGTGGCTCATATTTGTGTTTACTCTGATAAATTTTCATGAAATACATATACAGAGAATTTCCCTGATAAACATAAGGTGTATCACTTATTCCTGAAAGGGAGATTGTTTTTTGCTGTATGTTTGGGTATTATTTATTTATCTATTTAGTGACATTTTGATAAGGAATTTATTCCTGGCATATTGAAATTTTCCAATATAATGAAAAAAATATAAATAGAAAAATATGAAGTCGATTTATTTACAGATAGTGTGGATGTTTCCCCTCCTGTCCCTGGAGGTCATCCATAAAGGTTTACCTAAAAGTAGATATTGCCTTTAAGACTTATAGTAAACTACGTTTGGAGGTGAAGCAAACAGAATGATTCAAATTAATTTAAAGTTTTCTCAAGATAGGGATTTTAAGAAAGGATGTGGGTCAAGAGCAAAACCAAGGATATTTCAGGAATTCGCTTGGACTTGCATGCTTATTGTTCCATGGTTATACTGGCAAATGCAAGTTAAATACATAAGTAAATGTTTTCATAGATGAAAAGACATTGAGATCTTAATGTTTACTTTTCCTTGTATGACAGAATGGTTTTTTTCAAAATTTCTAGAATGCTTATTCCCCTTGAACAGAGTGTTTTTCTGTTTAAAGTAGTATGCAGAAGGATGGTACTCCAGAGAGAGGTGTTTTGCTCACTACAAACAAGACAAAGTAGGAAGATCAATTCCAATCCAGAACTAGAACAGGGGTCTTACCATACAGGATTTAGGGTTTTTTTTGCTTGCCAGAAAGTGGAGCTGCTCAAATGAACTAAATATAGAAAAATTATATTGGAAAAATATACACATTGTTGTAAGGGAAGGTGGTAAATGGTATCTGCACCCAAGATACAGGAAAAAGAAATAGAAGGCTTGGTGTTTGTAAGGATGAAACAGAATGCTCATTGAGGATCTGCACTTTCTGCAGCATTGGTAATCTATCCTGTAAGATAAAAATGCAGGTACAGAGATGCTGGTGCGCAGAATTCTGGGACTTGCTATTGGCAAAATTCCTCTCTGTATGTCAATCTTGAGTTTGGTTTCAACACTGCCAGTCAGAGAGGCAGAGAGGCAACTGAAGAGCTAAAGGCGTAATAAATTGTTCCTGGTTTGTATTAGATAAAATTAAATCGCTTTCACAAGGAAAGCTTCACTTGAGACTTTTTGAGGATTCATGCTTAGGAAGGTACAAGCTGTAGCCTTTGGAAAGAAAATCAGCACAAAGATCAAGTGCTTTTGATGCAAGGCAAAGAATTTTTAATGTGCTGAATTTCAGTGCGGGAAACAGCCAAAGGCAAAAATGGCAGCCTGAAGCTCTGCAGCCATTTCTGACTTTGACAGATGTCCCACTAAGTGTCTTTATCCCAGTGTGAGATATTTATTGCGATTTTACCAAATTAACATAAAGCCCATAAATTTTACTTTCAGATTTCCAGCAAGGTTCTTAAATGTCGCCATTCAGATGCAATTTTAGTTATGTTGTGGTTCAACTGTATGAACATGGGAGTATAAGGGTGTGAAAATAAAATGCTCCTTGAAGGTCTGTCTGGGGCAGATACTTTAACTGTATGCTCTGTACTTCCTGCAATCGTCAGCTGAGCTGACACAAGCAGGAGTAGCTGTAATTCATTGTAGAGGAAAGCTAGCAGCATATTCTGTATGAATTAGCACTAAACAAAAGCAGTAAGAGCTTGTGATACCTTAGCCATCTTCACTGAAGCCCCATGGAGATGTGTGAGTTCATAGCAACAGTGCAAGTCTTCCATCTTGCCATTCTCAGGCTCCTATTCCCCTTCTCCCTGCTCTTTGTTCACTATGGTAAGAACATATCTCATATCTGCAGAAAAAGAAAAAAGATCTGCCTATGGCTTCAATATCCACTTCGGGTGTAAATGTTTGGACTGGGCAATGCACCAGAACCTGGGAGGGCTCTGTGCCCTGACAGAGGGTGTGCCCCTGCTTGGTCTGTGGTGCCCATGGGAAGAGCAAGGCTCTATGGCTGTTCATGCACCCTGAGGGCAGCACATAGCTGGGAAATACCTCCAATACCTTTCTCTTCCTGGCCAGCCATAGGATTTGCTGCTTGGGGTCTCAAATGTCAAAATCCAACTTGGATGAGAAATCCTTTCCAGAGCAATACCACAAAGGATTGCAAAGCTGCTTAGGCAGTGGAGAAGTGCCTACAGTTATTCTCTGGTCTTTTACTTATAAATGTCGCCAGAGGAAACATGGAATAGAGGATTCTTTCAGCTTAGCAGATAAAATGAAGAAATTATATAAAAAAGTTAGTTAGGGACAACAGAAAAGTTTTGGATTTATCCAGTTTTTAGGACTTTGTTTTTCAAAACAGGGAAGGAGAGAAAGGTGAAACCATTTTCCTGGATCCTATCCCTGTTTTAAAAAATTTCTTTAAACATGTTTGTAAGTGAAAAAATGTAGTAAGTGGAAGTATTTTATTAATAAAGATGTTAGAAAAAATAATTCCAAAATTTTCTATTCTTTTTGACTGTATTGACTAGATTCAGTTCAACTTAGAATAATATTGCTCTGCTGGACACTCATTTTTCTAGATTTGCAAAATGATTTAATGATGAATGCTTTTTACTTGAGTATTGAGCACAACACGTTTAAACAATTGTTTATGTGAGTTTGAATTTAATAAACACTGATTTTATTCACATTTTATTTATATATTCTTATTTATGTTGATTTTATTTGTAAGTTGGTCATTTATTTTCAAATATTTTTACAGTTCATGTTTGCTCCATTACTATCCATTTCTGGTACATCTGCTTCCTACCTTTATTGACTGAATTTGAAAAAGAATTTAACTGAAATGTCAGAATTTCAGAATTTTAGTGAGCCAACTGAATTTCAGGCCTGTATTTTTGCCTCCTTATTTTCTGTCTGAATTCTTTCCCTCAGAATTATTTTAAAATTTATAATCAGGTAATTAAGAAGTCAAGTGTCATCCATTTCCCCTGCACATTTTCTACTTGAAAAAAAAAAATATTAAGGGAAGTGGTTATGCCTATGGGGTTGAAGTTAAAGGTTGTAACTGTCCATAATGCAGATTCCGAATTTCACATTTTCATTGTTTTTACAAAATATTGTTCCTGCACAGGACATGGCATGAAGTCAAAGAAAACCTGTCAGGAGAAGCTGAAAAGATTGGGTTTTTTCAAGGTTGTGACAGGAGGATACCCATGGTAAGCTTTGTCAGCCAGGCAAACCCTAAACTAGCCATGCTTTGCTGGAACTGATGTTACCCAAACTCCGTGTTTTAGCTCAGATGCAGAGACTTACTCAGTACCAGCTTTCCACCATTTTATTTTGTTTTATTTTATTTTATTTTATTTTATTTTATTTTATTTTATTTT
>JANRMJ010000088.1:45771111-45793166 GCA_025584955.1 Alethe diademata
TTATTTTATTTTATTTTATTTTATTTTATTTTATTTTATTTTATTTTTATTTTTAAAGCACAGAAGAAATTAAGGTTCAAATGTTGTGTAAAGTGAGATTGCACCAAAATGTCCCTTCTGAGAATTAACAGAGGAAACAGGGCTAGCTAAAGAAAGAAGATTCATTTTCTTTTCAGGTGTTTTTCTTGAACTGTTTTCTCATTACTTTTAATGTGAGGAGGAATCACAAATTTGTCTTAATGGATGACTGTTGAGATCCAGCTGTTGAGTATTAGCATTATATGAATGACAAAATTCCAGAGTGGACAACTGCTTGTGCAATTGTCCCAAAAAATATTACTGTCTATCAGAACCTTTCTGGAGGCTGGGGTTTTGTGTGAAAAAAAAAATGTACATGTTTTGCACATGAAGCTGAGTTGAATATAAAGTCTGAAATCTTAGATAATACATAGGTAAACTTTTGCATTTGTCAGTCATTTCTGAGGGGCAAAATTGTCCTTATATTAATTATAAATTACGTAAATGTTCTCAGTCACTCTTTCCTGAAAAGACTTGGAAGACTTTTTAAATTTTTGTGGGATTCTGCTGACATCAAGATGAATGGTGTTTCTGTATAGACATACGCAGTTGTGGTCAAAGAATTGTCAAAATTATTCCTGGAGAAGTAAATAGCCAATGAGTGCAATACAAATATCTGCTCTAAGTCCAGGAAAAGACTTATTCTCTTGTATCATAGTACATGAAAGGAAAGCTTCACTGGAGACTTGAGCATTTTCAGCTGCTTAAATGGTCCTACTGCTAATCTTCTTGTTTTAATTTTGAACATAATATTGCCTTTCCAAATATGATGGCAAGCATGGTCCCTCTAGTCTCTCTGTATTTAATTACTCCTCTGTTCCATAACCAAACCTAGTCTCCATTCTCATCTTCAGACTAATTTCCTTGCAGTCACTCTGGGATAACCAACATGTCATTCTCTAAAATCTCTTCTTTATGAGTGTTTTGTACTGCACAGTTGACATGAGAGTCCTGATCAAACTCCAGCATTACCTGACTGACACAGAGATTGGATTTAGCTGGCAGTAAATTGACATACAGCTGGTGTTGCCACCGCTTTACCTTCTCAGCTTCATATCCTTGGTGCAAGTCACTACTTTTAAGCACTAAAAACAACATAAAGGTTGAATTTAATAATTTTTACAACCCAAATTTTCACCTTTTGAAATCTAACTTCTTAATTCTTGAAATTATTTTAAAGATCTTTGATGTATCATCCACTTCTCTACCAGAGTTTTATGCTATTATTTAAATACTATCTGTCTGCCTGTCTGTGTATCTTAGGGCAGTAAAAGTGAAAAGCAGAAAGCCTCCTGTTTTTGTTATGTAACTGTCTTCTTCTGGCAGCTGGCTCCAGTGTGCACCTCTGTGAATGTTGCCATGGAGACTCCAATTTAGGAGCAACTGGATTTGAGAATTTCCAGCCCAACAATATGTGACAAAATAAATACAGAAATTAAAGTGGTGCCTGCCCTTCAGATGGGAGTCAGTCTGGTCTGCTAGACCAGGCTGGATGTGGGGCTGGAGGAAGAAGGATGTTGCTTGCAAAAGTGATTAATTAATGCATTACAGTCCTTGTTATTCTTCTCTATATTTTTTTTCTCCCCAGCTGTTTTATGAAACAGAATTAATGTTAAATGATAGCTCTTTCTGGCTAGATTACTGCAGTAGCATCCAATGCACACAGCTTCTACCTTTCCCCTGAAAGTGAGCCCAATATATGCTCTGCCCTCTGGATGATGACTCACTAATGCACAAGTTTGTACATCTGACTTTATAGATATTTGTCTCCTGGTGATGCCCAAAAATATTTGCTTATTTTTAGTTCTGTGATTCCATGTTTTTTCTAGCTCTTCTCTCACAGAGGACTTTGACAAAAGTTTTTGACTACAAAGACACAAGAAAAAAAAGCAGTGGAACTAAGCCTATTAACACAGGGAGCCAGCACTTAGAATTTTTTTATATTTTTTTTTTTAGATTAGGGGTAAATCAATTCTGTAAGGGTAAATAACTTATACCAGAAATCATAATAACCTTTGCCTCACCATTTCACAAGGCTTATTTTATAGGCAAGACTTGTTCGACAATATCCTTTATGGGATTTTTTAAACATTTATTTGAAGAGATGTATCTGTAAATTTTCCATGTTTTGGTTTTGCAACTCAATATCCTGTGAGTTTTGTTCCATTCAGTAGAATGATTGACAGAATTTTGGATTAACAACTGCTGTTTTCTTGAACACTGTTACGAAAAAAGAGATGAGACTGGAATTTACTTTAAAAAAATGTAAGTAACAGAATAGTTGGGATTTTTCCACTGATATTATTTTGCTGACCTTATGTTGACCAACTATTATGTCAACTTAGTCCACATTTTCTATGTGGCTTATTTTGCTGACAAAAAGTAATGATTGTGCTACTTCATTACTTGTTTGAAAAAGGTGGAAAATGCATGTTATGGTCCATCAGTTCTGTATTGTACCTTCAGGGAACAAATACCAAGAAACCTGGGCGACTAAGAGCTCCTTGAGTGATATGGTTACATCTATCACTCTTCGAGAAGTAGGGAGCAGGAATAGGCAGCAAGTGATTTCAGTGCCCTGGACACACAGAAGGATCATAATTCAGCACTCCATCTCAGATCTTAAAAATTACAAGCTGTGTCTTCCACCTTAGAGATTATTTAGGCTTCTCAATGCTGAAATTGTGTCCCAAAGAGCCTCTCCTCCCTCTGTAGCGTCCTCCCTGTATCATACTGAGATACTGTGCACTTTGTCTGCCATAATGCCTTGTGGGCTTCCCACTGGACTGCCCTGAAGTAGCAGTGGCCACCAGAGCACATAAGTGACACAAATCCTAACAGGTCCGTGCAAAGCACTGCTGTGCAACTGCATTTGAGGATGCATATGTTCCCATAAGAACAATGTTAAGAGTAGAGAGCAAACCTACCTCACCAAGATTCCATCACTCCTCTGCTCTCAATCAGCAAATGCTATTTTATTCCAGCAAAATTGTTTAGATGAGATGGTTCACATTCCCTAGATAAATGGTAAATAGTTTTGCTTTGTCAGGAATGAAAGGCTCAAGGTATTCAGTATTCTGTGCACAATCAGGCAGGGCCTAGAAAGGAGAAATATAAAGGAAAGCAAGGAAGCACTCCTGTGCTACTTGGAACTTCCTTGATTATCTTTATCAGCAATACCCTAAAAATTTTTCTTCCATTGCCTACCAGTGTAGCTTCATAGTTTAAGACTTGAAAAACGTGAAGAATTAACTCAGCAGTGACTACTAACTGTGGGTAAATTCTAGAGATTCATTGGCAAACTGTATATGACCCCACTGCCATAACTTACTATGAAAGAAGTTTATAGGCACGAGTATGGACCAGAAATTTTAAGATACAATCGTTGATAATGTATTGGTATGTAATTTATGTTTTGCTAGCTGGAGTATTCTGTGGCTTCCTGAAGTCTTTGTTACCTGAATATAATTAGCAAAATCTAAGTTTGTGTTACAGCAGAGTCTACCACATAGTTATTCTTCTAACAGCATGTTTTGCACCTTTTCAGCTGCTTAAAATTGTGGTCATGTGCCCTGAATAGCCTCAGGTCCCCGTGACTCCCACCTTCAACAGGAGCAGGCAGAAAGCTGCAGCATCAGCAGAAATCTGGATAATCATGGATCAAGGTAGCAGTGGGCGCTACAAAGCATGCCTGAACTCAAAGCTAGGTGGGAGGTTCTGGTTTCAAATCAATTTCCTTACCACAGTGCCACCATAGCTTTGCTATCAAACTCCACCACACCTGTCAGTATCTTTTACTGTAACTTGGTCACCTGCTATTGGTGTTAGGCTTCACAAGAAAAATATGGAAGCTGATGTGTCTCAGTACTCGAGGCAGCATTGAAATCTGTTGCTGTACTCCACAAAAGCCCACAGAAATACATCCCTGGAGCCTGCATTGCAGAACACCTGGTATACATTCTGCACAGTATATATTCCAACAGTTTTAATTTGAAAGATTATTTTCAGTCCTACTTTACATATTTCACTTATGATCATAAACTTTCATCAGCATTTAGTAACAAGATGTCAAGTCAATATGGCATATGCTTTCTAATTGGCATCACAGTCTTGCATTGAAGTGGAATCTACTTTAGAGACATCTGCCTACTTAGTGTGTTATAAACAGAATATATCCTTTTTCCTTCTGCTTGAAGGATTACATAAGTAGTTTTTGCTGGTATATTTAAAGAGCTTAAAATCAATCCTGTAGCTGGCTGTTTTAAGAATGCCCACACAGGAATAACTTCCCCCACTTAAACCAGACATTATTATTAAATCTTATTTATTTTTCCTCAGGTTTCATTCATGATTGGTATGCACAAAAAGTAGAAAATGTTATTCAGCTTCTCTACTTCTGAGTCTAGACTTTTGTTTTGCCTACTGTAGTTACATAAGACAATGGCCATTCAAGGTGATTATTTAAATCAGGTTGACTTCTAAGAATCAGACACATATTTCTAACCCTTGCTAGTCTGAGCTACCAAACTACAATTAAAATCAGGAGCCAAAATGAAAAGTGACATTCCACGTGCAGGACCTTGAATTAACTGCCAGGTTATGTCAATACAGTCATAAATTGCTTGAATCAGGGGTGGACTGGAGTCTAGTGAAGCGGTGATCTCTATTGCCTCCGCATTCATCCGCAGTGACAGCAATATGTCAGCCTGGACAGGGTGTTGTTTTACATGGCTCTCTCTTGCTTTATGTGCCCTAAGATGCTTTAGGAAGGACCCTACTTGGTGAATCATCTTTACCAGATGATATTACCACAAGACAAGCTTTGTTTTGCTGGGAGGGAGGTGTGGCTAGGAGAGTACAGTAGCTGTTCCCATCCACATCATGACCTGATGGTGCTGTCAGCTCAAATGTTCAACTGTATGATCCAAACCCGAACATAATTACAGCCTGGCACTGAGTATTCTGATCATGAGTCTGTGAGCTCAAGCTTAGTCACAAGCTTCAGATATCAAACAAATACCCTTTTATCTTGTATGCACTCTTGGGAAACCTGTGCACTCCTGGCATTTAAACAGAGGGCCTGATTTCCAGACATGTCAATCACTAAGTGATTTCAGTGATGCCCACTGAGGAGCAGGTACTCAGAATTTTTATAAATAAAGACATTTTAATTCAAGTGGCTAAATATGAATTTATTAGTTTAACTACACACAGAAAATATTTGACTGTTTCTTCTTTAAGTCTCCCTAATATTAAGGAAAGCAATTTTTTCTTATTATAAAAATTATTTTAGCAATATCTCATTAAGATTCAGTCAAGCAACTTGTACTCTTGTTGCCAGGCATTTAAGTTAAGCTTAGAGTGCAGTACCATATAGACAAAAGTGATAATCTCTAGAGAAACTGTGCTGAGACATGAAAACATTATGTACTTTAATATTCAGCATTTTTTTTGTGAATTTTGTATCCTTCCTCTGATATGTAGCCTGCCTGTATTCATTATTACTACACAACACAAAGGGTTCCACAGGTCACTGCAGGTGGAAGGATTTTTCCCAGGTCATTCATTAAAAGGATCTGATGTTTCATCATTAAGTTTTAACATCATTATCGTTCTCTGTGTTTATACTCACAAACTCTTTTCTCCTACCATGCCAATTCTTTCATATATTTTAACATCTTGACTCAATCAAGGTAAGCTTCTTGTTAAAAATGTGCATGTACAGTTGCAAGTTTATAACAAGTTTGCTACTAATGTTGCAAAAAAGCCTTTAGCTTTTTCATCAAGGAACTTTTATATGGGGCCAAATCCGGATCTTCCCAGTCATGTAGGTACTCCTCTTGCCCTACATTGAACTGATCCTATGTGTAAAAATAAAGTTGTTTCAAGATCATTCAGGGAACAGAAAGTTTTCTCTATACATTTTAAACCTTCAATAGTTTGCCTATTTTGCAATTACTTTGTTTTTATTTTATTTTTAAAACATTTGACTAAAGCTATGGGTAGCATGAAATCATTATTATTATTATTATTATTATTATTATTATTATCATCATTATTCTCTTTGAGGACATTCAGTTTGCACTTACCTTGTTTCCAACACATAGAACACTGAATGAAAATAAAAAAATCCCTGGCAACCTGGGGCTGAAGAAACAATGACATTTGAAAAACAAAAATACCCTTTCAATTTTACTCAAGAAGTCATCACTGCTACAGAAAACATTGCTGCCCAGATAAATTTAGAACCAATCCTTAATATTTTCTGTTCCTGAACACTTAGAGCTTACTGTGCTGTCAAACAATCCAAGGCAAATCATGCAGTACATTGCTGTTTCCCAAATGCTAGCCAGTAGGAGACAAAACTATTTCAAATCTTCTTTGAAACTATTGACTCCTCTGACAAATGGAATTTTGAAGAAGAGTCTTAAAGAGTGGTTGTACTTTTTCTCTCAGTAAGTCAAATTTCACTCAACGGAGAAGAGAAAGGATAGAGAGCTTTGTACAGCTTCTGTATACATACGGTCAATAACAGTATAGTTGTGATAACTGCACAGTTATACAGAGAGAGATTAAGAAACTGGAAAACCTTTTTTTCAGATCTATCATATTTGAATGGATAAAAGTCTCTCCCTAGACCAGTGGTTTAGAAAGAAAAATTGCATTAGGAAACTGGAAAGGATCCAATATGGTTTTGTGTGATGATATGGAAGAGGCATATTGCTAGCTGTTGGCTTTTAAATCTAGAGAATGATGAAGAGAGCTAATAGGGGTGGAAATTCAGACTTTTCTTAGAAACTACATACTTTATTTTTTTTTCTTATATTACTTTAAAAGGCAGAAGGAATCTGAGAGGTGTACCAAAGATTCTTGCCTAGTTTTTGGCATACAGTATTTCCATCTTTCTTAATATACAGAAGTACATGGTTGCAGATTTTTATTCCAGATGCATATGACAGACTGACCTGCATAAATCTCTCCTCTTTGTCTGAGTATTTAAAAATGGATATGATTGGAAAGGTCTACTGTGTCAATGGGAATTAGACTATTAATGGTATAAGGGGATGCATTTTATACAGCTCATTATGAATTTGAATATTTAAAAAATCAGAATGTTTTAAAATGCTTTCTAGTCATAATGACAATGAATATTAAGTGTGAATAGAAAAATGTTCATGCATAATACTTGCACTTTATTAACCTCAGTCCCTTAGCATTTCAGTTTTAAAATTAAATTTTTATGTCTTTTTTTCTAAAGCTAATGTCATAGCACAAAAGCATTCTGATATAAGCATTACTGAAATAAATATCTGTTGAATGTTATTTTTTTTAAATTATGCTATTCAGACATTGTGACAAATAAAACACACTTGTAGATTGCAGATTTTCAGAATATGGATTCCAAAAGTGAATCACATGGTAGGTTTTTCTGTGGCTTTAATGGCCATTTTGGCAAATAGTAAGACAACCAATGTCTTTAAACAGTGTCAGTGCTTTTCTGTCTGAAACATCTGAACAGTCCAAACCTAATTTTAATTTTTCCTTCCTAAATGTGAAAGAAAATACAGGATAACTTTGGCTTGATACTCAGATCGCTTTCAGGAACCTAAGAGACTTAATATGTTGTGCCAGCTGTGAGTCATGCCAGATTTTAGCAACAGTGACCCTGCAATTTTGCCAAAAAAATACCTCTATTTTAGGACAACTTTGTTCTCTGGAATATTCTTCCTATAGATGCTGTCTGTCAATTGACCTACAGTAAATCTAGCTTGTTCTGGAAAGACATTGGCTGCACAAAATAGTTTATAAATCAAAAGTGTTCTAATACTACATAAACAAATGAGAGTTAAAACATAGTAAGGGGTGGCTTCAACTTACCTCTTTCCTATTTTTTTGGAAAATGCTGAGATTACCTAGATTATCTGGATTTTAAAACATAAAGGGTATTAAGTGAGATCAAAATCTAACTGGTTAATGAGATGGTCAGATTAGAAGCAGCATCCTGGATTAAAGCAAAGAGATACCTGTGAAATAGAAAGAGTTGAAACTGATGGATAAGACTGTGGAAAATGAAATGGGAGGTAGCTAAGGGCTACAGACAGGAATGGGGTCTGCAGATCTTAGAAATGGTGTCTTGAAGCAGCTGCTCAGCTTGGTGCCCAGGCAGTGAAGGGGTGAAAAGAGCCATGGCAGGGCCTGCATTCATGACAGCTCAGTCTGTGGAGCTGAACATCCTCCGGAGGACATACAGGCTCACAATCTTCAGGAAGACCAATTGGTTTTGTTTCCCAGAGGAAAACATAGACTTAAAACATCTTTGGCGATTTGGTCATTACCTCAACATGGGAAATAAAGAGAAGAAAAGGATGATGAATACATTCTCTCTTTGATAAACTCTTCATTTATATTACACTTATCAAAACTGAAATTTTATGTGCTTGTTTTAAAATTTCTAGTAATATACCAACAGAAACCAGTAATACTGTTCAAATGTTGCAATATTTTTCAGAATTGAAATGTGACAAATTCAGTTACCACTGCGAAGACTAAGATTAATAAAAAGAAAGGTATAAAATAGGATCAGCAAGAGTGCTGGGGTAGCTTGTCAAGGCTTGCTTCCAGCATTCTAATATAAAAAGGGGAAATGGGATGAATAGTGGATTGCCATTAAATTCCAGTCTTCATTTTCTTGTCAGCTTTTCTTTTCTCTTACTTGCTTACTAGCAACCTGCACAGGATGTATATGATGTAATATACACTGTATTTGAGCCTGAGTGCAAATTTGTAAATCAAGCAATTTCTATTTGCTTTACTCGGTGAAATGTGCTAAAGTATGTGTATACTGTATGAAGTGCTAACTGAGGAATTTATATTCTACTTGACAGCACATTAGAGCTAAACATTTGATTGGCTTTTACAAGATCCTTTTCAGACCAAGAATAAAACTGAACTAGAAATTATATTCAATCATATACCAAACCAGCCAAAACAAACTCTTCAGAACTGTGACCCTTGGATATGCTCATAAATAGGTACAATATTTATCGATATTTATTCTGTCTACAGCCCTGGGAAATGAAATGCATTATTACAAAGTGTGTTTCTAAAAATGGCTTGTCCCTACTCTCCCATATCTATCTTCCCCCCGCTCTTTTTTCTTTGAGAAGTGTGAATTTAGTGAGAGGTTTGTTTCTTTTCCCCCTTCCAATGCTACAGCATCTGAAAGTTTTCTCATTTGTTTGTATCTCAGTTATGATGAGTCCACCCTGGCTCAGACCAAGAAAATATTATTGGCCCTGTAGTCTCTAAGATCCATCTCTGTGCTTTCCTCTGGTCCCAAGAGTGGGAGACTGATACATTTAGGTCTCTTTCTGAGCCTCTCCCACCTAACAATACTGAATGCTTGGGTGAGGTGGAATGGCTTTGCTCTGTCCAGGAAACAAAATGGAAGTTCTGCACAGAGCAAGGTCTCCCTTGCCCAGACTAATAGATTTCTCAGTTATTTAAATAAACCTGGACGGACCTTTTTGTTGTAATTGAGTTTTGCTTCCAGAAGGAGCAAAATATTGGAATATTTTACTTCACAAGCGTTTGATAGTTTGCCATGAAAGTCTCATGGGGAGGACGGGATCATCCTAACAGAACTGGTATGGTCAACTCAGCAGCTCCCAGAAGATATCCTGAAAAACTGTGGAGCTGAGAATGGTAGTTACCTATTCCCTTGGTATGCTTTCTAGCTTGGTGGCATTTTGGAACCTGAAAGACTTAAATTTCTGGGAACTTCAGGACCTACATATTAGAAACCAGGAAATCTAAGGTGCTTCTTCAGTACCTTCTCCATGAAGACACACATAAGCTTGCAGAAAATGTTTCTGAAAGAGAAATAAATTGTGATCTTCTGGCACCAGCCACCTACTGGGTGAAGGAAGCTGAGAGCAAAAGCAATTCCTGTGCGGGATATCTCTTCAGCTTACAGCAAGTGAAACTCCAGAAGCCACTTTAACCTGACCTAATCTCACTTAGGCGCTGGGAAGACATCAGGGAGTCTAACATCCTGAAAACTAAAACTTTATCCAAAACTTTATAGACTGTGAAGTTACTACAATACAGAAAAATATTTACTTTACTTGCCTGTTTTTTCATTTTCTGTATCTTGGTATGGCTTTATTGCATTATAAGGTTTTCCTGTGCTGGTTTTTCATTATAATGAACCTCAGGAAGTCAGAACTCAGTTCATCTCACGGGCCATTTTTTTTTTTAATCTCATAGATAGATTGAATCATGGCCAGTGACTTTTCACAAAACAAAATTTTTCATTTAGAACAAAAATTTTCTTAGAAAGCATATCCCAAACTAAGCTTACTATATATTATATGCTATCCATATGGAAATCAGAAGCTCTAAGGCACTTAATTTCTTTTTCTATTCAATTCTTATTCACACATCCTCCCCGACCTCATCCTCAAATATTTCTTTATGGTTAGAAAGCCAATCAGAGAAATCTGTATTATTTCCCCCACGCGTAAGTCTGGTATTTAGAAAGACAGATTTATTTCTTTGTTAAGAACATCTCTACCATCTCTCCAGAACATAAGGATGTGAAATGCAGTAGGAAAATCGTATCAGTCAACTCACTTGGTTGGCTTCCCTAAATACAAGAAAAATAAGCACTTCCACATGTTATCTTCAGCGTATAAGCTTAATTTATTAGTTCTACAGCCATTTTTTTAATGCCATTTGTCTCTAATGCTTAAATGTTACTTTATCTCTTTTCCCAGTTCAAGTACTCTGAAGAGTCTTGCCCCACACAGGCAATTTATTGAATACAGAACCCCTCTAACTTTAAATTATTGGGAACTGGACCAGATGAAATTTTATTCTGTTTATCTGGTTTTGACAATTAAATTATTGAATAAGTTGGTGTGATCTTCAACAGGATCTTGATGTAAAATTTTCATAAATTTCTTTCAAACTTAATTAACATAAGAAAAGCTTCCATTCTTACCCAATGTAGTACACTGGGACTCAGCATTTATCCTTGGTTTTTTGGGTTTTTTTTTTTTAGGCAGAGGAGAATGAAAAGACTGATAATTCCTATGCCATTATAATTTAAAAAAATATGGGCAAACTGAATTCATCTTATATTTCTTCTATACCTAATTCACTTGAAATATTTTGTCCAAGATCACTATATCAGATACTTTCAAAAGTAGACTACAGATGTATTAGGTTCAGTAAATTTGTAGTCTTTAGACTTGTTCTGACAAAATCTACCTGCAACAGACCCTTGTAGCATGTTATCCCATTTTCCTCTTCTGACCACATCTTTCACTGAGCTTCCCTTCACTGAGCTTTCCTACAGAATCTGTTCTAAAATTTTGAGTTATAGTGAGGTTAACTAATTATGACTTTCTCCTTTGTTTTCTTCATCTATTCTACAGGCAGAAAAAATTTTATTATCAGTTTATGATATGTAATTCCTAAGACTTCCAACAATGCGGACTCCATGTCCCTGTCCAGCAACCTGTTTGGATATGTCTGTGATATTGGACATTTCTCTTAGTATCTTGTCTGATTATTATTTGCATAGTTTGAATCTTCTGTCCATTCTGTCATCCTTCATGTGGTCAAGAATTTATTTTCTGTGTTGTCACAGTTGTATTTTGCAATTTAAACATAGTTTCTGTATCACCTTTGGAGCTTCTATTCTACAGCTAAACAAATTCCATACCCTCTTCTCATGGATCATCTCTTTCAAAACAGTCTTATGATTTGTCCCATGGTTTTATCATTAGGCCATACCTTTTCTGCTGTGCAGTATCAGAACCTCGACAAAATCTCCCCTGAAGTTTTATCAAAGCTAAGTAGAATATATTTTCAGCATATTTTGTCTTGGTTATTCTACTAATCAGGGGGAAAAGAAAGAACCTTTCACCTTTATCAGAAAATGGATGTCATTTTGTATTTATGAAGTGACTAGAATCAGTGACACTCAGGTTTTCTTCTTAGGAATAATGATTTATCTAGTTCTGTCCTCTCTGTTTACACAGTTGATTACTCCATTTAAATGTACACTTTTCCATTGGTCTTATTGTAGACTTAATCCACGGCTGTTATAAACTGATGAAACTCTTCTGGGACTCCCATTTTGTTTGAGTATCTGGATCTAAAAGTGAATCCATAATAAATTAATGGGATTTTTTTTTTTTTTTAATAAATAACACGCTCCAGAGAGTGTGCTAGATTTCCAGTAAGCCTTTTTGCTGATACACTGTAGAACCTAGAACTGTTTCTTACTTTCAGAAAAAATGGAATGTGGGCCAACATCTTTCATGTGAATGCAGAGTAGAAAATTGTTATGATTATAACAAAATATATATCTAGGCTAAGTATTATTTATTATATATCTAAGCAAAGTATTTCTCATTTATTGATTTAAATATGGAAAACTATACATTTGAAATCTGGGGAACATTTAGGGGCATAGTATATTGGCTCAAAATGTGCATATTAAGAAACCTATTGCACTATTTTATGTATTTCTGAGAGAGTAAACTCATTAAATGTATTCTTTTTGTTGCAAAATTCTGAAGCTTGCTTGCAGTTGTCATCATTATTCTGATAACATAAAAATATTCTATGTATAAAAGTAGTCTCAAGAAACAGAACATTGTACTCAGTGAAAAATCCATTCTGTCAGTCAAAGCAGATTTGTTAAACTCTACTGAAAGAAGACAGGAGAGAAAAGTCTTTATTTTATCTTATGATTACTTTACCTTAACTCTCTGCCCTAAAGAAAAAATAAAAATCAAAAAAGGTAAGGAAAAATAACAGTGAGAATGAATCACCAGATGAGTTACAGCATAATCACTGACGGAAGAACAGAGACTGATAAAGGTAATAACGTTTCACTGTCTTCTTAAAAGAACTTGAAATTAACTGGTAAATACTAAACTAAACCCAAAAGATAAATCTGTGATTAGAATTATAGCTACTGTTCCATAGAGAAATTTTAGTTTCTGCAGACAGGCATTATACATGATTGAAAGAAATATTACAGAATGTTATACACAAGAATGTAGAAATAGCCAAATACCACTTAAAACGAACATGACTGCCTTTGTGCAGGTAGCAACATGGTGTACAAGTTTGGCATCACTGAAGTCAAATGAATAACTTCTATTCTTAGTATCTATTCAAAATCCTTATGGGATTTTGACAAGCTTTGACACCATGACTCAAATTATGGTTAATCTGTCACTCACTCTTCCTTGAAGTCTTGTCATTCCTGTAAGCCGGGGATTCCTGACCTCCCTAAACACCAACTCATATTAAAACCAAATTCATCAATTAACTTTTCTACCTGTCCTGAGACAGTTAAGCAGGCAGCAAGGCGGAGTAAAGAGACATTGCTCAACAAAGAGTAAACACTGCCTGTCCATTTTCTGGGATCCAAAGATCCTAGCTACAGCTTCCTGGACACAATATTGCTTTCTGACAAACATCTGTCCGTGGTTGCTAATTGTCTACAGACCAAATATCAATTATTTTCCACCTATCAAAATCATGCATTTTGCTTCATGGATTCTTGGCTTATTTACAGCTACCATAGGGGAGGATTGACCATTCATTCTTGGTCTGTTATATTCTTAAGTTCCAGCACTGTTCAATTGAATATTGGGTTGCAGTCATCATTATCTTCTCAACTTTAATATTTGCTAGAATAAGAACAGTGAAGCAGCTGAGAACTTCCCTGTAAATTGTCATGTACGCATTTTATGATCAATTATGCAAGTTTACACCAGTCAGCTCATGATGCACACAAGTATCTGTCTATACCTGAAAATAGCTACTTGAGTTTGTGAATACATTCTACTTTCCATTACACATATGAATTTCAATTTTTGCTCTGCAAATAATGTACCAAATGTATATTGACCACAGGCTTGACATTTCCAGCATTTTGTGGAGGCAAATTGCTCGTCCAACATGCACTGTATTCTAGCAGGGTAAGAACCATGGAGTAGCGTTGTGCCCTAATTATTGGGAATGCAATCAGCAAACCTGACACAAAAATAATAAGTGAAAATGCTGTGCAATTATGTTTATTGTTTGATTATCTATGTGCAGTTAATACCAAAGGGCTAAGTAAGTGTTAATTCAGGTTGTGTAAGCCATGAAAATCACAATTAATTTTACTCCCAAAGTTTCTGAGGCCTTGAAATTTTGCTTTTCATATTAAAAAAATCCTTTTTTTTTTTTTTCCTGAAGACAGACTCTGCAATGAGACCTCCTGGATATAATGTTTCCTTATCTAGATTAAAACATTATCTGGTGGAAAAGACTATTTTCATTCTTTTCGGGATACATCATAAATTCCAAAATGTCTAAAACTCATGATTTTTCTTCTGCTCTGTCTTTACTTGTTCATTACTAATCACTGTTTGATTCATTTACCATCAAAATCAACAACTTTTAGATTCTCTACATATGTATATTTGTACGTACTTAAAGTAATACTTTAACTACACCTAATAAATGGTCTGTTCTATGACCAAATACAATAAGGAAATTTTTGCATCTTGTACTGTAACACAGTACTTGTGCAGGGTTATACTGTATTGTGGAGGGATTCCAAAATAATGGAATTATATAATTTTTTTCATCCAGAAGAACTTTGAGATTATATCTCAAATATAATAATTCTCATTGTTTTATTTGTAATATGTTAATCCTGTTTAGCACAGGTCCTGAGAATTTTCAGAGTTTGAATACTAACTCACCTAAACTATTTCCTATTTTTTCCATCCTTTCCAGTCAGTTCCATGCACTTTGTAGAAAAAAATATTTTTTGAAACCTGAACTGATCAACTCTTGGCTTTCAATTTGTTTGTCTCTTCTCCAGTATTTCATCAAATGGATGGTTTTGCATTTGGTATTCAAATGCAGTTTGAAGTTTAGCTTTTAGAAGCAAAATAGCATTTCACCTAACAACCAGAAGAAAAATATTCTGTGCATACCATGGTCTGCTATGGGCAGAAGTGACTGGAAATGGCAAAAATCTCTTTTTGGACCATTTTGGATGCACATCACCCTTGCTCCAACTTGCTCAGCCTCAGTTACTCATTTAACTTCAGTGAGTCTCCCCTGGAGTCACTTAATGACACGTAGTCATATTTCATTTCACAATACCTCTGATATGACTTCTGGAGTCCAGCTGTGCCAGAAGGTCAAACTCACAGGCCAACTGTAAGAAATAATTATGTTTAAAAAAAGGTAAATGTATCTAAATTATAGCTGAAGAAGGTGCTTAGAGTCCTCTTTTCTGGATCTCCTATGATTCAGCTGAGTGACTAACACTCACAGCTGATCTTACACAAATTTGTGCCCTGAAAAATTTAACAGGCTGTTTATTTGCCTCCTTACACATGTTTTCTCTTCTCCTTCCTCTTCATTGTCTGTTGCATTCCAAATTATAACATGTGGCAAGATACAGAATAAATACCATTTCAAATGAAATATATCAAATATTTTTGAGATTTAAGCATCATGAAGGAGGTGTGTGCATCATGGAGAAGGTCTGCCAAGGTACACATGGAGGAGTTAATGGATGAGGGAAATTTGCAGCTCACTGATGCAACAGGGTAATTAATTGCATGTCACTATTGGGCAAAGGCAGACTTTGACTTGTCCATTATTTAATGGACTGCATGGTTCAATAAAACCTGTGCTTTATTTAAACTTGATCTAAAGTCACAATAATGCTTTATTTTGTTCACATGAATATTTTTTATTCATTAAATTAAAAGTTAAGTTTCATTGTTGTGTTAGTATGTTGCATTATAACAGCATCAGTGACATAAGAACCCAAAAACGCATGAACAAATTTGATATTTCTGACATCCCAAGTGAATATCCTTTCCCCACTAGGGTGCTTGTGTTGTGTTCTTTACAAAGAAGCACAATAAATTTTGGATGAAACTCAGATATCAGAAATGTGATCCAAATTTTTCACAAAACATTCTTGACAGCTTGAGATTCGTGATAAAAGTGGGGTTTTTTTGTTTGGTTTTGTTTGTTTGTTTGTTTATTTTTGTTTGTTTGTTTGATTTTTTTGTTTTGTCTTTGTTTTTTGTTTCATATTTTTCCCTGTACTGAGCTCGTAGCATTATTTGGAATCCAGCTACAATATTAGCCTCTAGCATCCTGGTGAGAAGTCTCTGTAGGTTTGAGGCAGACAGGAGCTCTGAGCCTCTCGGGCTGACAGGAAAGAAAATTGTAGTGCAGCGTAGTCTAGAGATTGAGGAATAACTTTATCATGACTTTTTGCCCTTAGGACAATCAACTTTGATATGCATATCCTACTTTAATTCGATAAGGTTTGGAACTACTGCTTATTGCAAACAGTAGGTAGTGCAATAGATTCCAATTCTTCCCTGCTTATTCCAAGAGAAGAATGGGAAAATAATGAGACAATTTAACAGGTAGCTATGATAGAAGATACATGCAAATATTGATCCCTGGGACTCTGACAGAAGAAAGTATCATATAAACTCAGCAAAGTCCTTATTTTGTATCTAATGGGAGAAATTCTATTTGTGACTTCTAAAACCATCACTGATTTCTTGTTGAATGCCCAGAGATGTAGATTATATAGCACTAAAGAATTTCACATATCAGCTTCTGACATTCAGTATGCTTTTACTTGAAAGATGTAAGTACAATAATTGTAACATTCATTCCTTATTTTGCTAGTATCCTGTAAAACTCAGACCTCACTTAAATTTGTAGCTGTTACTTCACTGAAAGGAGTTATAAAGCATTTGATATTCTTTAAATCATGAGGCTTCACCACACAGGGCAAGCCTTATCTGACCAACCTAATGACCTGCTATGATGGAGTGATTACATCAGGGGATGAACTTCAGGAGGTTCAGCAAGGCTAAGTGGAAACACTAGGGAAACAAAGGCTGGGAGATTAACAGATCCAGAGCAGCCCTGCTGAGAGGGACTTGGCAGTGCTGGTGGATGGGTGGCTGGACATGACCCAGCCATGGGCACTCACAGCCCAGAAGCCAAACGTGTCCTGGGCTGCATCCAGAGCACCGTGGGCAGCAGGGCAGGGAGGGGACTCTGTCCCTCTGCTCTGCTCTGGTGAGACCCCACTGCAGTGCTGCATCCACATCTGGGGTCCCAGCACAGGAAGGACATGGAGCTGTGGGACCCAGTTCAGAGGAGGGCCACAAAGATGATCAGAGTGCTGGTGCACCTCTCCTGTGAGCAAAGGCTGAGAGTTGGGGTTGTGTTGTGGTTTAACCCCAGCCAAGCAGCCCCGTGGATCTGCTCTCCCCTGCCAGAGTGACTGGGGAGAGAATCAGAAGGGTAAAAAAAAAGCTAGAGAATTTGTGGGATGTGATACAGACAGTTTAGCAGAGAAAGCAAAAGCTGTGCACACAAGCAAAGAATGAATTCACCCCTTCCTACGGGCAGGGAGGTGTGCAGCTATCTCCAGGAAAGCAGGAGCCCATAACATATAATAGTTACTTGGGAAGACAAATATCATCACTTAAAATGTCCCCCCTTCCTTTGTCTTTCTTCCTTCCACTTTATATACTGAGATGATGCCACATGGTCTGGAATATCCCTTTGGTCAGTTTGGGTCACCTGTCCTGGCTGTGTCTCCTCCCAGGCTCCCACACACCCCCAGTCCCCTCAGCAGTGTGAAAAGCAGAAAAGGCCTTTGCTCTGCATAAGCCCTGCCCAGCTATGTTGTCAACCCTGTGTTCAGCACAAATCCAAAGTACAGCCCATTCTCAGCTGCTGTTAATAAAGTAAAATGTACTACAGATTAAACCAGCACCAAAAGGCTGGAGAAGATGAGGCTCTGAGGAGAGCTCATCGCAGCCTTTCAGTGCTTAAATGGGACTTACAAGAAAGATGGGCAACAAAATTTTTTGTAAGGCATATTGCAATAAGATAAGGCATAATAATTTTAAATTGAAGAAGGATGGTGCAGATTAAATGCAAGGAAGAAATTTTTTACAATGAAGGGGTAAAACACTGGACGACATTTCCCAGATAGATGATGGGTGTCCCATTCCTGGGAGCATTCAAGGCCAGGCTGGACGAGGCTCAGAGCAACCAAATCTATTTGAGAAAATCCCTGATCATTGCAGGGGTGTTGGTCTATATGGCCTTCAAAAGTGCATTTCAACCCAAATTTTTCTATGATTCTATGTATATGATTAAGACCTTTTTTCCTTGTTACATGTACTTTCTATATTTTTCAGAGTAAGAAGGAGAATGACATAGTGAAATTACTTTGGTTCTCAGGAAATAGTCTCTTAGGCAGCTGCACTTACCACCATCCAAAAGGCTGTGTTAAACAGAATGGAGGATTCTTTAACTCTGTGTTTATTTAGTTGCTTTTTCAATTATGAAGTATGTATGGGTTAAGCAGAGGAAAATAGAAAGCAAAGTTCATTCTAATTTGGAATGAAAGTTTTCTCTGGTTTCTCTCTTTTTCTCGGTATATCTTCTCTGCTTCAGTTGTGACCTACTGTCATATGCATGTGTCTTCTCCATTTGACAAATTGCATTGAAAACGTCACATTTAATTAAGCAGAGTCATGAAGTGTTACTCTTTGCACACAATAGCAATTCTGTGGTTATATTACATGGCTGACAGAAGCACTATTGCATTTTTTAAATGAATTTGAAAAATTAGAACCTTCCTTACTACTACTAAGATTTCATAGAAATAAAAGTGAGCCTATTTTAGTACAACATTAAATATCTGGAGAAAAAAAGCAAAATAAGGACTTCTGTGTCCTTAACACTGGAAATTAAGAATCCATCCAAAAAATGACATGGGGAAATTATGATTAGAAACATATTCTGTGAAAAAAAATTACAGCAAGTTATTCTAGAAGAATCAATTTTCACGTTGATGCCATCTTGAACAATACATCAAATCAGTCATTAGCTGGCTAAATAAAAGAATCCTCAGCCAGTACATTTCAGGATTCTTTTGTAAAAAACACCCCAAAACACTTAAAAGAAGACATAAAAATAGTTCTGATAAATACAATTCTGGTGCCACAGTGACTAGAGCAGTACACTAAGTTTGCAACTAGAAATATAAAATGAAAGACTGTCCTAAGGGTGACTTGAGGCCTTGCAAATATATTGTGAGTACAAAAAATCCATTTCTGAAGGCTAGGGAATTATGTGCAGTTGATCAATATAAGAGCTAAATGGGGCTTTATTATATGTCCAGATGGCTGTAGTAGGTTATGATCCCCTTCTTGTCTACACAATTCCTCATGAAAAAGAAGATTTGAAGAAGGGATGATTTTTGCCCAGATATCACTCTGACATAAGGTGGGATGTGGCTGAAACACTCAGCTGCACTTGGGACAAGAGAAGCACTCATGGGTGCCCTGGTTTGGTTTGCTATTTCTAGAAAGAGAGGAACCAGAATAGTTTAATTTGGGGAATATGATTAAGAACTATAAATGGATGTTATGAAGAGAGATATAAAATAGTCATAACTTCTAAAAATGTCTTTTTTTATTGGCTTGCAGGACCATTTCCAAAGATCAATGGAGAAAATGTTAAATTACCTAATAGCTGTCATCTGTACCTTGTGCCTTACAAGCATGAGGCAAAATTATTTTTCTTCCTAAAAATGGTACTCATTCATTCAGTAAGAGTTACATAATACTAGGAATTTATGCAGGAGTTAGTCTCTACATTTTAAAACAATTCTGAAAGTAATTGGTTTTGTTGCTATATCTACACAAAATGTAGTCTTTAAACTAAAATTAATTCTTGATTGCCAAAGTTTGATCATTTCTCTGTATAAAATCTGAAGCGAATTCTATGATATGCATTTTTTCTAAATCAGATGTATTTTTCAACCATGTCCTTTATATGATACACTTAGGATGTACAGTCTTTGGGACATTAAGAAAAAAAATTGGGCACCCTTTATGTTCATTTTAGTTTTGTTTTGAATATGTGTGGATTTCCTCAAAAAGATTGATAAAAATAATAAGAGTTTGGAACTGTGGTTAAACTACATCCTTTATTTTCAGATCTGTAAGAATATATGAAAGTATCAATTGATTCTTTCAGAAGCACATTAAAGTGTATTTTTCCACTTTGATTTAAAAAGGAATTTTGTATTTTTCAGAGAGAGAAAAAAACAATAAGAAGGAAAATTTAAACCTAAGACAGAAATAAAGTAAAAATCAAGTTTTGGTGAAAAAAAAATTAGAAAGAATTTCAAGATAAAAATTGTTTTAAAAACTCATCAATTAAAAACTAATTAGAAGTGTTGCACCAGTGTTTTTGGGAAAGAAAAACCAATCCCTAGCACAATACATTCATTTAGGTGGAAAATACATTAAAGAGTTTGTGTTGAAAAGAAGAAAAAATAGCTAGTTGAAAGAAAATAGTCAAGAAGAAGTGGTATTCAATAAAAATCAAGATTTTTCACAGATTTTTCACAAAATTCACTTCTAAATGCTGTACATGACTTTCCATCTATATTTACATTGTAGTTCAGACACCTCAAAGTGACAGTACTTTCAGAGCCATATCCTGAAACCAGAGCAGTGGTACACTTTTACCTCCACAAAGACATGTTCCAACCTGACTGGAACCACAGCATGTAGTTCTGAGAACTGATATGCAGTTGTGAGTTCAGTAAGGCAGACATAGATGAAGAAAATGAAAAAAAAAAAAATTGAAAATGAAGCAGAAAGGCGAAGAGAATAATTGACATAAATAATATTAAATAAATGAAACCCCAAAAAGTAACAAGAGTAGAGAAATAGATCAACCTTTAGAGATCAATAGATTAATATGCAACTGAACAAAAAGAAAATCTTTAACATGTCCTAACAGTAGGTAGAATTATTGCCATATTTCATCAGGTTCTTCAGTAACCTAGCTAATATAGACTAGATATGTAGTAGCTGGGATATGCCTAATTACAAGGTTCTTATTTAGTTTAGTTATCTTAGTAATTTTGCTAAATGAACAAATTCTATTTTTTACAGATATTTGCATAATTATTTAGAGTTTTTTTTGGTTTTTTAAAAATTTTTTTTCATTTACAGTGTTTCTCTGTATAACAGGAGGAAAGAAAAAGAAAGGAGAAAAAAGAAAGAAAGTGAGAAATATGACTCAATAAGAAAGGTAAAGGTAGCTTTACTGGTTAAGAAAAGGTAAAACAACTATTTTCAATGGGAAAATATTTCACCCATATTTGTGTCTAGAGTCAGAAAATAATTTAAGCTGGAAGAGAGAACCAGAGAAACCTCTGCTCAAAATAGGATCAGCTCTACAGTACTTTTTCTTAGGAGACAGATATTAGGCTAGGTGATTCTAGAGAGTGAATGTCATTTCATCTAAAGCAAATTAAAGTAATGACAAAAAGCTAAGGTGTTGGTGTGGAGACAAGATTAATAATTCCTGTTCATGGGGATGAGCTGTTGCTACATGCTCAACAGAAGAGCTTCAAGAAAAGGAGGATCCTATTTTAATTTTTAGGTAAAAAAGTGAAAGGCACACTTTGTCTTGCAACTTCAAATTTCCAGTCAATTCAGGTTTTCTAAAATTAAATTCAACTGCAGAAATTCTACAGTAATTTATTTAAATTACTAAATGCAAAACCAAAATTAGTTTCCTGTAGTATTACATCAAAGTTTATTGTCAGGGAATTTTGAGATAAGTACTTGTAAAAGCATAGGCAACCCACTAATTTGTTTTAAGATTTTTCTTTACTTCTTTCACATTTTCCCTCTGCAGAAGATAAACACTTTTTACATTAGACACCTTTTTTTTTATTATCAGACGTTACTTTCAATTTTGTTTTCTGAACTCTTTTTGCAAGTGCATAAGGAAACATTTTTGCCATTGTATAAAATTTGATAAAAATACATCATGGCATAATCAAGGGACTGTTC
>JANRMJ010000088.1:45793266-45816241 GCA_025584955.1 Alethe diademata
GGTTTTCTAAAATTAAATTCAACTGCAGAAATTCTACACTAATTTATTTAAATTACTAAATGCAAAACCACAATTAGTTTCCTGTAGTATTACATCAAAGTTTATTGTCAGGGAATTTTGAGACAAGTACTTGTAAAAGCATAGGCAACCCAATAATTTGTTTTAAGATTTTTCTTTACTTCTTTCACATTTTCACTCTGCAGAAGATAAACACTTTTTACATTAGACACCTTTTTTTTTATTATCAGATGTTATTTTCAATTTTGTTTTCTGAACTCTTTTTGCAAGTGCATAAGGAACTGGGAAACATTTTTGCCATCGTATAAAATTTGATAAAAATACATCATGGCATAATCAAGGGACTGTTCTGACCGTAAACGTGACAGTCACCCAGGGACCACACGATGACTCACCATCACTGAGGCTGCAGAGACACTCAGCTCAGTAGCTTATTTAAAGTTAATATCGTTTCCCTGTCATTTTCATCAGGCCTTGCTGACAACTCCAAAAATAGTCCTTGGGAAAGCATATACAAACCCAGAAGAGAAAAGGGAAAACACTGAACATAGCCAACATGAGATGTTTGTGATGGAGTAACTGGGACATGATAAATTAAAACTGTCACGTAGGAGAAGAGCCATTTCGAGTGAGTGTTATCTGTGAGTCAGATATTCCATTGTCATTGACAAAACCTAAAGCTTTCCTTAACTCAGTTGCACAAGTGTGTTAGTATATCATGGTTATCCACAAGGAATAGCTGGGATCCCTTAGCTTTATGTGTAAGTCTCCAAACCCTTTATGGCCCTTATGCTTTTCCTCTAAGACTGAACTCCAAGAAAACCTGAGAAATAAGAATCGTGATGTAGAAAGCACAGCTATATACAAGCAGGCTGCCAGTCATGTTCTAATACTGGGCTCCACCTTTTTTCATATTTGTATTTGTGGGGTTTTTTTAAAAAATACCTTTGGAAAAAGTCCACGAAAATTTTGTCTTTATTCATTACAAACAAATATTTTCAATTGTTTTGTAATAATAAGCATGGTTCTTCTGAAATGCAAAACCTCTTTATAATGCCATTAGCTTTTCCTTTCAGCTAGGATATTTTGGTGTTCTTAGGAAAGTGCAGAGAATGTTGAAATGGTTTAAAAAGAAAAAAATAGTATTGGAGTACTGGCAATTTTTGGTTATTAAATTACCTTAAAAGCTGTGATAGAGAAAGAAATAGCATCTTAACATGGGCTACTTACTATCTGTTTAATGTCAATTTAAAGAAAAATATAAGGAGTTGTCTGTGAATTTTAAAATTTAAAAGTGAAGATTACTAAGAATTTAATGTAATCTAAATGGTTGAATTGCACATTTACCTGTTTTCACTATAAATTTTACACCTGAATTCGTGTGTTAGCACATGCTATACTCCCAAAATTATGAACAATATTTTGTGAAGTGATGCTTCACAAATGCACAAGAATTCTAAGAATTCATGCCCAGGACAAGGTGTTACTTTCAACATGCAGGAACACTGGTTATTCAAAATGATCTCAGAACACTGATGCAGAAGCAATTGAAACAGAGGTCTCTAAGGGACTGTTCAATACATCTTATCATAGCTGACATGTGAACTTGTTTGCCTTTAAAAATCATTTCTTTCACACAAGGCATATTAAATCAGCCTTATTTCTTTGCTGGAAAAACTGCAGGAGACACAATACAAACAAAATATAGCTCAACTTTGGCCAAATATTTATTAGAAGTGGAAAAAATGTGGTGCATACTGTGGAGGCATGTTTTGAGATAGCCTGTTCTATTTCTAGATTAGAAAAAATATTAAGTACTATACTGCTTTGTTTACCTTGATAGGTTTTGTAGTTCTTGGCAGCTGATCTGTGATACAATCAGATTTAATTAAGCACCAAGGATTGTATTAGCTAGATACTTGAAACATTTCTAGAATAAAAGCACTTTTTCTGTGAAAAAGAGGTTATTAATAGAATGACATTATTACAACTCAGTGAAATTGTAGTTTCACATAAAGTTGAATAATAATATGCCTTTCATCTACATTTGTTACATTTTTCCACTCATTTACACTTTTAATGTGCAAATACAAAATGCTAAAAGTAGGCAAAGTTTTATTTTAAGCTCTTGCCAAAATGTTAAAACTGAAAAAAAAGCAAGCAGAGTTGGGAGGTTACTGATAATTACATATTCTTGAATATGAATCTAAACAGTGCTTCCACTATAAGCTGGTCCTGAGAAATCATTGACGCAGAACACCAGAAAAAAAAAATGAAAGCATCTAAGTAGGAAGACAAAGTATACTAATTTACCAAAGAAAACTATGGTCATTAAAATCATTATGGGATATGCTGTTTAACAACTTATAGAGTCGCCTTTCTTCATAGATTTGCTTTCAGACTGACTTAGTAACTCAACAAAAGTCTTTCATACCAACGTGATGGATTGCAAAGGATATTTCATACTAGTAAAGCATGCAAAAAGGCTTTAAATGATCCATTTGGGCACCTCAACATAATTTTCAGCCTTTTGAGAGAGTTTGTTTTGCTGAACATAGTCTTGCAGCTTTATGAGAGTGATCTAGCCCTCCTGCTTCTGTCAGAATTCTCCATTTATCACAAAGCCATGAAGAAATCTGATACAATGTGTTTTAAATTTGGCATCACTCAATAATCTAAAAAATACTCTGACTCTTTCTGGATGTGACAAGCTGATCTGTCCTCAGCTGTTGTCAGGAAGATTGCTAAATTTTGTTCCATAAGCCCATCTGCTATCGTCATTCTTTTAACAGAAATGTTAGCTAAAAATGTGGTGTCCATTTTCTCATCATACTCCTCAGGCTTTTTATTTGAAAATTGTCATTAATTGCTTTGCTATCATTATAACTATGTGCTTTATTTTACTTTTTAGTGTGACAGCCAGGAGTCAGACAATTGTCACTGATGAGAGCACTTGCAGATGGAAATGAGACCTTTAAGAGAAAGTGAATTACTGTCAGAAAGGGTGATGGTACAAACAGCAAGTTCCCTTCCAGAATAATAATGTACACATCATTATAAAGAGGATATATAGAATCAAAAAAAACCTAAAAAACTATGGCACATAGTAAAGCATGGGGGGATTTTATAAAGACATGATAAGTCCATTCTCAGTGCAAAAATAGTTTGGTACCAACACAGAAAGATAATTTTTTTTTTTTTTTGTAGTAAGTAGTCATCTAAATTTCAGTAATGGAACTTATACATGCTTGTTGTTATTACAGAAAACAGAGCACATAATTTGCAAGACAAGAAAACAAATGCTTTCTCTAAGCCATGTTGTAGACTATCAACTTTTCTTGTATGTTCATTAAGATGGTTTCATTATGAAATTGTAGCTTGAGAGACTGTGAGACTTGTACAACTGCATTTCAAAGAACAAAAGAACAGATTTCAGAGCAGGAACCTCGTTTTGAAACAAGAGTCGGTCAAACACAGTGGCACAGACTTTTACAGATATATAAAATGATGCCACAAAATTTTTATCGACTGTATTAATACCTACAGGAAAGTAGAGTACAAATATACAAAAGGTTTAGTAGCACATTATTGAAGGAATGAGTTTATTTTGCTCTGTTCTCAGGAGATATACTTCAGATTTACTCCTGTAAGGTATCTTAGTGCTCCTTGACTCTTTGTAGATTAAAATTGCCCAGTTTAAAAAATGTTTTCTTCATTTCTGTCCAGCTAGTTGAATTGTGGTTCTCATTTTTTGCAACCCTTTTGTGATGATTTTGTTTTGCATGAAGAGAGTTAATTCTCTTCACAGTAGCTGGGATGGGGCTGTGTTCTAGATTCGTGCTGGGAAGCATTGGTAACACAGGAACATTTTCATTACTGCTGAGCAGCATTTACTCAGAGTGAAGGTCTGTTCTGCTTCTCACCCCTCCCCATCAGAGAGGAGGCTGGGAGCGTACATGGAGTTGGGAGAGGATACAGACTGATGTCAACTGATCTAAGGAATACCCATAACATACGGCATCATGCTCAGCATCTGCAGATGGGAGATGGCTCTGTCCATGGGGGCTGCTGCAGGGGGACTGGCTGGGAATTGGTTGTTTAGTTGTGAGCAATTGTTTTTAAAAGCATAATTTCCCTTTCTTCTGGTTTGATTTCTCTTTGCTTTCCTTTCCATTACAATTTATGACTGTGTTTTTTGTTTCAATTATTAAACTGTCTTTATCTCAACTCAGGAGTTTTCTCACTTTTACCTTTCTGATTCCTATTATGTGGATCCAAATTGTGGATATCGTGTAGAAAGGATCCTGTTATCTCAAAAAAGTACTTACTAAAACCAGGAAAGCTGTGGAGAAGGGCAGTAAGAATGGCAAAGGCTATGGTCAATTTCCATGGAAGGAATGAGTAAGCAGACTAGGTTTCATGTATAGGAAGAGACTACATGAGACACATATTATGATACCTACAAAAAGATGAGTCACGTTCAAGGGCAAAGAGAGAGTATTTGTTCAGTGGCTGTTTGAAGACATGAGTTAGAAGGCATCCAAAGAAGCTAAAATACATGTAGTTTCAAGAAAAGAGGAGATTCCTCATACAACAGGCAAGCAAACTGTGGATCTCCTTGTTGCAGGTGGTAGTGAATATTAAAAATTTACATGGTTCAGCTGGAAATCAGACAAACTTGTGGAAGGCAGATCTGGTGAGGGTATTCAAAAGCAGGTTCTAGCTCAGGCAGACCCTCAGATGCACATTGCTGAAGATTGAAATAATACTTAGGATCATAATTCATAAATTTATAATCTGTTTTTATAATCTTTTTACCCATTTTGAGATGTGATACCAATCTTGCTCCAACTCATAATAGCTTATTAGAATGATGAGCTATATGCCCCCATCTCATTACATGTAGTAGCACCTCCATAAATGTGATTTAATACAGCTAAAATTCAGATTATCCTGGAAGTCAAAATGATACCTAGAGAGTTGAAATATAAAAGATGGATGTCAAAGAGTGGTCCTTTGCCCTTTAACCAGCTGTGTGACATCCAATATAACTGATTGCAACACCAGCTTTTTGGTGAGAAGAGAGGAAAGAAATTCTGCAAAGTAATACCAGCCATCAATATGTTCTCTATGGGCAATTCTCCAATGACAGCCCCTCGTCAGAAACACTCATTAAAGCAGAACCATGGAACTGGGGTGGCACTGAGCCCCTGAGGATATTTGTTTTCCACTGTCCCCCAGTGGAGCAAAAAAGAATAGACTCCAAAATCATCCAAAATACACTCCATATGCCTGTTCACAAGAGACAGCCCAAACAAATTTCTAGACTAAATATTCTACCTCAGTAGCGCCTGTTGTGTGATATGATCCCTGAGCAGAAGGCAAGAATGATGTTGATGCAAACCAAAACTGCTGTTAAGGTGAGTCTGCAAGCTGGTCCTGATCAGTGTCACAGAGGTGCATGTTTTCTCCTTCACTGAAATTATTTTACCATTTATCCAAAACATTTGTAAAGCGCTTGACAAGTCTAGCTAGAAGGGGCTTGAGGTACTACTTTTCCCTGAGGTGGTACAAAGGAGAGCTCAAAAAAAAGTTCCCACAAGATTAAAACAGAATTTGACTTGCAAATTTTAGAAGATCAGGAATTTGGTGAAATTTAAAGCAACATTCATTCAAAATAAAATTTTTCAAAAGGCATTGAATTAGCAAAATCTATCCATGTACCTCAAATTACCCAAATTTCAGAAAGAGGAAATTAGGAAAAGAAAAGGAAAAAAAGAGAGAAAAAAAAAAAAAGAGAGGAAAAAAAAAGATATAGCTACCACCTTGGATCCAGCATGGACTCAGCTTCCCTAAAATCCAAGGACAATAGAGACATGACCTCATATGGTCATGGCAATGATGTTTATCAGGCCAATGATGTTTATCTGTTCCTGAGGCCTCCTGTTTCCCCCACACTTGCCTTAGGTGGGGCTTCTGGTCATCCAGCCACTCTGAGAGTTAAAATATTTGCATAAATTTTTGACTTTCCATACTTTTTAAGATTTAAATTTTGCTTATAAAGTCTTTTAAAAATTGCTAACACATTTCTACCAAGGGTCAGCTATTACTTTTTCCTTTTTTTAAATTTTTTATTTTTTATTTTATTTCATTTTATATGTGTGGCATTTATCAAGGCATTTTGAATTATAAAAATGCATTCAGCTGCTATATTAGATCATCTGTAGCAGCATCAAACATCTAATTTTTGCAATCATGGAAACAATGAAAATGTCAGGGTTCAGAAGAAAGTAAAAGTAATGAACATCAATATAAATGAGACATTCTGTAAGATTAAAATTACAAACAGACACCCCTATGAGGTCAGTTTTAACCTTTCTAATGCTTCAAAAGGATCTATGAATCTTACCTCTCATTTACCAAATAAAAGAGGGCTGTTCCTGATACTGCGGGATAAAACAGGATTTCTTATTAGTCATCTACCTGGAAAATATGTTGAGTCACTCACTCAGTGGCTATGAAACTAAGCTTAATAGAATAATGTCCACTTCATTAAAGGTTTTATTTTTTTGTTTGGTTTGGGTTCGGTTGTTTTTTGGTTTTTGGGTTTTTTTTTGGTGAGAGCTTTCTCATTGTTTCTGTACTTATTCAAGTAGTGACATTGTAGAATGTCTTTCAGGTTACTAAATTGACTTATTACTGATAGAAATTTTAAGCCTAAATTGAGCTCAATTTCAGTTTCACACAAGTAAATCTGCAACATATAGTTTTAGCTGTAAATTGATTTTTAAAAATTTGTTAAGAATAATCATGAAATAGTTTTTTAGTGAGACAGTTTCTATAACCCAAACCATCACTGCTTACTGTATATTTACAGAAATTTCTTAATGGATTTCATAAAGCTGACTTCCAAGACTCTACCTCAAAACTAAACTGGATTGTACAGTCATCATGTGCTTAAATACAATGCCCAGGAGCCAGAAAAGCATCAGCACAATAATTAAAATTAATTAGGATGAAACCAGTTCAACAGTCTAAACAACAGCATTATCAATCAAGCTTACCCACAAGACATTTTAGTCTGCTGGGAATAAACATGTTTCAGAGTCATAAGACCTCACTGCAACATAAAGTCCAGGGAGCCCTGACTGAGTATAAAAATCATTAAAAGACTAAACAATCTCTGTTCTATATACTCTGTCTCTGTGACAAGTACAATTATAGGTCACTGCCGGTTTCTTTTCATCAGAAGCACAACCTGCTTTAAGGAAAGATGAAAAGTATCTTGTCACTCAGCATTACTGGTCAATATCAGCAAAGAAAAGGAATAAAGCATGTATTGAGCAATCAAGAAATTTCATGGTAATAGAGAACTGGCAAAGCAGTACTGTATTCAGAATGGAAAAAAAATGTTAAGTAGCATTTATCAATACATGAACCATGCACTAAGAAATCTTTTCTGGGTTTGAAAGTCCTCAGTCTTTCAACCTTACTGTTTAAAGATGCTGGAATGAGATGTCTTTGGAAATTACAGTTATTCTTAATGAAAAAGAAATTATTTCTCTAGCTGAGAAACAGGCAAAAGAAAAACTTACTTAAGCAGCAAGAACATGTGGTATTTCAGCAGTTATGCAGAAGAGTAATTTGATATCCTGTGAAGAAAGGTATGTTAGATTATAATTTCAAAATACCATCACTAATTATTATCGCTAAGAACAACTTGCCATGGAGAGAATGGTTTATTATAGTGGAACTATATAATTCGCACATTAATATGTACACTGTGTTTACCAAAAATTTTTTCTTCTTAGTGTCCACCTAAGATTTTTTTCCCTCTCAGTGTTAAAAACAACCTTACTCCTAAAGCTTCACTAGGTAGAGTAAAAGAAAGACTTTGTTCTTGTATTTGTAAAAGCAAGGGCAGGTTGAATTGAGAGTTTCTGAAACTCCTAGATTGTTCCATTCCATTATGACAAGTAAAATAATCCAAGCAACAGACTTAATACACGTTATGTTTAGACTAGAAGTGCATTGAACTGAGAGACTCTCACTCTGATTATTTAACTCCTATGATTTCCTGTTTTACACATGTCATTGTCAGCATGTGAGCTACAGCTCTGTAATCCTAAAACAACTATAGCACAAGGCAGTGGTTGTGTGGTAACTCTAGAAATGAGAATCACAGAAATAGATTGGTGGGGGGAAAAGCTACCTTGGACTAATGCACAGGATAATTTCTTCTAGTGAAACAGTTTGATTTTATGCCGGTTGTGAGCATACCTAAGGGTCCTTCATCACCTATTTTTATTCATGATAGCACAAAGGGGAACTGTGTAAACATAGCAGGTTTGGCAGAGCTACTACATGTGTGGCAGTGCCATGCCAGGGTTGTTCCAGAAGGGGTCACTTGTACATAGAACTCTTTTCCACAAAACGATGCATTTGGAAGGAAAAGGGGTTTCATGATTGCCAGAGGTTTCCACATTCAATAAGTTAATATAGGAAATATCTTTCATTTTGTGTCCAAACTGAAAATTTAATGGCACATTCCAAGTCTCCTTCCTTCCTCCAGGTTCAACATTTCCAAATCAGTTCCAAGCACACTGTTGCAGAAGCAACATCTTGTAGACCTACAGAAAAATGACACAGCATAAACTACAGATTCAGGAATATGTCAGCAATTATCTTCACAGAAACTAAAATATGATACCATCAAGCTCAAGTTGGTTTACTGCCATACATTTCAACATGGTGCTTTATCCTAGAACATTTAAATCAAACATGCAAGTCCCAAGTGATGGAAAGGAAAGATTAAAAAAAAAAAAAAAAAAGACACAAAACCAAAGCTTGCATTCTAAAAACCTGAAAAAAATAAAAATTACAAATCCAGATACAAGTAAGATGCAATTTCCAATTATGTTTACATTACTCATTTCCCCACATAAGTCTTACTAACTTAAATGGTAATTTGTTTTGGCTTAGGCGACTGTAGATACCAAATTATTTTGGGGCATATTCTGGATAACTGGATTATTATGGATTTGAAATCCAGTCACAAAGGTACTTAAGCAATCTATACTGTAGCAGAAATATTGGTACCTGAATAAGCAACTCTAATTAGTATTTCAATTAAATTGTGTTCCCCGATTAATTACAGATTTAAAAGAAATACCACGTTTCCTGAAAATGAAAGATCAAGTTCTCGTGGAAGAAAAAAGGACAGAACTGCCCGCAGAGAGTCAGCATTAAGTTTTCAGATAAATCTTCACATCCTGCCATGCTAAATTTCTCATAAATCCATGAGTGTCACTTCCATAGTTTGTCTACTGCTTTCCTGTAACACACCCCCAAAACAATAAGTACAGAGAATACAATTTATGCTAAAATTCTGATGAGTATTGTGTTAAAGAGTACATATTGCCTCCAGGCATGCTCAAATTATTAAGTTTCAGTCTATAACCATAAGACTGTTTCATGGAACCTTTGCTTTATGGCAATAAAAAAAGACATTAGTGCTCTTTTACAAGAAATAAGAGAGATAGAGTCATTAGTATTTGTACAGCAACCTAGTCAATACAGTGATTTAGTAACACGTTTGCATACACTTTAATTATAAAGTTCACAGAAATAATGCATTACCTGAAAACCAAGAGACATTTTCCCTCTTAATGTAGGTCTACTGAGAGCTATTTCCATGGATAATTTGATCCTAAATTCTACTGACTATGACAAGCTGCTTAATTCACGCAATTATTTTAAATTAATAACTATCTGTTTCCTAAACAAAAAGAAAGGGCTGAAAGAACTTTCATGAAGAAAATTGCCAACCAGGAAAAGCGGAAAAGGCATTTAATCTCAACTGCCTAGATATTCATGCAATTCCAGCAGGCATGCAGGAGCTGAAGGGATGCCAGAAGATGTACAATGCACATCTTTGCTCCAGGAGGAAAAAGCAAAGAGAAGCTTAGGCAATGTCTTAAAGCTCAAGAGAGACAGAGGCAAGCAAGGGGACATCTGAAAAACGAGGGTTCTTCCAAAGCTCAGGGATCACAGTCTGAGAACTAAGTTATGAACTTCTATTTGGTTAGTGTTTGAAAAAGTTTTTGCTCTTTTAAATGTATCCTTATTATGGTTTTATAGCCTCTTCTGATCACAAGGCCTACAGATAGGTAGCAGTTTAGCTTTTACCTGACAGATGAGAAAATCCATGCTGAGAACTGTTCAGATAAGGACAGAACAAGGCACCAACTGCAAGGTCAGGTACTAAAATACTGAAAAAAGAGAAGATACCATTGGATTTTACAGCACTGATTGGTAGAAAAATCAGATTTTCAATTTGATGGGAGTTATCAAACAGAGATACATAATTACATTGTCATAATAACAAAGGAGGCAATGAAAATTGAGTAGCGTTACTTATGTTTTTCAAACATTAAATATATGGTTATTTATGAAAATAAAATGTCCTGGCTACTCTGGGCACTTATGTGACAAGTAGAAAATGGATGCAAATATTTAAGTATTAATACATCCATAAAACTGGAAAAAGTTCTCGAAACTCTTGGTTCTTGAGGAAGCTGAAGCCTAATCCTCCTTCTGGTTTGCTTTTTATTTAGAATGCTTGTCTAGAGCTCCAACAGCAGTCAGTTGTACAAACTTTGACAACTCTACATTTACTAATCTCAAGAACCTCAAAAACATCTGTTCAGAAAAGAAAATAATGCAGAATAACATTGCAAAATAATTGAAAAATTATAGATACTGAGATTGAAGCAGTGCTCAGTGTATTTCATGTGTTGCCTTACATTTAAACTGCATTTAAGCTAAAATTGTTTAAAGCATATTTACTCTGTCTTCATATTTCTGTAATAATACATATATTTAAGCTTTTGGTTTTATTTCTGCTTTTTTGTTTATTTTTTTTTTCTTTTTTTAAATGCACCACAACTAACAAAATCTCATTAAAGAAACAAGAGCTGACACTTAAGATCCTGAGAATGTAATAGTGTCCTTATTTTACGATGGAGGCAAAATTAAGACAAATATTTGCACTGCCATATTATATTGTTATTTTCAGAGTTCTGTAAATCCACACAAAACTACAGAAAGAGGTATGAAAGTCAGCCCTTGCAAAGAATTTACATGGTAATGTACCAGATTCTTCAACCTCAACATACCTATACTTAAAAAGACTTTGTATTTTGTCTGTGTGACCCTGATGAGAATTCTACCAAGGCTTCTGAAGCACGTGGAAGAAGGCATGCCAAGTCACAGTACTCCTGCACAGCACCAAATTTCCTGTACTCAGCCCCTCCTCTGCCTTCTTCCATGATAATCAACTTCCCCATGCACACCCATCATTTGACTAGCAACATTCAACTCAGCATGTGTCATTTAAGAGCAGGTTTGGGTTGTTACTTTTACAATCTGGTGGCGAAGTCAATATTCTGCTGGGAATAAAGATGCTGTGAATGGGGAGCTGCAGGCACTAGGGTTTTATTGTGGGCAAAGCCTACATAGGCTGCTGTGACAGACCAATTTTTTCATGCAGTATTTTAAGGAAGATGAGAAGGGCATTTAGCTCATTATTCATATCAAAAGCATAAATCCAGTCTTGTGCTATTAAGTTTCAGCATTTATTTACAGCAAGTAGTAGTGTCAGATAATTGGCTATATTTAGACAAGATAATCCATGACATGTGCTGAAGTGTTGGCAAATTTTGATTTTTTCATGCTGTACCATGTTCATGGAAAGTTTTCTAGCATTGATAATTATATGACTGCTGAATTTCTTCTAGACTGTGTAGATTTGTGTACTCCAGAATGTGACAAAAAAGGAGGAAATTTGTACTGCCATAACACTATCAATGCAGACAAAATCTAATTTCCTATACTTCTTTTTCAAATGAAAGCACACAGAAATACACCACAATAAATCCAGCATGAGGAATTTTCAAAGAAATTCTGACCATCAAAAGAATTCCTTTACCTGACTATTTTTATTTATACCTATGTTTTCTTGAAAAAAGTCTCTTCCTACTTCCTGCCAACTTCATTCCAAGCACTCTTCTGGGATCTGGTAAAAGAAAGCACTATAGGTTCTAAATTAAATTTGCTCTATAGCTAACCATGAATATAGAAAAAATACTTGCATGCATGTTTAATGTTGTCATGTCTTCCAATTCATTATGTCATGCTTACATCTCTCACTCATAAGGTGTGTTATAAACATTTTATAGTTCAGTAGTGTAAACGAAGCTTGAGTTATTTCCAGACAAACAGACTCTGAGGTGAGCCCAGGAAACCATTCCTATGAAATTTTTGAAGGAGTCCCTTGTATTCTCCAGTGCAGGAGTTATGTGACCGAATAGAATTATTTTGTAAAGGCTTTCTGCTATCTAGGTTGAACTACACCGCACACTTCAAGGCACCTATAATACCTGAAAACTATAGATAAACCATTTCACTGATTATATGTTTGTTCTGCAGTACCTGCTCAAAGTCCCTGTCTAAATTATTTGATATAAAATTGATTTCAGCTAAAGAATTTTTCCCCTTTTGTTCTGTCAAGGTTGTTATTTCTTTGTGAGATATTTTCTTTTGAAGCTGAAGGAAAACCGAGAAGTGTCAGCACAAATACCAAATATTTCCACTAGCTTTGATTTCTCTAGTGCTTCATCATAATAACTGTTTTCCTTCTGCCCTCATTTACACCCCTTGATATGAATGACCTTTCCCAGTTGCTTCTCCTGAGAGCATTATACGGTGGCTGTGATTTAGCTGCTCTCTTCTGTTCTCACTGGAGAGGTGACCACAGCAGGCCAACTGAAATGCTTTTGGAAACTATCTCAAGCAAACCAAGAGAGAAGGCTGTCATCCCAAACCTCATTTACCTTGTGTTTGCCTGAGCACTGTTTTTCTTTCAAACTTCTGCACAAATAGAAAAGTTTTCTTGTGGACAACAAATGCATTTTGAGCCAGCCCCCAAACCGAGGCTGTTAGAAAAATACAGATTTCAAGCCTCCATGATGCAGGGGTGAAGGCTGCCAGTGCACTCCTACATTCATCATATATGGGGGCTGCTTGCTGAGTTGGCTGCTTTCATTCCCAGGGAAAAAAAAATAGATTATGGAATATGAACTCTCTCTTATTTCTTTAAACAAACAAGTGGTATGCAACAACACTGCAAAATTATGCAAATTACCTTGTCACACATGTCAGACTGACAGTTCCAGAGAGACTGGAAATTGCCAAAGATTTTCTAGCCCTAGGCAGACAATGCCATTAGAGTATGGCTTAGAGCCATAAGTCCCTCACTTTCTTTAGACTACCACTTTCACAGACTGTTATTTCAAATAGATGTGCTCAGTTTTGAGGGCTTTATTGGTTTTGGTTTGTTGTGGGGTTTTTTTGTTATTTTTTTTTCTTTTCTTTTGTCTACATATGGTATGCAGTATTTAGACTTGCATGCAATGGCATGAAAAACAATCTAAATTAACTAGAAGCAATGTACCATTAAAATCTTCAGACTGAGCTGCAGGTCGTGGCACAGATGGGCTGCCAAATATTTGTCACAACATGTGGCCTATCACCAGCATGTATTTCAGGCAAAATTGTTAGTGAATCAAAATAACCAGACAAGCGATTTAAGAGAGCTGTATTAAATAATATTATTTCCCTTCAAATAAGGGAATATAAGCTCAGGAGAATCTAATTCTTATGTTGTATACAAAAAATCCCCTGCTATTTTACTTAAACTGATCACTTCTATTTCAAAGTCTCTTCATGTTTTCCAAAGAGTGCGGGTACGTGTATTTTATAGCTTTAAGGAAAATTAGATATATTGAAATATTAGATAATAGAATCAATCACATCATAATTACAATTCCCCAGAGACCTGATTTTGGCAATTTTAGTTTGACTTCCTCTTTACTGCACCGGGAAGACGGGTCTGAAAATGAGCAGAAGAATATACCAGTGGGTCTCAATCTATGTGCTGAGCAGCAGTAGAAAAGAGCAGTCTTCCCATGCAAAAAAAAAAAATTCTATAGAATGTTCTCTAGTGATATTTCACAGCAGCACAATATTTGGGAAAAGGTGCTGCAAAAATTGTGCTTATAATTGAATTTATTTAAGCCACGAATCATACAATCCCAGTTCGGAAGTTTTTGTGGACTAAATAAATCCATATGATCTGTAATCTAGAACTACATCTGTATCACCTCTATCTATCTCTACTTGTACAAAAGCAATCACTCTGATACTGCAATGTAAGCTTTAGCATCGCAGGTAAGATTCAGCTTTCAGGCTGGGTCAAGGACAGTGGTATGAGGCTCACCAAGGCCGAGTGCCGGGTTTTGCACTTGGGTCACAACAACAACACTACAGGCTCAGAGTACTACACTACAGGGGGGGAGTCTTTGGAAAGTGCCCAGCAGAAAGGGTCCTGGGGGTGCTGGCTGAACATGAGCCAGCTGTGCCCAGGTGGCCAAAAAGGCCAATGGCATGCTGGCCTGTGTCAGCAACAGTGTGGCCAGCAGGACCAGGCAGAGATTGTCCCCTGAACCTGGCACTGGTGAAGCTGCAGCTTGGATCCTGTGTCCAGTTCTGGACCCCTCACAATGAGAGACTTTGAAGGGCTGGAGCATGGGGAAGGATCTAGAGAGTAAGCTTTGTATGGAGCAGCTGAGGGAGTTGAAGTTGTTTAGCTTGGAGAAGAGGAAACTCAGGGGAGACCTTGTCATTCTTCACAACTACCTGAAAGAAGGTAGGAGCCGGGTGGGGATTGGTCTCCCAGGTAACTAGTGACAGAACAAGAGGACATGTCCTCAAACGGTGCCAAGAGACGTTCAGGTTGGACATTATGAAGAATTTTTCACAGGAAGGGTTGTCAAGCATTGGAATGGGCTGCCCAGGGAGGTGGTGCCGTCCTCAGAGGTGCTCAAGAAAGGGCTGGGTGTGGCACTTAGTGCTGTGGTCGTTGACAAGGTCGTTATGGGTCACAGCTTGGATTCGATGGTCTTGGAAGTATTTTACAGCCTAAATGTTTCTGTGAAATCAGACTTGTGTTCAATGTGACAAAGTAAAGCAAAATATAACAAAGCAAAACTGATGATTTCATTAAGCCTGCAGCAGGATAGTTAACTTACTGCATGAAAGTATGCAGAAAACCCATTTGTCAATTTGAAGGCAGCAGTATTACATTGAACACACAAAAATGCCTGAATGAAAATCTAAGCTGTGATCTATAGGCAGAAGTAATGAAAAGAAAGCAAAATAATGGAGCAATTGAACCTGAAAACCTGATTCATATTTTCATCATGGTGAAATGTTATTTTCTTCACTGAAACAGGTATGTCTATATTGATGACTGAGACAGAGTTTTGCAGAAGCTACATTTTTAGACTATTTTCAGCTGATAGTGCTCTATTACTGCTATCATCTTTGTTTAATCATTAGGTAGAGTAAAAAAGTGTTAGTTTCAGTAAGAGATAATGCATAGGTTCTTCTGCTGACAAAGCTGAAGTGTTTCTGATTTTCAGCTGTATCTTGCTGTGACAGGCAGTTTTAAAGCAAGGTGATTTGCTCTGCTGGCTCTGGTTTTTATATCATATATTTTTTACAACAAAAGAAAGAAATTTACCTGGATAGCCTGACTTAAATACTCCCTAGAGTGTCTTCAGCCAGAGAACTGATAAACAGCTGGGAAACTAAATTTAACTTATCTCTCAAGTTTTCATTTTAAATAGCAAAACCTAACTGAACTTGTGTTTACTTGCACAAAACTTTCAAAAGGTGAAAGTCTTTTCAGTCTCCACTACAATGACAAATTTACAGCCACTGGTGGAACAGTGCCTGTGACAGCAAAGGGCTGCAAACCTGTGAGAACGGATGAGCTGCAGCACCTGCTGACACATTGAATCCCTCTCTGATCCCACAGGAAAGTGACACCTGGCAGCTGCATCAGGATGAAGAAGACTCCATTTACCTATTTAAACCAAATATTGATTCAGAACCTTTTCTGTTTCCCTATTTCATTTATTTTATAGCCATATTCCCCCCTACCCCTTTCTTCATGCTGCTGCCTGTGTCTCTGCTACCCTTTGGCATGAACAGAGCCACGGACTGCCTGTGCAGAAGTTTAAAAATGATGCCATGGTATCTCTCACAGCACTGATGAGCAAATCTGTCTGTGGAGGAAAGGGGGACTGAAGGATGCACCCCACCAGAAGCAGGATCAGGGCTAAGATGTTTTTCTGGCTGGCAGCATAGGGAGCAGCTGGCAGAAGTGTGCACAGGGGACGTTCTTACCCACGCTTGCCTTGATTTGACTTGCTGTTATTTAGCTAACTTTCATTCTTCCATGCCCCCTGCTGTCGTCCTCACTGCTCTCCCCAAAACCGGCCACAGATGAGAGTGTGCATTCCACTGTCACAGCTTATGGCACTGCATTGTTTTCCTCACTTTACTAATGTAAGCAAAAATGAGAATCAGGTAGTACGTAAGACTCAGATTCAGCTTATAATTTAGACATGACTCAGGTCATACAAACTAAGGCATTAGATAAAAATAAGAGAAATCTTGTTGCAAAATATAGATGCTGCACTGCAATTGAGCTTTTCTAGTTAGGACGTTTTTTAAAAAAAAAAGAGACAAAGAACCTATAAATCTCAGGGGCCATGTGCTTGCCTGTAACTGTTGCAGTACATTTATCATTGTTATGTAACCCTAAAAATGTTTCATTGGCTCTGTTTTCACTGGCACGAACATTTTAAATGAAAATTAATACATGCATATGTAGATCAGTCCACTGTATGTAGCTACCTGGTGGGTAATTTCCAGATGGGAATTTCTTTTTCTCTACATTGGCTTTTTTCTTTTCTTCCTTTCTTCTTCTTTTTCTTCTTTTCTTTTTTTTTCTTTTTCTTTTTTTTTTTAATAGCTCAAAAATATCATGTGAGTTATATAACTAATAAATGACACCAGAGACAAATCCTAGCCTTAGGCGCCACGTAGAAGAGATGGTAACTGTCAGCCTTGACTCCCTGGTTGTCAAATACTGAATGGGATGTTAACTCCTCAACAATACACAAGCTTGGAAATGTCACTGATATGGATGAGTCAGGGCTATTATCCTGATCCACAATAAAAATATCTCTGTGGTAGCCAAGTATTTTATCTGTACAAATTAATGTACAGTTTTAAATATGCCACTGTAAATCACTGCTAAAGTGCTCTGTAGCAATTAGGCAAGGGCTGCTGCTCTGTCATTTTGTTCTAACTGTGCAGAAACTTCAGAAAGATTGCTTGGCCATGAGGAGACCTCCTACTGCCACTACCAGATTAGGAGGTACTCCCAGGGTTGTTCTCTGCTACCGAGCAATTTCTTTCTACTGTCCTTATTTGCATTTATTTTGCATCCCTAGGTTGCTCATCTTAGGGTGGAATTTATACTAAGTGGTCTGTGTATCATAGTAGTAATTATAATAATAATACATTGAGGATATAAAACGTTTTTTTTGGTGGATGAGCTCTGAACATCATGTAGATATCCTTCAGCCTTGGAAAATAAGGGAGAATTTAAGATTTTTATGGAGGAAAATATGATTGAGTCAAAAAACTACCGAGAATCGCTGAATCGCAGAATCAGCGAGGTTGGAAAAGAACTTTGAGATCAAGTCCAACCTGTGACCTAGCACCACCTTGTCAACTAGACCATGGCATCAAGTGCCATACACAGTCATTTCTCAAACACCTCCAGGGATGGTGACTCCACCACCTTCCTTGGCAGCCTGTTCCAGTGCCCAGTCACTCCTCCTGTGAAGAACTTCCAGCTTCAACCTCTGCTGGTGCAGCTTAAGACTGTGTCTTTTTTTCCTATTCCTGATCACCTGGGAGAAGAGACCAACCATGACTCTGGCTTACTACCCCTAGGCTCATCTCTGGAGAGCCTGATTTCACCCCCTCCCTACTTTGAACCAGGTTTTAAAGCTCTTTAATCAGCCCTGCCAATTCATGGGCTAGAATCCTTCTGCCTTTGCTAGATAGATGAACCCCATCTGACCCTAGCAGACCTGGTACCAAAAAGTTGCCCCGTGATCAAAAACCCTAAAATTCTGCTGGTGGCACGAGTCCTTAAGCCACTTATTGATAACATGACTCCTGTTCCTTTCATCATTCATCTCTGCTACTGAAGGAATTGAGCAGAGCACCAGCTGCACCCCCATTTCTTAACCTGTCATGGAGAAAATAAAATACTATTGCAACGTCAACTTTTTGAGTACCACATGTGATTCATTCTTCGAGGATCCCATACAATTTCTGACTGCTTACAGGCTGCTTAAAATTGAAAGATCCAATGGAAAACTATGAGATATTTTGGCTGAAGGCCAGTGTATTTATGCCAAAGATAAATTTGCACATGAAAGGTGCAAAAGCAGTAAGGAAGACAGAAGACAAAGGTAATGAAGATAAATTAGCTAATTAAACTTGAAGTAATCATTGTCAGCCTCACAGTCTCATTATGTAAAAGAATGAATATTTCTAGTTTGGTGTAACTAGAAAAATATATCTGCAAGTTTTTTCTTGATACACCAGATGAATCTCTGATGCTTTAACTGGGTACCTAAGATGGTAGATCTAACAATACCAGCAAATGTTTTAAAAATATAATGGATTTTTTTTTTAAATGAAGTCCCAGCTCTAAAACTGAGTTTACATATTAAAAAACTTAACAGCAATAGGACATGCTTATAAGCGACAATGTACCATGGTCTCTTTATTGAGTGTCCTTTAACTGCAATTAATGGTGGCCATATTGACAGAAAAATATTTTGACTGCTACACTTCTAAGGCCAATGAATTAATGGAGGACTTGACTGCATTTTCTTGCATTTGTCCTCTATAAAGTAAAACCTGATTGCAAAAATTAGAAATTTGTATTTGCCAATGTTTTCTTTCTTGTTTTATTCTTGTTAATGGCAGGAATTTGACCCAATTCTTGGATGTAATAGACTCTCTAAAGCTGGAGATATATTTTCAAGATGAACATAGAGAAAACTGAACAAGAAAAGAACAAAAAGCACAGCATCCTAATAATGTCATTCCATACATCTCAATGCTGACTATAACCATGTCTGGACGTTGTCTTGTCCAGAAAATCAAATTCAGTGTTTGCAGAAAACTTGTGGCTCAATAGAAATATGCCTGAGTGGAAGCTCAGAAGTGTTCTCTGCATTCCTCGTGGTTGCTGCTGTATGAATACTTTTCTTTTATATATTAGGATGAAGCATAGACTTCTTCTGCAATAAACAGAGAAATATTTTGAGCCAGGGGCAGTTTAATCTCAAAGTTGTCTCACTTTGTTTCCCAGACATCACCCACTTTTCATAAGTTATCAGCTTAGACTTCAAAGGCCACATTGTGACATTAAGGAGAAGAAAGAGAAGGCAACACATTTTAATCAATACAAAAGTCTCCTTCCTATGGTCTCGTCCAAACATGAGAGCTCAGAAGCAGTCATAAAATTGCTTTGAATCCTCTGTTCATTTTTGAAGCAAAGGATAGTGATACGTTTCAGTATGCTGAAATTTGCAGATTTAAATTAATTTGGGGAGGATATTTGGAGTAAACATCCGAAAATTTCATAGCAACAAATGTACTTCTCAAAGCATGAACCATAAAGGTAGCATAAAAGGGACATTTGCAGCCCTCCCTGAGCAGGTTGGCCTGTCTTGTATTTGAGCTCTCCATACAGAGCAGCCTACATTTTTGCTGGATTACCCAGTGGTATCTATAGAAGCTGTGCACTTGCATTTACAGAGCCAAAAATAAACAAGTAGGGCTACTGTTTTTCACCTGTCCCTTTTAAGAATGGGCAATAAATAGCTTTCTTCTTCCCCTAAAAATAAAACCCAAAGCATTCCTGAACATTCCCAATTGCTCAGTAAGATTAAAATAGGACAATTCCAGGTCATCACAGAGCACTTAAGAAAGTGTCCCTCATGATTTATATGCTAGAAAGTGCTAGTTTAACTTTTCAGAATTCAAAATTTACTTCTTTATTAAATTTAATTTAATTTTACACCAAAGTAAAAAGACTTTCCTAAGTGAACAATGATTTAATCAGAAATTTTTAATTTTGAAAATGGGCATATGTGATTGTCTTTTAATTCTTTGTCTTATATTCATGCCACCATTAAGTCATTAGAATAAAAATATTAAAACACTTAAGGAACAGTTTCTACTCCTTTGGACACTGGAATGAGACCCAAGTTTCTAAAAGACTTCAGACAGATCAAAATAAGAATCATACACTTATTTAATGATAATCGGTTGAAAACATTAAGCTAGGGGGAAAAAAACCCAAACAGAATAGAGCTTGTTTCTAAGGTTCAGCTTTTCTTTAATAGTTTGGAGTTTTGCTTGATGCCAGAGCAAGAGTTCCTATCTGTACTATGGTAGAAGACAGTGCAGGTCCTTACTCTTGCAGTCAAACCATTCTCTCAAAAAGCATTTTCTCCTGCTTGCAGGGATCAATTTCAATAGCTACTATCACCCTAATCCAATAGAATGCCATCTTTTATTACAGCACACAGGGAAGGCTGGAATCAAGATTTTCATTTCTATTTGCCCTGCATCCCCCCACACAGTTGTGTGTCCTTATTTTAATCTTCTCTCCCACGTACTTTCACAAAGAAAGCCTTGCTGTAATGCACTGTGAACTATGGTGTTCAGATACTTAAATGATCTAATGCTATATAACCAAAGAATGGGAGATCACACAGGAAAAAAATCTCGCCAGAAGGTGTTTGATGCCTGATAGACAACACCTATTTAATCTGTGGTGTACAACAGAGATTTATGCAGAAGATGTCATAGTTACTGAAAGCAGGGCTTTGGCAAGAGATGGCACAAGCTGCTCAGTCCTGTGAAGCTTAGGCACTTCTGCATCTGTGCAGAAACAAATCCTGGGGTGCACAGGAAAGTTTAAATGAACATGTAGTGCTGTTTTGGCTCTTACAAGACACTGGCATTAGACAAACACAGCCCAGCTCATTGGCCTGCACTGCCACCAGGCTTAGATGTTTTATTCTACCTGAAGTCTTTGCCTTTTCATGGAAGAACAGAAGTCCTTAGCACCTTCAGCCCTGCTCACCGTTTGTATCCATCAGGGACCTATTTGTGCCAATCCATTACTCCTTTCAGGACCAAGCCCTTGGGTTTCTGTCCCATGGAAACCAAGATGGTGGGGTTGGAGGAAAGAACACATGTGGATGTCATTCCATTACTGCATTAGGATTCAGCTGAATGGGGTCAACATCCAGATTCAGATGAAAAATGCTGCCAGCTCTCATTCAACCTTTAGTTCCTTAAAAGATACCTTAAAAGTTCCTTAACTCCTCTGGACATGGCCCATATAGTTTCTAAAAATCTTACTTGATGCCTATAAATAAGCATTCTCTAATTAGTATTCTGAAAGTCAGTGTTCAGAGTAACTGATTCACTTATCGGAATGATAAATGAGTCTGCTTTTAGCATCTATTGAGAAGGCAGAGACATAGGAAAAAAAAATGAACACAGAGACTGAGCCATAGTGCAAGAGAACAAAAAAATTGCTGCGGGAACTGAAACAACATAGAAGCACAACAAAATAAAATTAGTTTTTCTTTTCTAGGAAAGGGAATTTGTGGTTTTAGGATTTTCACGCAGAAAGGCGATCATGACAGGAAAGGAGAGGACTTTTCTGGTGTGATTTTATTTGTTTGTTTGTTGGGAGTGGGGGTTTGGTTGTTTAGTGGGCTAATTTATTGATTTGTGAGGGGGTCTTTTAATTGGAAAGAAAAAAATTCACAGCCCAGTATTTTAGTAAAAATTTCAATACTTTTTCTGGAAGTGTCTGAAAATCCAGCATGCATATTTACATATGTGACTGCTCAAGTAGGAATGGCTGCTCTTTCAGGATCATCTAAAAGGCAAAGTTTGACAAAAATGTTTTGTAAAAAAGGAGGGTCTGCTCTGTGAACTATAAGGTCTCTGGGACAAGAGCTATCTCAAATAATGCCACCTCAAACTCATCATCATTTAAAATAATAGGCCATTTTTAAGCTTTCAAAATAGAACAGAAGGAAATAAAAATTAGTCCTGTAAATCAGTAAAAAACACCAAGCTGCTGAGAAGAGAAAGTCCAAGGGATCTAGTGGTAAGGCTGCCACCAAAGGTTGCTACCCATCTTTAGGGAAAGGAGCAACATTTAAGTCTGTACTTCTTCCTGACCTTCTCTAACAATCAGAAGAGTGATAAAGTCCTCTCCACTCCATACGTCCTGGTTTCTTTCATGTTCCACTCCAATCTCACCCTGATCTAATTTCTAACTTATCAATGGAATACTGTGATCTGGGAAGATTTTAAACTACAGTTTTCAAAGTGTCTGAGACTAAATCTGTATAAAAGCTTTCACTGTTTTATCAGTACTCATCCCTATGACTCATCACTACTTTGGCAAGTAAAGTGCTGAAATATTTTTCTAGGTTTTCAGGCTTTTAAAATATGCACATAAGAATCAGAAGGATGCCAACAAACATATCAGAATAATTTCAGGTAGAAATTAGACATTTTGAGATACAGCTGATACCGATGTTGGCATTTTTTGTTGTTGATTCACTCACATTTTGGATTCTATCCAAGGGGGAGTAGAGAGTAACTTTTGCAAAGTAAACACCTATACTCCTTTTCAGGAGGAGAAAGAGTTGGTGGTTGATATCCTCTTAAAAAAAAGTCAGACAAGCTGACTCTTCTTATCTGTGCCTGGCTGACAGGTAATTCCAAACACCTACATCACAGCAAATCCAGAGGTCCAAACCATGCTGCCAGGGAAAATATTGCAAAAACATACAAGGGTCTCAAAAACAAAAACAAAAACAAAAACAAAAACAAAAACAAAAACAAAAACAAAAAC
>JANRMJ010000088.1:45828257-45842375 GCA_025584955.1 Alethe diademata
GCACAACCCCCTGTGAACAAGGAGCAATTTAATTACAAAAGGAAGAAAGCAAAAACAAAAAGCTGGCTGAAGTTATATCAGTAAGTAAAAAAGAAAATTCCAACCATCCAACCTCCAAATGGGTCCCCCTAGAAATCAAATTCAAGTGGCCCCTTACCCACCAGTTTGGGTGACATAAACCTCCTGCAAGAGAAGTGGAAAAAACTCTTTATTTAACAAACAAAGTACTCACAAACATGAAAAAATGAATAATATTAAACAATAAAACCTCTCCTTCTGAAGAGGTGGCAAATTCAGAAAGTCCTTCTCTTCAAGTGTAGCTTGGCTCGCTCAGTCTCTTATCAATCCCTCCTGTTGGAAAATGCTGTGTTCCAGCCTTGGGTGTGAGCTCCTGGTGTTCTTCTGGATTTTCCATCCAGAGCTGGTTTGAACAGTTCCAGGACAGAAAAAAGGACACAGCCTTGGAAAAACTTCCCTTGCTGTATATCCAAAGCTCTTATTGCTATGTTTTTGAATACAGCCGAAAAAAAAAATTCTGCCACTTTTCCTTTTCCTCCCTTCACTCTTGGATCTAGTTTTAAAGGCACAAAACTTATTTCTGGGCTAAACAGATGACTGGGGTTACAATTGAGCATCATAAAGTCACAGCAGGACATCAATCCAAACTTCATGGAATGCTCCAGGAAAGGAGTGGTTGATCTGTTGATTGCTTTTTCATACACATATGACCTTTCATGAATATACGTCAGGTCTTTACCTCATTATTTTTTGTTTTGCTGCAGTTTAATCATACTACTTTAAATTGAAAACAGACTAAATACAAGGATCCCATGTAAGGATATGTGGGGAGTTAGATCTTGTAAGGGAGGCAAGAAGATGGACTTTAAGGATTTATGAGATCTAAATTAATAAGGTCAGTCAAACAGGAGGGAATGCTGCCCTTTACAATTGGCTTTATATTGTATCCTGACCTTGAAAAAGCCTTGCTTGTTACTGACAATGTCTTTCTTTGCACCAATTCTTTTTTACTGTGAAAATGAGATTACAGCATTCTTAAAATAGACACTACTCTGCAATTTCAAGCTCCTGAAAAGGTTACCCAAGTTGTTAGAACACCTTTAAAATAAATTCTCACCAAGAACAGAAAATTTACATGCTTCAGGAAGTTAGGAGTAACCAAAACCAGAATTGTATTATAAATAGCAGAATGTATTCTGAAATATAAATGACATAAAACCTTCTCCACTCTAACTTAACTATTTTATTTCAAAGAGTAACAATCTACTTTAACTATTTAAAGATAGTGATGCTCTTTAGAAGAGTACACATGGACAAACAAGAGTACATTCTTATTGACCATATTCTACAGTCATGACAGGTTCTTATCCATCCATGTATTAAACAACAGCCTTATTAAACAACCTCTTAAAATAAAATTTCAAGTACCACTTGTGAAATTCCAAGCAGCTGTCAGAGAAAATATTAATACTATTTTGGAGTCTGATTGAATATATGACTCCTTTTAAGTTTGAAAGTAAATGGTTTTCTTCTTGTTGCAGTATCCCTAGGATATCTCAGAGGACTACAGCATTTTCAAACATGCCAAGGAGTGTCTTCCCATTAATCAAACCACACCTAATTGGAGATATTTTTTCCCAGCCATCCTCAAAAGTCCATGATGCTGATATGGCTTTTTGTCAACACAAAACCCATAGACCTCAGTATTCAGTACAGTCACCATTGTTATCTTGACGATAACACAACCATCATATGCATATGCATATATGTGTCCCTTACATTCTCCAAAATCTTCATTAAGAGAATAAATGGCTCTCATATGTACAATTAAAAAACATTCACAGATTGATCCAGAATTCCATGCTTATATTGTAACCTCTTTCCTTGGAAAATCACAAACTGTTCCATCCAAAACCACATACTTAGTCACTGAAGACTGAAATCCTATTATGAAATCACACCCAAGAAACTTAATTCATGTACCCTGCAGGCTCACTGTGCCTGACTGTAAGAGTATAGTTATTCAAGTATATACATTCCTAAATCTGTTTATAAGGCAGCAGATATTCATGTCTGGACAGAAAGATGTGCAACTTATGGGCTTTTTCAAGGGTTTTTGTGCTGATGAGGTTTTGGGGTAACCATGAATACTTCTCAGACTTTTTCAAAAAGTTCCAAAATAATCATATCAGGGAACAGCTCATGCACAACCTCTGCATACAAAAGTGAATTCATTGTCATTATATATACTAGAATTCTTGAGGAAAATCAAGCTCACTGCAGCTGCTGACAACTCCTGAATATTCATGTTGTTCAGTGGGTGGTTTGGAGCCTGGCAATAGAAAACAATGAATCTGTCACAAACAAAATAAAAGCTAATTCTTGCACATAGTTCTCTTCTGTGCATCTTTGAATTCAGATAAAGGAGAATAGTATGGTTCTTTAAATATGGTGGGTTATTTTAAAATCAAAAACATAAGGCACAGTGAAACACTGGGTACATTTTGAAATTTATTTATGCGACTGCATTTTTTATGAACTGTATACACTTTTAACTTTTCTTAGACAATGAAACATATTGTTGCACAGAGTGCTGGAAGTATAAAAGAATAGAAATAACTGTGAGAAATTTGGTTCTACAGAAAGCACCCTATCTGGAAAGCCTGTAAGTTTGGGAAGCCTCTGGAGCTAGAGGCATTTGTCTTGTGTTTGTACAGCACAGCAGAATCTCAATTCATGACCGCTATGATGTACTGCCATATGTGCCCACAAATCACAGCAGCAGTTAAATGAAAGACTATGTGGTATCCATATTTCTGCTTTAGAAGCACCTATATGATGTGACAACAAGGTATAAATCATTTACCTTTCAGTACTCTGGAATATTTTACAGGAACATAACAAGAAATAAACAATATCTTTACAAAAAAAACCCCAACCAAATGCAAAACCAAAAAAAATCAAAGCCCAACATCACACGAACAAACTGAAAAAAGCCAAAACAAAGAAAATACAACCTAACATTTTGACTTGCCCAGTCTGAATTGAGTGGTATGATTGGCACCATACCACTTTGTCATGGATACTTTGTTAAGAAGGATTTTTTATTCATAACTGCGATTACTCTGGCAGTTTTCTCAGTAATCCAACTAAAAAAAGGCCTAGCTTTTCTTCATGAGCTACCGTTCTTCATGAATTCTTGCTCCCCTAACTGAATTGACACTGTCTTTGTCTTGTGACTTGAAAAATGGATAATCTAACACATATTTACACGGGAACTGTTGGGTCCCATCCAACTAATCAAACACAAATATCTCCAGGAAGACACTTTCCTTTCCTGCAGGTATACACCCCTATGAACATCTGAATCCCCTCAGTAAAATTCTCTGCCCTGACTATTGACTCCAGGGACACAGAAGCAGACTTGGCATCCAAAGCCCAGCTGTGATGGGGAATGTGGCAGCCACCACGTGTGTGTATCTAACCACAGATAGCTGCAGGACAACATCAGTGGAGGTGAAAAGTTGCCACCTGCAGTGACCCCTTGGGGCTTGTGAGCTATTCCCACAATACTTGACTGGACAGGCAGCAAGGGTAGCAAGGGGAACACAGGGTGCAGAACCTGAATATTTCATTTGTTGGTGCCCTTTGCACAGGTGAAACACACACTTGTGACTTAGGGACTCACCTGGTGCCCAGGCAGTGCCTGGGGAGTATGTGAACTAAACCACCATTAAAAATAAGTCCATCTAAAACAGCACTGCACACCTATATGTGCACAACAGGACAGAGATCTAAGTGACAGTGAGATGATACAGGAATTTCCCTTCTCTGTGACACCTGATCTGCATTTTCTTAGGGTGCAGTTAATTAATAGAATAGCCCAAGTTAAAACAGCCTTCACATAAAAGCCTCCTGGAGTAACTTGGACCATGTGTTAAATGATGACATAGACATCAGGAATAAGAAATAAATCTATAACAAAATCCCTACATGAACAGCTTCAATAGATCTATCAGTGAAGCAAATGTGAGGAAGAATATTTACTTTAATTTGCCTTTTTTAAAAATAAAATTATCACTTCCCTTTCACTTACTCCTCACAGTTAAATGTACCAACAAATATTTGCACTGTTTTTCATTAATTCTTTATTCAGCCTAATTCATCTTATTAGTTTGTTTTCAAACTGTCCATGTTTATTTTTATCTGAATAATTTAGTACAAAAACTGGCACCGTACAAGTAAAGCATTCATTATAACAATATTTGCTTGAAAATAATTTGGATTTCTTATTAATGAGAAAAGGAAAAGAGGCAAGGCAAGGCAAGGAACTTCTTGAAAGGCATGGAAATCAGAATAAAAGGGAGAAAAATCTGATTTATTATGGTGCAGTTCTTATATATTCTGCATAAAAATAAGTGGATTCCTAAGGTAGAATTGGATCTTGCTATGATGAAATGTAAAACTACTCTTGATTCTAGTGCAGAGAAAATCTTTTAAGACAGCAAATGGAATATGAATTCTGTGGAGTGAACACAGTATGCTTTGAGTATTATTAGAAAAAGAATTTTAGCTTCCAGTCTGTAGAGACATCTGTTTCAACCTCAAAGGTGAAATTGAATTTGAGTTGACCAGGTCAGTCAGGTCTAAAATAATTTATTTGTTACATTTAGATGGTTTGAGTAATTATTTATAATTTTTAATGTTACACTAAGTATCCATAAAACAAACAAAAGATTTTTCTAACTATCCAGTTGGGGTGGTTTTTTGGTTTTTTTTTAAAGTTTACAAACGTTTACATATTATTGTTTTACTTGGTCCCAGATATCTGCGTTTTCTCACTTTCCAATAATAAGTGCTTATGCGTTCATTCAAACTCAAGACTGAGCAATAGATCCTTACAGGAGTTGCTGAGATTTATTTGTTCTGCACTGCAACTCTAAGCTCCCATATTCGAAGCTTTTGGCTCTTTAGAACTCACTCCACCTCTCATGTTGTGGTGTCTTCATAGCACCTATTTGTAAGGGAGATCATCAAAAGACTGAAAATGTGTTTGTAATAGCCCTGATTTTACTTAGTGTTAACACTAGTTAATCACTACTTCTCCTGGTACAAATGCCTCCTTGGCCTCAGGCATGCTGGCCACCTGTAGCAGAACCTCTGCTTAAGCAGTAAAATACTTTGAATTTTAACCTACTTGTAAAAGTTATCAGTGGTGGGTGGACAAGGGAGGTTATGCTGCTTTTGGAGTTAAGAATGCTAAGACCAGCCTAACTCAAAAACCCAAAAGTTAAACATTCTGAGCGAGTAAGGAACAATTTCTGACAGAACAATTTCTTACAGTATGCACATGGCAGACAAAATTCCTGATGAAAGAATTAGCAAGTGATGGTACTGGTAACTTATCTAAAGTTGATGAGCTAAAGGCTGTGTGGCTCACCTACAAACATGACTGACAATCACTTTAGCCTGTGAAAGGGCAATCCTACTTTTTAAAGACAGGGGCTTCTACAACACTGATTCTTGGAGTATGTGTGGATCTTCCTCCCTTGAGCTGGGTTGCTTTTCAAGTTTAATCCTTCAGGCACAGAAAAAGAGATTTGCCAACAGTCATTGGTATGGGTGAGTAACATCAATCTCAATTATTTTGCTACATTTACCATCATTGCGTTGATATTGCTTCAATAAATAACACACTTTACTAGTAGTTTTAATGATATATTCTATCTTGTAAATAATTCTGATTAAAATCTTTTAGTCTAATCATTATCACTATCATCATCAACTTAAATAAATAATTTATTGCATAAATAGAAACATATTTCGGTTGCCATCCTTAACCCTGCAGGACGATGTTATATAAAAGCTCAGTTGCACTTATAGAGCCCTTTAGACACAAATTGTTGACCAAATCTGGGAATTGAATTGGATCCAGCCACACCTAGACTCCTCTCTGAGAAGGAGTTTAGAAATCAAAGGAAGTTTTTTGAACCTCGTGACCCAGCAGGAGGGTCTTCCTGATAAACTTTGTCTGAAATTTCTGTTCAGCCTGGGACTATGAACCATCCATGGACAGGCAGGAGAGCAGTAGCTCCACCAGGATCACATCCAGAATGACTTTCCTGTTTCTCCAGCTGCCTCCCCAACAGTCACAAAGAGTCAGGGAGAAAGACTTCACAGTGAAATGCATTCTTTATGCTTAAAATTCTTCATGCTGCGAATCCCCAGGAGGTACCAAACTGAGCACAATACCAATGTAATTTCTTAAGGTTTTGATTTTGCTGGGGGAAAAAAGCATTTGACCACTCCTCATAGTAAAAAAAAAGAAATAAGTGTTCTGTGGAATCTTTCATAGACTCTGTAGCAACAGAACAGCATAAAAGAAGGGCTGCATGCTATTAAAAAAACAGCATTAGACTTTTTTATTAAGTATGGGATAATTATTTCTTCCCACCTAGCCATTATGGTATGGTACATGTGCTAATGGTACACATGAAAGAACCATCCCACAGTTAAGAAAAAAACCCAAAAAACTAGTGGAGTTTTTGTTTTGTTTCTCTACATGGGACTTTTTTCATCATGTTTCTCTTCAATTGTATATACATCAGTTTCTAATAAATTAAATAATAGACAGGTAATTAGAAGCAAGAATGCCACATTCCTATAAATGTCAAGCTGACTCTGTAGTCAAACAATCAGTCAATAAAGTTTTATTTGTAAAGGATAGGGAAAAAAATCCACGACTCTATAACATCAAAGGAAAACACCTGATGCCTTAAGCAAAATAGAATCTTCATTACATGGCAATTTCATGAAGATTTGCAATTTAAGGGTAGTGGCAATTCAAAGGCTTAACTTTTAACAAAACAAGAGAATGATATGGTAAAGCACAGAATTAAACTCTGGTGGAAGTTCATGTCTATTCTTACATTCAGTTTGAAATAAGAACATTAAAAATCATGCACTTTGTAATAAAATTTAGAGCAGCATTTTAATAATCTACCTTATATAAATTAAGAAGCAAATCTCCATGTCTCCTAGGGTCAGTTTTTTTTATTCCTAGTCACTTCCTGCAACTCTTTGTGCATGTTGCAAATAAATATTTTATTATTTTTATCTCTAGATTACATTATAATGTGTACACACAAGCTCCTTAATGTGGAGCTCTTAAATACAAGAAAGTCCAGATTCTGGGCTACTGGATCAAGCTCTGGATCCAAGATACTTGCAAATAAGAGACAGGGAAATAAAAAGGAAATTTAAGGGGGATTTATGTAAAGCATCCTATGCAAACACACCACAGCAGTGCTAAAGCTGAAAATGAACACCATATCTTTGCACTAGTTGAGTCTCCACAGTCTAAACCCTATCACAGAAATAAAAAATCTCCAGGGTTTAAATTCACAGTGGCCATCCTTCCTCTTCTTCCCTTTGGCCTAAGCTATACCAAAAGCCTGTTGCCACAGCACCTCCATGCCACCTTTTGATTTTAACTTGTTAAAAAAGTAAAGTCTGGCAGCACAAAGCAGATCTACCCAACAGTTTTTCAAGTTTTAGTGCTCCAGGATTCTTGGGAATGATGCACAGGTGCTAAACTTGTTAAATTCAGTCATTTGTGTTGGAACTTCAGCTATAGTGAATGTTACAGCTCTTCAGTGTTCATGGGTGCTTAGTGTTTCAAGCAGTTATTATTTTCAATTTTCTTACTTTAAACCATGTTTTGCCCATCAAATTTTTTCAATTTTCCATTTGAATTTACCTTTGACATTGTCATAGGCTGTCACTTCTGGGTAGTGATAAGACTACTGTAAAGCTGCAATAGACACTGTTATTGCCATAAAGATCATATGTAGCTTTCAGATTAGAATGAGAAAAATTCCCCTTCATTTGAAAAAGGAATGCTTCTCACACATATATTTATGAATCAAAGTAATGAAACTGCTCCACAAAAAATCCCCAAATCAATCAACCAAACAAAATTTCTAGCCAATGAAGTCACCAAAATATTCATGATGACAGAAACTTGGAGTTCCCTCTGCATGGTCTTATCTGTATCTGACATGCCCATATTTTGAAAATGGAAACCAAAATCCTACCTGTATTTATAGGTGGTGACTCTGTGACATGATGAAAAATGCTTGGTTTTAGGGTGTGCAGCTTTTCAGGCTTCTGTCATGGCTATCACCACTGCCAATACCTTCACTTTCTTACTTTGGGATGAGAGTGGGTTTGGAGAAACATTACCTGAACATTGCAAGGTCAGCATCCTGGGGAGTGATAAACTAGTATTGCATAAGAGGATTTTGAATTCTTAAGCTGTTTTATTATTATTGGTAAGATTCCCAAGAACTTTCTCTAGTGTGTCTGTTAGAAACTCTTCTGATAAGCTGGCAGCAGGTAGGCTTTTGTAGCTGGGCAAAAAATCTTCTGTTTATTTAATTTTTTTTTATTCTAATCTTCTGAAACTTACACAGCAGATATCCAGTACAAAATTCACCCTACATTTATCCCGAGGCATAATATCTTCATAACATTTTGATTAATTAAGGTTTTGCCCATCACTGCAATTTCAGAAAAATATTTAGGTCATATGCAATGATGGAAGGTAGCAATTCACATTTGGATACACCACAAGGGAAAAGTTGAAATTTACAAAATAATTTCAAGTTTTCGTTTCTTCTCAGTCCCTTGATTGTATCTCCTGTTCCCATAAGGACCAGAAGAAACAGATGAAAAATCAAAGCATCACCTCTGTCACCTTTTGCATATTTGCAACTCTTAGGCAATAGTGACATTTTAAAAATATCTGCCTATTAGTGTCTCTCATAACATTCCTCTATGGATGCCAACAAATTTTGCAGTCATACATGCAGTTCTGCATAGACATGCAACTGATGTAGAAAGAATGTGGAGAGAGTGAAGTGCTAAATATGAAGAGGATAGAAGATCAGGAAGGAAATCTTTCATTCAGTTAAGCTTTTTGACAGAAATGTACACCTACTTACTTAAAAAAAAAAAAAAAAAATTTTCACTAGCTCTTACCAAACAGCATAACAAAATGTATACTTGTTCCTATTCTCTGTAGTTTTTGTGGACTTAAATTAGTCAGTCAGCAGAGAAAAGCTAACACAATTACTTCTATGACTAGAGTCAGAATTAGAGACCAAACAATGTATTTGTCCCTTATTCCCTGCGTGTTCCTTACTCCAACCTTAAACTGTCCTGCAATAGCATTTATCAAGTAACCTAGAAACAGAATATTGCCTGATTTATCATGCTTAGTTGTTCTATTTCTTATTTTACAGGAACCAATATTCTAAAGCAGGTTGCCATAGATATCGAGAGAGTGACTTTTAAGTGTCAACATTCCTTGGCTGATGTTGGAAGACAACCATGTATTATGTAGACTATCTTTGTTACAGTTCACATCAGACTGAAATAGCCATTCATTTTCAAGGATAGTAATAGTTCTCTTTTGTAGCAGGGTAGCCAACATCAACTACCAAAATCTTTAAGTGTGGTGTTTCCCTATATGCAATTAATTATGGTATTTTCCTGACATTGCTTTTCTTCCTTTTTCCTTTTTCTTTAAATAGGAATAACTATTCTTGTAATCACTTCCGGCAAATTTGGAGTGTAACAATGCAGAGATTTACAACTACATAAAAAACCAATCTGCAGTGGAAATGTGAAGAGTGTGTTAACTGGAGTCCTCACAGTGCATCTTGAGTCCAAATGGCTTCTCTACAAACCCCAAAGAAAATCTTGAAGTCTTTAACAGGTATTTTCAATAAATCTAATTCAATAGTGTGTGAGTGTTTCTATGTCTTGGAAAGTCGCTGATGTAAAGACATCTAATATACTAGTGCTCTGAAACAAAATATCACATAGGTTGTGTAAGAACAGTTTCTTATGCATACTACAAAGAGAATCTAATTTCAAAAAAAGTCAGAAAGAGAACGCTGACAATAGAGAAACTGTGCTTGGGAAGGTAATGATATGAGTATTGAGAATTGAGGTTGTATATGAGTATGAGAATTTAAATTCATCTATTAAAGCAAGATGTAATTCAGCCATTAAAATAAAACCTGACGATTATTACTTTCCTCTCAAGAGTTAAAAGCCAACTGTGGAAGGTCCTCATCTTCCAGCAGCATCTGGCTGCTTGGCAGGGTCTGTAGACGGCTGTGTTGGCAGTACGAGAGTGGATCGTGGGACCATCACATGGTTAAACTGCTGAGGGCTCTGCTGCCTCGTTGACCTGAATGTCATTTTCATTTGATTCATTTCTGCTTGTGCAATTGTATTTGTCCATGAAAAGGTTTCTAGATAAGATTAGAGCAATAATGTTAGATATTCGCATCTCACATCATTGCTATACTTATCTTTTGTTCATTCTGCACATTTTTCTTCTTACATTTTTGACTTCATTTCATTACCAATCAGTTCTGAATGTCACTATTTCTTGCACTGGCGCTTCTATTAATACACGATAACTCCTTTTTCATCTTTTAGAACTTATTTCTCTATTCTCTTTCCTATTATTCAGCTTCAGTAAATAAGTATTGAGTTTTTCAAAAAAGAAAAACTAAATATGTTTGATTTTTTTGTTCTCTTTTTATTTTTTCTTTCTTATTTTCTCTTAATCTACTTCCTAAATAGACCTTGTGTTCTCAGGTCAATCTGGGGCCGAAATAATTCAAACATGGATATCTGAATATATTTAAATATTTCTTTTAAAATATTTCCACTAAACTAGGCATGAGATTTGCATTGAAGGCTAGAAGAAATTTCTATATATGGCATACTTTTAAATATGCTGACATGAAAGCATCTATTCTCCTACCCACTCCGATATTCTCTTTCCAGCATGTTTGTAAAGATTTGTTATTCCCATTCTCCTGGAACATGGCTTCCAGGAGAGCACTAAGATACCTTCAAGGACCACGTCCCTTGCAGGACTTTTTATAAAACTCACAAACCTCAAACAGACCTAGACAGCACTAAGTTCCTTCATCACTACCAAAGTTCATGCCTGCTTTCCTGAGGGCACACACTTTCCGATGTGCCTGCATTTTTGATTTGACTTTAAGATGAAGACCTCTACCTCTAAGTTAGAGGGGAAAGAATTCTGCTTTATTTAGGGCCAAGTGTAACAATATTTATTAGTAACAATTGTCAGGATCCTTACCCTTAGCTCTTCATGGCTAAATTGCAAGGGCACATTAGCTCTGTGCCCCTCTTCCACAGAGGTGTGCAGAAGCAGACAGAAGATGAAGGAAGCTCTGCTCCCCAGCTTCCAGGACAAGGGGACAACTCAGGATAGTGTCAGCCAGCCACTGGTAGAACAAAGGAAGGAGGATGTCCTTTCCTCCCTACTGATGTCTGCCATGATGAGAAAAAAATCAAACCTTAAGAAAAAGAATTACATAAAAGGAGAGAAATAGGAAAATAAAATCCCAAATTAACACTGCATTTTGGATGTAGAATCATCCTCTCTTACCCCTCTTTTCCAAAATACTTCCCCTTCATTTCAGAACCCATTACGTTAACAAGCTGATTCCTCAGTGGCATTTATGATGTAAGGCAGAGATTTTCAATACTGCCTAAAGGATTAGTTAACAGAAATTGAGCATGTAATTCTCCTTTGAAAATTCGATCCTTACACTTTGCCCTCTAAGAGTTTACAAATCCCAAGAAGATAACGTTTAAGATTCAGAATCACTTCATTATGAAAACTATGCTATTTCATTACAAGACCCTGCTGATTTGTAAGCAAACTTTAAAACTCTCTTACCCAAATTAAAGGCATTACTTCCCTAAATTCATCCATTCTGTGGCATCTTTACTTCTACAGAGAGATGTGAATTTTGCATACTTGATAAAAACACAGCTTTCACCAGTTTTAAAGGCAGATCAGTATGTTAATGTATTAGGGAGCATTCAGCCTGTCACTCTCTCACCAAATTTGGTAAGTACTGAACCTAAAATAATGAATCACTTCATCAGAGTACTCCATCACTGCTGACAACATTTATCTTTCCAATATTTCTACTTTCTTTGGAGCAACTTGAAAATGTTTTAATATGAGAAGCTTATCTCAAGAGATGTTTTTATAAGTTGGAAACAATACACAGGTATAGTAAACCTACTAGTAAACAAATTCATAGCTCATACATTTCAGAACATACATTTTGCTGAAGTGTTAAAGAAATGCTGTCTTAAATCTTAAAATTAGTATGAGCTCTCAATTCTAGACATTGTTCACAGCTATCATTTTCAGTAGACTTGCTTACATTAAAAATGCATTTGTAAATTGAAGCAAAATTAAGACTCTTCAAGAAACTATGAATATATCATTGTGGTATTTGACTATCTGGTATCACAGAGTATCTTGGAAGCAAAGGATTGTGAGGCTTGTAGTTCCCTAGGTCCTCCTTGCCATTTTGAAGGCTGAGGTAATATTTGCCTTCTTCTTGTCCTCAGTTGCCCCTCTTGACTATTGTGACCTTTCAGAGATGATTGAGAATGAGCTAGCAATCATGTCCATCAGTTCCCTTAATGCTTTTGGGTGCATCCCATCAGGGTCCATGGACTTCTGTATGTCTCTAACCCATCATTCATAACCAAGTGAACAGGAACCAATAAGGTTTGTGGACAGCATTAATTCAGGAATTTTCTTACTGCTGAGTGATCATTTAAGATCCCCTATATACATATAAATATTCTACATGACCCTGAGATGAGCTCAGTTGGGTAGAGCATGGTGCTAATAACACCAAGGTTGAAGGTTTGGTCCTTGAGTCCCAACTCAGAAAGGACTGTGATTCTGTGGTATAATAGTGTTTTTAATTTAAATATTTACCTTTTCCCCTAAAAATTTGATAAAGAAAAAGATTGTTTGTAAAAAGCCTGAGCTATGAGCAGATTATGGATAATTTCTAAGAACTGTATTTCCTCATACTGAATGTTTCACATCTTTATAATTTGAAATAACCTGAAGGTCCTCCAAAGATGTAAAAGCAGCTACCCCAAGCAGAACCAGGATACCAGCTCACATCTCTGAATGCTATATTTTTAACTCTGAGCTTAATTCGTAGGTTAGCCCTAAAACTTTAAACTTTAATTGCAAGTTTATGTGAGTTTTCTGGCTTTATTGTAGATTTCTTAAAGGGATGTTGTGCTAATAAACCAAAGACTTTCAGCTGTAAGATTTAAGACAAAACAAATTGTATTTTGACCTGGTGGATCATACTGAACTACTGTGATAATACAACAAATTTCATATTTGGATAAAAATAACCATAATGCATGGCTGAAAAACTAATGCAAGATCATTAAAATATTTTCAAAGGTTATTCTTCATTCAGAGCCTTGTTATTTTCATACATGGAGCTAGGCCAACATATCATGAATATCAAGTTGATTAACAAACCCTGAATCTAAATTAATGAGAGAAGCAGCGATCAAGCCTATTTCTCTGCTTTTAAGCACTGATAACATGCATTGAGACATTTTGCAGAAATAAGCCTGCTTGCATGTTTTCATGACTCCCAGTGCTATCAGGAGGAAATAACCAACCTAATGAACCCTGAGAGCTTTGCCTGCACACATATGCACGCACTTGGTATGACTTTTATTAAAGGAATCACACAAATTTTGAAAGATTTGGAATTTGAGCATTCTTCCTAGAAAATCTCAATCCAGCTCCATGCGACAACACTTCAGGGGATAACCCTGGGATTTAGTTGGTAAACTTTCATTTGCTATTCACTCCTTCTGAAGTACATATTGTCTTCATCACATCCCTCATCCTAATCCAAGTCAAAACATTGGGAGCACATTTTTTTTTCACTATTGAACATATCCTATAAAACATGCAAAAAGGAAAACCAGAGTAATTTAGATCATACAGAAGTTGAATTGATTGTGTATTTGAATTCTAAAAACAAGGAAGCACACATGCACTGGTCCAAGTTCTGATCAATGAAATAAGAGGAGGTATATCTATCTATATCTAATCTATCTATATCTATCTATATCTGTATCTATATCTATCTATATCTATATCTATATCTATATCTATATCTATATCTATAT
>JANRMJ010000088.1:45842475-45865838 GCA_025584955.1 Alethe diademata
ATCTATATCTAATCTATCTATATCTATCTATATCTATATCTTTATCTATATCTATATCTATATCTATATCATCATCTATATCATCATCTATATCTCTATATCTATATCTATATCTATATATCTATATCTATATAATCTATATCTCTATCTCTATATCTATATATATCTATATCTATCTATATCTATATCTATACCATCTATCTATATATCCATTTATATCTATATCTATCTATATCATCTATATCTATCTATATCATCTATCTATAGCTATCAATATCTATACTTTTTAGCCCTATTCTAATATGTACTGAAAGAGTGTACTTCTGAGAAGTCCCAAGGATGATGAAAACAATTCATAAGTGAGGTTGATCCTGTTTTATCCTGATCCAAAATTTCTCTTAAGTAACCAAGGAAGAACTAAAATGGTCGTCATTTATTAAGTTGCATATATTTATAGAGAAACTCCTTATAATGCCATAATTTCATATTAATTAAACAATAATAAAAAAGACATAAAAGCTAATCAAGAAGTATTCACTTGCAATAACCCTCAAATATTTTTAAGTGCCAAACATTAGGCAATTTCTTTCCAGATGACATTTTAAACTAATGAGCATCAAAATGTCATGCTGTCCTCAGAAATGTGAGGTACCCTCAGTTAGCCAGTCAGAAAATTACTATGTCAGTTTGAATGACCAATTTCTGTGGAAAATGAAAGAATTGCCCACCAAGCAGAAACAGCAAATCCGCAGCAAGCAGATTTCACACCTTTTTGGTTTAACACTGTGCATCTTGTATTCTTTTGACTAGAATATCTCTCTTACTAGAACTTCTGTGTGAATACTTCAATGAAACAAAGTTTTTAATATAGGTAAATTTACAGAATAATTTAGATAATATGCTAATCAACTTTATATAAGTAAAATATTGTTAATATAGTATAAATTTATATTAATGATATTCCACATTTGGAAATATAAAAGATCTTTCTTGTTCAGCTTTGTCTTACCATTAATTTCCAAGTTACTGATAATATAAATTCTGCTTCATTTTTTAAAATATTCTAGCAAACTCTGAATATCATATACAACTTGGATTTCTTATCTTACCCCCTTGAAATCAAATGTGAAAACTAGCTATTACAGTATAGAAGTATCTTTACAGAGCACTTCTCAGATTCTACAACACCAGCTCTAAAAAGAACTTATTTCCCATGAGGACAGAATTTGACTATTATAAGTAGAATTTTTTACTGGTCTCCTCTACCTTTTGATAATCATTAATGATAGCTTCAGACAGAAAAGGGCAGATATGGTAAAAAGGTGAATATTATGACTTTTAAAACTGTTGTTGCTAGAGGCTACATTTTCTTTCATAAAAACCTCTGCAAATATGAAACTCAGTGTTTCCAATGGCTGTATTCTTTTCCATATCCAGATAAAAAGTCCTCAACATAGTATTCTAGACAAACAAAATTGCAAGCATTTCTTCAATGCTTTAATAAATAATTAAACCCTAACTCCTTCTTCTACTGATTTTAACAAAACCTTTACAAAACTGCTTTTATAGTGCAGTGCCTAATATCAGCTTATTAATCCTTGCTAATATTTCTGATCACCAAGACACAGTATTGCCAAGAAAAATGTGCATATAAATGTATAGGTTCCACTTTTGATTACTCCAGCAAGCACTTTAGGGAATTAATTTTTTACATTGTGTTCAATCTGTGGCATTGAAATTCTTGAAGAGAGTAACTGGGGTAGACCAATTAAAAGAATAAAGCATTAATTTTCAACACCAGTAAATTCCAGCAAAAGAGTAGCTTTGTTTAATGGTTCACTGACTGCCTAAATATGCAAGAAAAGATTTTAAGGTAACATTAAAATCCAAAGAACAGAGCATTTTTTGAGGATTAGACTGAAATAGAGTTTTGACAGATAAGAAACTGCACAACAGATGAAGCTATATTACTTACTTATTTACACACAGTGAATGGCAACCTCACATACTGAAAAAATTGCAAAAAGAGTCATGTGGTTTGGTTTGTTAGGGGTAGTGGGGAGGTAGCCCCTAATTAGGAAATTCCAATATTTAATGTAGCCAGAGTACATGCTTGAACACCACTGCCTGTCCAAGGACCTTTCCATATGACAAGGCCATGCAAGCAATGAAAGCAGATCTCTACTTTTTCCACATCAGGTACACACATGGTGAATTCCTTCATCCTGTTAGTCTGCTCAAACACATCAAGTCTGCCTTGAAATCTGAAGATTTTGGCTTGAGACAGGAAATTATTAACTTGAGTAGGAGGGTTACTACAGGATGCATAGTATTTGCTTGAAAATTGCTTGAAAACCCCTCTCACAAGCAGAGCCACATGGTAGTTATATGTGTCACAAGACATCAATATGAGAAAATTTAGTTCACAATTCAAAAGCAACTTCACACCCCTGCTGAGGACTCCAGTCTGTCTCAGAAAATGTCATCCCTGACTCACAGCTGTAAAGATCTCTCAAAGCAGTGATAGTTCAATTGATAGTTGATAGTTGAGTCCCCAGAGGACACAAGGAAAAGTGTAATTATGTCACTAATTCAGTTCCTATCCTCTAGGGCAAGCAGAGAACAAATACGAAGGAGGAAAACTTGGTTTGGGTACTCAGGCACTAGATTGAAATTGCTCTGAGCTGGAGAATGAAATCTGACTCCAAATATTTTGCTATGGAACATACAATCTTGTAGCTGAATTCTCTTCCAATAGATAATATTCTCATGCTCTTTGGGAAGAATTCAAGGTAGAATACCGGCAGCTTGTAAGCAACATAAATTACTAATTATTGTAAGAGACAAGTTTGACTTTCACTTTGCTAACTTAAATCTGTTATGTTCTTGATTAAGAAACTTAACCTTATAACACCATGGTAAGGTCTTTCCAAACAAGAAATTATCTAGCACCTGACTATTTAAAGTTATTGGTAGGTTTATCATAACCATGAAACCACTTAGGCATATGTAGAATTCCCACTTGTCTAAATTCAAAGGGCTTGCCTGTATCTTTCTCTCCATCTGTGAAATTAGGAATGAGCCAGCCCTCTACCTGTTTCATATAAACTGTGGAGAGTTGGAAGGAACCAGAATTGATAAAGCAGGAATTCCAGCTTACATTATAATTTTTCACTAATAACATGTGTAATATTATCCACATTTTATTTATGTAGAGTATAATAAGGGCTGTGATTACATGATCTCAGTCTCTTTCACTTAGGGTCAGCCTTAAAAATACCTAGACAGATATAGTTCAAGACATTAATTCAAAAGAAATTTGTAGGTAAAAAAATTATCATGTACACCTAAATGAAGAAATCTCCCTGCTTTTATTCAATCAATCTTTTGGAGGGGATTTGTGAACTCAACCAGCAGATCCTTATCATTCAGGATAACTCCTTTGGGAGGACTCATCCAGCCCTATATTAGTGTATACTACTTTGTCAGTTACCCTTGAGCATTCCTTTTAAAGTCTTACTCCGCACAATACATGAGACTTTCACTTCTGCATCTCTACAATTTTGTACAAATTAGGTATTAATTATACATGCATACTTACAGCTTCACTTCCACCAGGCTTAACTCTATTTAGATGCTTCTACTGCTCCTCCAAACTAGAGAGTCTAAAACCAGCTGGAATTACACAATATTACAGAAAGGGAAGGAAGCAGGATGGGAAATTCAGGAAGGCCTCAGAACAAGCATTTGTTCAGTGCTGCAATATAATGTGCATTAGACAAAGCTGAGATAAAATTGCTACAGAAATAAGCTATTTCTAAAAATTTATTATTTTGGCATGGTAGCAGGGCGTGATTACATTTGGTACAGAACTGGGGGCCTGGTTTTGATTGTCTGATGAGTGATCCCATAGCTGTGCACCAGTATAACTCTCTTCAGCCCCATGCTCCATGGAAGAGAAAGTGACCATGACCCTGTGCACTTCTTTGGTGGAGTCAGCAGTGAAGCCTCTGCAAACCATTCCCATTTACTACCTTGTTTAGGAAAACCTTTGGCCCGTATTTTTTGACTGAGTTCTCACAGAATTTAGTAGTTATTCTAAATTCTACAGAATTTAGTAGTTATTTAGTGCCCAGGACATTGGGAAGAGCATCAGTTTTTCTGCAGTCATCGTTAATAGCAGTGAATACCAATGGCCCAGAGATGCATTTAGATGAGCCAAAACTGGTAAGATTAATCTGCATAATCTTCACCTTTTTTCTTTCTCCTCTCTACATTTTCCCAGATGATATGTGTCTTGAATTGTGATTTTAAATCCCATTTTCTGAAAAGCATGGGAAAAAGCACAATGATGTCTGTTCTCTGTAGAGCAGTGGAAAGGCCCTGAGCTGGAACTGAGCAAGCTGAACATTTCCTCTGAGACAGGAGTAATGTGCCCCGGGGAAACACAGCACTAAACTCAGAAATAATAAAAAAGAAATAAAAAGTAAAGAACCTGTGAGCAAGTGTGCTGGCAACTCGAGGGAAGCTGTCATTTTTGTTTCTTGGATTTAGCTTTCTGTGCCACACTGTGCAGTCTGGGCTAAGCTGAAATTGCAAATGCCTGGAGTTGGGGATCCCCAGACTCCTCATTCAGTCTAATACTCAATAAAAATGGTCACCAGTGCAGCTATTAGTAAGAGCAAGTAACGTACTGCCTGTGGATTTTTCCAATTGCTCTCTGATAACTGTCAGAGCAATTAATGTGTTCAGTGCCAGGGGTGCTTCCCCTGAAGAATTTCTTTCAAGGAACAAGGTCTTTGTATTGCCAGAATAACTTGTCTTGTTTTACTCTTATAGTCAGAGCTACAATTTAGCCAAAAATGTCTGGTGCAGGAAAAAAGACTCAGGTACTTAGAGTAGGTGGGACATAACATTCCTTCTATAAAGGTGTTTTTGAATTCAGATTGAGGAATATGTGCTCTAAATACCTAAATGCATTGCTAGCATTACTGGCAAGAATGATATTGCAGTTATAAATTAATTACACCTCGTTTCTTGCAGTTCCCACTCTGTCCTTTTTGGGAGACACACAGTAATTTTCCCCACGTTTCTGCAGCAATTCATAACAAACATGCAGGTTGCTGAAGATGAACCTCCAGAACACTGGACTCACTATGCTTTGAAACAGGGAAATGTGTAATGATGCAGGATCATCTGCTTCTCTCTCAAATATTCCATCTTTCAGTAGAGCAGTAAGAAGCAGGATAGTATTAAACATCAAAGTTTTCCAATCCCCAGGTTCGAAAATATTTCCAAGTTTTGAAAATCTTTTTAAAGTGCAATGAAGATCACAGACATTTAAAGGAAGGGAATGAAGTTAACTGGAAATCATCAGTGTGTGTCAGCTCTAGTTATACCTCCTCTTGACAATGCTAACCACTTAACACTTAAAAATTCGTGCTGCACTTTCAACAGTATATCTTATGGGAATTTCAAGCCCCAAATTATCAAGAGAAAAGTCAAAAGCCTTAAAAAAATGTAAGTAAATTTCAATTTTTTAAAAACTGCTTATTCATATGAAAATATTCCCTTAGGAAACCAGAATCTTTATATAAAAATTAGACTAGTTGCAAAATGCCTATTCCAAATGAGAATTAAAACTCAACAGAAAAAATAAAAGTCAAGGAAGATCATACTTTATCACCCACCATTTCTTATTAGAGAACAGGAAATCAATGCAAGCTTGTTGGAGCAACTTTTCTGCAATTACTATGATCAAGTTTTTGTGCAACAGAGGCAAAAAAAACCAAACCAAAACCAAGGTAAAGCAGCAATATTCCTGTTCATTCTATGACAGTGAATATTTTGTATTTTGAGTGAAAACTTCATGATACAATTAAAAGTAAAGACACAATAAGATGAAGCAGAAACTACGGCACAGAGCACCAATAACTCATGTAGGGCTACAAGCATTTCAAAGGAATATTGAAAGCTTTCTCTTAATAGCTTAAATTGCTGAAAAGGCAAACCTCTGCATTAAGGATTTCTAAAACATGTTCAGAAATCTCACTCTGCAGAAGAAAACTACTGAAATACAGGGAAGCAACAAAGTGTTAATATAAAGTATATATACTTACACATTTAGGCTTTTCATCAGTGTCTAAAATAATGATAAATAACAAAGAAAGAATGCTGATACATGACCCCAAATTTATTTCCTTTTTTCTTGAGGTTTATCAAGTCTATTTCCTTTCTATGTGGCTAATGTAAGACCCAGACAGAATTCGAGCTTCCTAAAATATTTCCTGCCTTACGTGTCTATCTTTGTGGCAACATATCTCCAGTCCTTCAAAGACTGTCCACTACTTAAAAGCTGTCAGTCTCCATCCCTGTGCTTTCTCAGCTAATTATCAACACAAACATGAGTTTGTTAACATGTTAAAAGCATGTATTCAGTCAAAGAGAGCTTCTTCATCAGCCCCTATCTACTTGGTTTTTCAGGAAGGAAAGAAAAAGTTTCCATGAATAGGGGCCCTTTCATTATTTTCCTCAGTTTTTTTTCAATGTCATGGACATTGAGGTAGATGAACATATAGCTCCAGGTTTCAGGGATCTCCTATGGAAATGAGGAGCAGACTGCAGTGTTTGGCAGCAGATGATGCTGTATCACAGCCTCTCTTCCTGCCTCCCTCTCAAAACCTCTAATGCTTCTTAGACCATCAAGTCACATGGTATTAAGTGCCAGGTTCTGTCTCTAATCTATGAGTCTTGTACCTTAAATTATTTCACTTGATGTCTAATATATATGGGCTATGAAGATATACAGGCATAAACAATTCTTCCTGTAAGAGCATTGGTCCTAAATGGACCTTAGCTTTAAACTAATGGAGTGTGTGGTGAAGTGGGGCACTATGGTAAAAAAACAAAGCAAGAAGACCTCTAACATGTCAGTACCAAGATTCAGAGAGCAAAAAGGACAGCTTGTGAACATGGAAAATAGTATGGTTCCAAATATGTTCACTTGTAGAAGAATGGAACAAATATAGTTCAAACACATGCACAGAAATCTTAATCACCATTACATAGCTTGGAAAAATGGAATTGCTGTAACTACATACTCTTTAAAAAGTGTGAATTCTTGATAAATATGTGAAGACAACATCAGAGCTAGGAATTTTTTATTGCCTTTAAATTAAGATAATACTTGAATTATTTTAATCCATTTTCTGAGAGAACACATTAAATGCTGTTTTTTATTAAAAATGTATAGAAATGGATAAGTGCTCATTAAAAATAGCTGATGTGCTAATAAATATTAATATTAATTGCAAATGCAACAGTGCTTTTTTTGTTACTGTGAGAGAATTATAAAATCACAGACTAATTTAGGCTGGAAAAGACCTTTAAGGTTATTGAGTCCAACCACTAACCCAGCACTGCCAAGTCCACCACTAAACCATGTCCCCATGCCCCACATCTACACATCTTTTAAGTATCTCCAAACGCTGACTCCACCACATCCCTGGGCAGCCTGTTCCAAAGCCTGGCCACCTTTTTAGTGAAGAAATTTTCCTAATATTCAGTCTAAATTCCCCATATGGTTCTTGAGGTCATGTTGCCTTGTCCCATCTTGCACACACACATACACACACAGAACTGTCCCTACAATTTAGAAGTCATTCAATGCATTTAAAAATCATCAAATTGCTACAGAATAAAGTGAGTGTTCTATGTCTGTTTGGTCCTAGAACAACAAAAAAAGCTGAGTTAAAACTCCCTTTGCTTCTATAATGCAATGTTCCTGAAAAAGATTCTCAATGGTGAGATAAGAGAGAAAGATCTAGTCCTAAAGAATATATAAAATATTTAACATAGATGTAAAACCTTGCTTAGGAAGAGAATGGAAGTTCTGACTCTTTACAGTTTTACCTGTGGTGTACATACTTTTACATCTGCAGAAAGAAAGTGTGGGCAGTGTTGCTTAGAACAAAATTTTCAGCAATGGTTTTTCACTTTCTGCTGGTACCCAAGCTGTGTGATTAGTCTGCACACATTCAAACCAGTAAAGAATTGCTAACATAAAGAATATGGAATATGAAAGACAAAGAAATGCAGTCTTGGCAGAGTTCACAGATTGACAGGCTGAAACCCTTGCTTGCCTCAATGACAACACTTCCACCGCTTTGATTTGAGACAAGGCTTCTTTCACAGACATTAGGACCAGAATTGTGATTATCTCTTCTGATGTAAAGGAGAAGAAGTGATAGACTGTCATCGTCCAATTTCTGACATGTAATTCAACTGGAGCAGACCATTTAAAATAAATCTTATTTTAGATTATTCAATTGATTGATTTACTGCCCTTTGAAATAAACAGTAGAGAAAAAAAAGCCCATTTTGTCAAAAATTTGTTGCTGTTTGAAGACCATGGATAAATTTTCAGGAGTATTGAACATTCAGGTGGTCTAAATTTTTATTAACTTTGGCATGGAAGTCACACAGGAGAATTTGAAATCATAATTTAAAGCCAATTAGAACACAATATGGAATCTTTTCTCCATGCTGCAGACTGAATGCTGTTGATGTTGTCATGTGCATAATTTAATATACAGAATCAATTCAAATAAGATGAATTAGTGTATTCATTACAGTTTTCAACTTATGTATCCTTTGGCACTTACAAAACAAATATTTACACATGAAATAAATAGTTACAATCTTCTGGAACTATGCTAGTCTGTTTTCTAATAACTCATGTGACTCAGTAGAGTGTGGTGACAGTGTCAAGTTCCACCAAAGGATGTCAAATGGCTTGAATCATGACTGATCCATGCAGGCTTGAGCAGCCTGGGTGAGGTAATACAACATGACATCAAACCTCGTGCAGTGACAGAAGGATCATTGTTTTTCTCTGCACATTACTCCATGAATCCAAGCAAAATTGTATGTTGAAGTTCTCATTGGTGAAAACATAAAATATTGCAACTTCATTGTTGTTTATTATGAATCTTATATAAGCAAATGAAAGACTTAAGGTGCCTGGATTTACACTAGGACAAATGAGGTAACTAATCCCTGACAGAGAAAACTCCTACTGTTTGTTGCATGCTTAAAAAACTTTAAATCCATATAAGTGATGAAACCACCATGTAATTCTCCACTATATTTCTGCAATACCTTTAACAGTTTGAATTGCGTTAACAAAAGAAAAGGCAAAAATTAAAAAAAAAAAAATTGTTGCTTTTTTTTAAAGAAAAAGACTTCATAAAAATAAAATCATGAAAATGTGATTTACAATAATGGTTTGATGAAGGAAATTAAAAGATTGTTTTCACTGGTACACCATAAGGTTTTTGCAAAAACTTTCTTGAAGCCACTTAAAAGATCAGGTCTACATTCTAATTACAACACACAAATTAGAAAATTCTATGATACAGTTTGTAACTTGTAGAAATAACAAACTCCCCCTCACCCTACTTTTTTTTTTTTCTTACAGCACATAGTACATCTCAATTCTTTTAAAATAGTAACACTAAAAATGTTCAGCATAATACTGGAAAGTAAGACAGTGCTTCATATCTAATGTCTACAGAACCACGTCTGTTACACATCCCACCCTTATCATTTTTATCTTCATTAGCAATTCCCTTGTCAGTATTCTACAAAAAAAATGTACAAAATGAATAATTTTTAGAAATATAAACTCAGCTGTGTCAGCTATGTCTGTCAAACTGATATGTACCATCTTTATTTAGAAAACCAAGTCATCTTGTTGTTCCATCAGTGAATATAAATATTGATATTTTATGTAAATAAGTGCATAATGTATTGCAAAAAAGTGCAATTACATTGGAAAAATCCGTGTCATTTTTACTCCCAGACTATCTAGTTGAATTATAATTTAAAGGTGTTTAGTACAATATTCTAATGGTCCCTCTTTTATGATCATAGATAGAGCTTTCAAATTAAAGTTAAAATATTACTTAAACGAAGCTAGTCTAATAAATTACTAGAGAAATTTAGGACTCTGTGAAATATATATCAATATGTGAAAAATATGTAAGACTGTATCTTCAAAAGAGAAGAGTTCAGTTTGAACTCAGGAGAAACAGGTCTTCTTGAAGAGCAATAATTTCTTTGAAGATTTCTTGAAGTACAGAAATTTTATACATTTCATTAATAACAAACATTTTAGTTTCTGACTCATGTAGACCAAGTTCAGTTATCCCTCTTAATTTGAAAAGGGATTCATTTCCCTGAAGAGCTGTTTTGGGGATTTCAAATCTTAAATAAACAGGTAAGCATATTCTAGGTTAAAAAAAATTTGGGTTATAGAAAAATGAGTTGACTCTCACACTCCATGAAACAATTCAAAATCTGCTCCATTCCCATATTCTAAAAAATCAAAGACCTGGAAAACATTTTGCAAAATGAGATTATGAATTTCTAATTAGCTGTTGTTTCTTTTATTTTAGCTATAGAATCATAGAATCACAGAAACATGGAATCATAGAATATGCTGAGTTGGAAGGGACCCATCAGGATCACCAAGTCCAACTCCTAGCCCTGCACAGCTGACTGCCAAATACTTGCTGGTAACAATTTTTAAGTCTGTGTTTTTGCTGAAAAGAAAAAGACTGAGGTGAAATGCAGTGTTTCCATCTCCTTAATAAAAAAATAATTATCCATTTCCTGTTTTGTAATGTCCTGTGTCTCATATGACCATGGAAGAACCATCCTAGTTCATTTCATATAGGTTCATGTTGCTTTTATTTCTTACAGCCAAGGTCATATTTCTCTCTGTAACCTTCTACTTTTATTCCTGAATATTTTACAGATTTTTTTTTCAACTAAATCTGTCTTAACAATGCTTATAATGTAGTATAATATTGAGAAAATTTTCTCTTTGTTCTAAAATGGAGCTGACATGTCTCAACTCCAGAGGTCTCTGACTTAAATCTGCAAAGTAAATCTGAAAGCAATTTTTTTTTGTCATTTTCCACAGGGATTTTCAAGGGTTGCCTTTGGCAAAATCCCATGCCAATGAAAGTGAACTTGACAACACAGAATATATAAAGCATCTCCCCATGAAATCTTCTTAAAGAGCTTCCACTGACCAGAGGTCTGATAGGTAGGGTTCACAGCTGGAAAATGTTTATCAGTATGTGTTTAAAACAATTTATTCTCTGACTGCCCAGGTCTCCAAGGACAAATTTAGCAATGAAAATGACAAGAAGCACTAAAAGTGTTAAATTAAACTAGAGATTTTTGTGTGCATGTGTGTGTGTGTGTGCAGGCACTTGGATAGCCTCTTTGGAGGTCAGAAGAGGTGAACTTCTCCATGTAGGCAGATCCTAGGCATGTCAAAAATATGCAGAGTAATTAATATAGTTTAATGTATAGTAGGAATTTTTCATGGAGCATTACATCACCAAATGTAGCAATTCTGTCATGAATAAATAAAACATTTCATTAATTTAAAGACTCAGACTCAGCAAAGAACAATTGTTACAGTATCCTGAAATAAAATGGTTAGTCCTTTTATAGAATAATTATCAATATTTGAAATTTCTATTAAGTAATTATTATTTGTGATTCTTATTGAAAATCTTCAAAGCCTAACAAATTTTGATCTGTTGGTTGTCCATCCTTGACACTGTGCTTTGTCTGCATACAGACACTCATAATTCAGGTTTAAAGCGAGAGTCATTTTGTATTTGAAACCCTCACATCCTTGCCTCTTTAAAAATGATGGAAATGTTAAGGGGTGATTCCTAGATTGTTTTTGGTGCAGCACTTTTTGAAAGCAGCAGATCATTAACCCCAGGTTTAATATTAATGATAGAATTTACAATCTGGTATTAAAATTTACATGAACAAAGTACTGTGCATATACCTGTTGTGCACATAGATATAAAATGGAGTATCTCATATGGGAATTTATTCTTCATCCCTGTGCAATTTTGACTGTATATCACTTGGTTAACAATCTGCTAAGGAGAGATCTAACCAACAGAGTCAGCTCACTCAAGCACCTTTACAAATTCTTTGTTTAAATATTATTTTCTAAAGCTGATACCTTGGAAGTACTTTGGTTTTACAGTCCACCCCTTAGAAGTATAGTATAAAGTCTTTACAAAGGCTCTGAAAATAACCCTTTCATATTAAAAAAATAAATAAATAAAAAAAAGAGACCTAAAATAATACCTGTGTGCATTTTTACAAATGTCATTTCTTGATGCACTTCTTCAAAACTAGATGACATTTTTCCAGGGTATGTATTCCCAAAGGATACCACAGAGTCTTTGTCTTAGCAGCAGCTGCAAAGTTATCCATGAATACTGTCTGAGAATGCATAATTCCTCCCTGTATATGCACAGAGCCAGAACAGCTACTCTTCCAGCAGTTTCCACTGCAACAACCAACAAGATATATAGACTCTGAGGTTTATGATCCCTGCTTAAAAAGGAGCATATGGCCATCCTACATCTGTGCATACATCTTCGTCACAGGAGCACAGCTTCTCTGTGGAATCAAAATTCCTTCTCCTAACATTGTTCCCACAACTAAATACTCATACATTATGAAATTATGCCTCTGCCTGACCTTTTTCTACTTCTGTGGACCTTCTGGGTCTGTTCAGCTGCTGTTTCCAGAGATAGAGGGTTGGGTGAAGAAATTCCAATTTTTTAAACTGAAATGGGTTTAATAACATATTATTATCACAGAATTTCCTGAACTGCCTCAGCTGTAAAGTCAAAAAGCTATGTTTTGGTAGAACACTGGAATCCAAACATTGTTTTTTGTTTGGTTTGTTTTTTTGGGTTTTTTTGGGTTTTTTTTGTTTTGTTTTGTTTTGTTTTGTTTTTTGTTTGTGTGTGTGGTTTGGTTTGGTTTGGTTTGGTTTTTTTTTCTCACAAAGTTCAGTGCTAGTAGTTGTGCAGGTAATTAATATTGAGATAAACAACTGCAGTATTCTTGATAGTTGTCACAAAGAGTAGTCCTCCAGAGTAAATCCTTAGCATGATCAGAAAAGTCAGAACCTTCATTTTATTGAGTAAATTAGCATGTACATTTAGAGATAAGTATCAGTTTTGAGTATCAGACTTTTCTCTGCAGGAAAAGTTTAGTCCGAAGTTTAAACCTTTCTCTCAATTTGCCAAATGGAAGCAGCTTCATGCATAGATTCATCAAAATGCCCTTTTCTACAGAGTATGGATAGAAGCATACAAATTGGTTTCACATACAGATGAATTTTTTATTCTGCACTCTTTTTCTTCCTATACCAACTATCACCCTCTTCTCTCATCATTGAATGCTTGCTTAATCTGCAATTTGAAAACAAAACTTGAACAAATAAATTTGGGAAAGTCATTGAAATATCATACATGAAGTTACTTTTTATTTTCTTTTTTCCTTTTCTTTTCCTAGCTTTCACTTATTTTCATTTTAGCTCTTGATCCATTATAATGTCCTTATAATGTGGAATATATATATTATTAATACATAAGTATATTGTATGTATATAGATGAAATGAAAACCTACTGAGTAGGAGCTGTGGCTGTGGAATCAAATTAGGTTTTGTTTTTTTCCACGAGTATTCTTTTAGTGACTGTTATGCATGTATAATAAATCAAATAAATGACTCGAATCATAAGCCTTATTACAGGTTCCTTTTCTTTAAAGACTAATATTCTTGATTCTCTATATTTTTTTCTCATAAAGAGGAAAAGTAAAATAATCTTGTAATTAAAATCTAAGGACCTCACAGATAAGGAAAAAGTTTAAAGTATAATTTTAATGAAATCACTGTGTGGTATGATTATATTCGTTCACTGTCATGTTCTGAGTTCCTGAGGTCAGAATGAGCAGCTGTATCATGAAATAGGTATATTCTGTCACAGTTCTGTGTATACTGGCACAAGACCAAGCTTAAGATGTTTGTGTTGGAAAGAAAGAGAACTTTTCATGCCAATGAGTGAGGACAGAGTGGCTTGGGATGGCAAGTGAGGATTCAAAGAATTCTGATATCGCAGTTTTCATGTTGGATACAGACGAATATGTATTTTTAACTCTTCTTTCATCAATACTCTACCTAGATAGATCCTGCCTTTTACTTTCATGAAATAGAGGATTGTCACTTCCAATTTAACCTCTCCATTGGAAGCAGTAACAGAGCTGTCTCAGAGTCAGGGTTTGAAGGCCAGAGCAGTGCATTTCATGCTCTAGGAAAGAAGGCTGTTAGTCAATATGTTCCCTTTGATACCCCATGTTACATCCATGTAAAATTAGCCCTGGTTTCTATCATTTTGTAGCAGTGCAGCTGTGATCTGCCCTTGGGGGCTCTGGCCACCCATAAAATAGTGAAGGTTTTGAGCTGATCTAAATTTCAGCATTACATAAACAATTACAGCTGTATTCAGGATTGCTTCTCAGAACCAAGTGGATTTTAGGGGCTTAGGATCTCATTGCTCTGATCTAAATGTTTCCTGAAAGGCCATTTACTCAAGAGAGAGTCCTTTCACTCACCATCTCTCACCTAAACATGGTAAATCTGTAGCAGCTCCTGCCTCTAGGTGTGTAATGCACAGCTCTGCCTTAAACAACAGCTTCTGCGGTGAGCTAATCTTCCTTAATCGATAAAATCCCAGTCACTCCTGATTTTGGTGGAGTGCCTGTATTTTCACTGGGTGCAAATGTTCATGTACAGCATGAATCAGTTTCTGACTGTCAGACCAGAAGCAAACCCCTCTGCAATGGAAGCATTCAAGGTATGTTGTGATATGTCTGTGTGAGCATTTACAAATCCAGAGATAAGGTGTTGTCCATCTTTCTCTGAGTGTAAAACTTATGATATTTCACCTACTTTTTAATATTTTTTTTTCAATAGCAAGCAGAAGCAGTACAAGTGCAAAACTGTCAGGATTCTGTCTGATTCAATTGTAACAGAAACTGACATTCCTATACACCAAGTTGTATTTCAGGATAACAAAATACTTTCAGAAGTAAACATAGAGGTCAATCTCTGGGTTAGTGGGCTCTGGCTATCTCTGTAAAACAGTACAGAAGTCCTTTATTACATACAATATAGCTTCAAATCACTATTTCAAGAAGAAAATGAAAAATGCCAGTTTTCACAGATAAAGGGAAGTTACAGTTTAGACCTCACAAGCAGGCAGTACTGAAATCCCATTAGACTGAATTCTACTAAAACGAGAGAACAAATGGAAATACCAGTGGGTCAAGTTATAGTCATTGGTCCTACTTTAGTCATTAATAGAAATTTCCATTATATATAGTTCTTTTATTTTTTCTCCTTGTCATGCAATCATTTTTCTGCACGACAACCTGTAATCTCTTTAGCCACTTAATACACATGCAGTTCAGGTTTCACTTTGCAAGCACTAGCCATCCTTTCAAAAAGAAAAAGGCCCCCTCCATCCCACCAAAAAACACAAACAGTGAAAGTGTCAAAGGCCTTAAATAACCAAAAATTGACTATTTAATCCTAAATATTCTCTCCAAGATGGCAATGTCAAGTGCCTCATAGTACTTAGTCATAAATATTAATTTGATAATTTTTTTTTTTGTGGCCAAAAATGGAAAGAGTAACCCAAATAAAAGCATCTTTCCCATCTTTCAGCTCAAACACCAATAACTTCTTCTCCAGGTCATGCAGGTTGTTGCTCTGGCACAAGGAAAAGATTCATTCCTGCTTGCTTGAAAAAGGCATATACCTCCTTTCAGCATGGCAAGAAAAGCCTGGACCAATTTTCTCACAAAGATTTGGAAAGGAGAGAAAAATTCTGAGAAGGAAGAGGTCCCCAGCTGAAACCAGCCCATGACTATCCCCTGGCTCCTGTCAGCTGTGCTGGTACCTCCTAGGCACAGGCTGTAGCACGTATCGACTTCTCACCAGGATTTCTGCATCTTCCAACAAATGCCTCTAAACCTCTGTTTTGACATTAGCTACAGTCATAATGAGTAATGGGGAGTAGCTATTACACATTTTATAGAATTCATGGAGCATGTATTTGCTTTTGGCATGCAGTCCAGCAGAGAACTGCAAGATTAAGTAGTTACATCTTGCAAGCTGAGAGGCACATTTGCTGAATCGTTAATAAACATCATGGCTTTGAGTGTATTTAAATTAATATAATTTGTTAAATCTTTCTGAACAGGAAATCAATTTTACTAGGGTAGAGACAAAAAGTTAATCAAGCTTAGTCAGAAGAAAATTGGCCTTTTCAATTTTGTTTACAGTAAAATAACCCGATAGATTTTTAGCAAAAAAGGAAAATCAGCAGCTGAAATTGTGAAGTAAAATCTGAGTTGCATAAAGGATTTCTGAAAAGTCAGGAAGACGACAGGTTCTCTGCAGTTTTATTGAAGTTTCTGGAATTACACAGGGAGTTACAAGTACAGCTTCTGTTGGCACTAATGGAATGTCAATGAAAACAAGTGCTCTGTGCTCTGAGAAGCTCGTGTTGTGAAAGTATCCCTCACAAATAATTTTGGTTTATGTCATCTGCCTAAGGCAAATCAGTAGTTTTCTCTCATCACCATCAAAGTATTGATGTAAAAACACAGATATAACACAGTCATCTACAGGGCAGAAATCCCCCTGAAAAAGCAACCATTTGTTCTGATCTGTCTCTCAGCAGTCTTAGCTGAATGTGGTAGAGGAGAAATATCAGAAATTTTAAGCATCTTCATTCTGCTTTTTGAAGAATTTATGAACCAGAAATAGGTACTGGCAGGGACCAAATCATACAGAAAACAGAAGCAAGGAATAGACTTTCTGACTATCTGCTGTAGGTGGTCATGAGTAATTTGCCAGAAGATATTCCCAGTTGGTGGAACACACCCTTAATAATTTTTATTTCAATGGAAAAAAATATAATTATTTTTATTTTTATGTTTCCACTTTTTAAAGTTTCCCAAGGCACTCTTTTCATAGTCCATGTCTACTTAAAACTCATACCTGAAATAAAATAGAGCAATAACAACCTCAGAATGGCTGGGGAGAGCATCCACTGCAGATCTGCCTTGTCTCCCTTCGGTGCCTGGAGCAGCAGCAGCAGAAAGAATTTGGCCTTCTTTTCTTTATTTCTTGCTCTCTCATACAATGCTGTCTCCCTGTTTAAGACAATCACTTTCAGTTGTTGCATTAACGTAATCTAAATCTGAATAGTTGCCAAAGTCTGCTTCTACAATAATGCTATTTCCTGATTAGTTAGAAATAAATAAACAGACTCTTTATATATATAAATATATATATACACACATACATATATATATAATCTTGATGATTTGTGATCTGATACTCTAGATTCATAGCAGTGATAAACCAAATCATCAAACTAAATGGGCTTTCAGTTAACACAAGTTTTGTATTTAGTATACGCAGTGGAAGGGGGAACTCAGAAAATTATGAGTTTCGTATTCAGCTACTGTCTTTTTTCAACTTGACTTCTGTCATCGCTTTGCCTTTAATCAGGATGCATATTATTGTCTTGCCTCTAGACTACCTTTCTAACTTTTTCAAATCATTAAAATAGAAACTCTAAAATTGAACTTCAGAAGACATATCTCTATATATTTTCAGTATTTTTCCTTCCTTTAATCAGTCACTGAGACTAGACTGCAAAGAAAATATTAATCCTCATTGTTCCTTTCCCCTCACATTCATGCTTTCACTTCCATCCTCACAAATTTACACATCTCTTACGAATCCAGTTCTTTCTTCCCTTTATTTGCTTCTTCTATTCCAAGTTGGCCCTTGCTTCTTTCTCAGTGTTTTATTTTCTGTATTAACATACATATGTTTAATCCTTAATTGACTTCTGCAATATTTCTGTAGAACAATTTTTTTTTCATTACATGCTTTATTCTGCATCAGATTCTGACTCTACGTCCTTGCTTTTGAAATTCTGCACATCATCCTTATCATCCTTTTCCCAATGGTCATGGCTTTCACCTCCATTCCAGCTCAGATCACTACACTCTGCCGCGCTCCCTCCTTTTTTCCTTACAAAAAAAAAAAAATTGTCTCTATTTTTTTTCCTTGCTCAGCAGGCTAAATCATTCATCCCTTTAGAATTTTTCATGACTGATATTTTGGAGCTGGTATTCCAGCAGCAAGACTGTGATGAACTAGGTCTCCCCATAGTGTGGGATACAGCCTCTGCATTCCATGGGACTGGTGGTGAGACAAAAACTGTCTGCCAAAACTGGGGAGTTGTACCCTGTCATTGTGGAAAATATTTAGCAGTTCTAAATTGTTAGACACATGAAACCTAGATTTATGTACTGTGACATCCCTATCAGAGGCTGCTGTCACAAAACCTTTGTAATCCTAGGCAATTGCATATACATTTATAGTGTATATTAAAATACTGTTTGTTTGATGACCATGTTCCAAGTCAGTTCTTGTCCACTTTGAAATTGAATGACCAATGTTGTGATAGTACCAACAACTGTACTAGTTTCCAAGAGAGAAAGTTATACATTATGAACTAATTAAAAGTCTAATCTCCTTAGGTAAATGATCTCCCTATTCTTTCTTTATTTGGTTAGGATTTTGAGTAGTGGAAAACAAAATCAGCAGGCAGACTTCATTATTGTATTGAGGTTCAGGAATAGTACATTTTTAAAAATAAATTTTGGGTTTATTTATTATTTAAGAACTTGAAAGAAAGAAACAGCTTAAATAGCTTAAATGTCTCTTCCTTTCTCAGAATTATGCTCCTAGATGCTTGTCAAATTTTAACTACATTTTCAAAGCAACACAGGGTGATTCAATCAGCCGGTACCCACTGTTTGAGAATCTTTTAGTTCTCCTTAAAATAATTACATTTTGGTTTAAATATAATCTATGCTTCTTCTTCTCATGCCATTTCTTTGATATTTTTAAAGTACGTGGAGGACAACATCAAAACCAAGGAACTAATATATGTGTTTCTAATTGTTTGGAAGATATGAGTTTGGACCATTTAAATGATTATTTGTCTTTCTGATTTTAGACCTACCTTCTTTTCCAGAATCATTGACGAAATTCTTTTTTCCTTCAGTTTTTAAACTAAATTTATCTGAAAATTAACCAGAAAAAAGTTCCTGCAGAATTATCAGCATGTTTTTACACACATATGTACAAGTATCTCACAGACAGCCATGACAGGAGTGTGTCCAAGTAATCAAGCAGAACAGCATCAAACACGCCTCCAGGTGAAAAGGCACAGCAAATGTTTAACTCCCTGGCACCAGCTTACATACTAAAGTATTATCAGACTCATCAATATAGTAGAAAAGATGGAAAGTGGGTGCTCTGTGCCAAAGGCCAATGTCAGGTATTACATCAGGCTTCTGTAGGAGTGAGAAATCACCTCCCTGAGATTACACTGCCACTTTGTTTTCATGACTTGTGAAGGAAAACCAGCCGCCCTATTTTTATAAGCCTATAAAGCACTGAATTCCCTAGTGGGGCTGCCTGCAGCCTGCATAGATGCACACAATGTGCTGCATAACACAGCACATTAAATTCCAAATGGGAGAGCTTCAGCATCTCTGGCTGATTTCCCAACAGGTCTGGAACCTTATAGAAAGAACAAGATGTTCAGACAAGAAGTGAAGAGCACTATGTTCATAATAGCAACTGAATACATAATGACCAACAGTAAGGGGAGAATAAATCTGTAGAGCTACGTGCAAGATGTGCAGCAGGTCCTACCTTGGCTCGTGGACCACATAGAGCTAAATTCAGTGCCTGCTCTGGCAGTAACACAATTAGAGGCCCAAATGCTGCAGCCATGAATAGAGAGCCTGTAGTTATCATCTACAAACCTCATGCCAAGATCATTCACTTTGCTGGGAAGAGAATTGCAGCATCTAAGTGGCCCTGCTGAGCCATTCCAGTATCCAGGCACATTGCAAAGTAGGCCACTCTCAGCATGACTATGGTATTTTCTTTTATATACACTATCCATATGGTAAAAATAAGGCCCAGATTTTGCAGAGCTCTGTACAGCTAGACTTGCTTTTTAAGCTAAACCAGGTCACTGTTCTGTTGATGCAGTTTCATGCTTAGGAATTGCACTGAACTGGAGGCACTAGCTGTAATGACAGATACTTTATTACATGATTTTCTGGAAGCAGTCACCTCCATATCCTTGTATCACATCATTATAGATGAAAAATCATATCTGCAGATACAGGAAAAGACCCAATTAAGACAGGCACTAAAGGTCCCAGTTGCTAATGCCATTTGTCACTGCACAAAATCAATGATTACTTTAAAAAGACATCTTGTCTATGTGCAATGCAAAATAAAGATAAAAAACACCTCAAGAATTCTCTATATGAGTCTCTTGACATCTTAAAACTTTTTCAGGAGTGACGAACTCTATAAATATTATCTTTGAAACCTACTGCTCCCCAGCTAAAATCATCTGGGAAAAGCATGAGAGGTCATATCTTTTCGATTTCTATGTAATAATCTCTGACTCTGAGAATGGCCATCCTTGAAAATCAGGTCAGTAATTTTAAAAAAAAAAAAAAATCTTCAGATAGACTTTGTAAGCCTGAGATAATGAAACCATATGCATGCTGTATTAACATTATGTCAAACTACACATTTATCAACAATCATAGCAGTTCATTAAATTTTCTTGAAGTTCTTGACTATCTCAACAGTAATCCACTGGACACTGTTTTTCTCAATGTCTTTCTTGAAATGGCCCAAAAGCAGATGAATTTCCAGATGTGAACTCACAATGACAACAAGGGAAATAACTACAAAAATTTTCTTTGATCCATTGGCAATGCTCTTGTTAATATTTCTCTGAGTTTCATCTAAACTGGTTTGTGAGCTTTGTCTTATCTGAAATGAGAGCAAAATATTGGCTGATATTCAAACTGGCATCCACTCTGAATGCTCAGGTTGTTTTTGACAGGTTTGCTGCTCAGCCAGTCAGTTCCCAGCCTGTGAAGATTTACATAGTTATTTTTCTTAGGGCTGAGATATTTATACTTTTTATATTGAACACCATGAGGCTACAGCTGGTCCATTTTTGAATTTTCCTGTGATCCTTCTGGATCAAAATTCTGCCATTTGGCATTTGAATCAATTTTCTCCTTGATGTACCATCATCCATAAATTTGCTGAGAGTGTATTATGTCACATCATCCAGCCTGCTGATGAAGATATTGAATAATACTAGCTCCAGTATTGACCCTAGGGTAGCTCTGTACCTATGCCAGATGAACATCAAGCTATTGATTACTGCACAATGAGCTTGGCAGGTTGGCAGTACAGCTGATTTTCAAACACTGTAACAGTCCATTTGTACAGCCCACAGTTCCTCTGTTTCCAGCTAAGAAATGCCTGGAAGCCAGTGTCAAAAGCATGCTCAGACTCAAGGTGCATTAACCCACTCTCAGACATATATTTGGTTTTTTCTTCAGGTGAAAAGCAAGCAGCATGATCAAGTGCGTCTTACCCTGGTAAACCAGGGCAACATATTTGATTCCTTTCTTGGAAATTAATTCCAATATGTTTCCTGATCAGGATCAGGGACTGAGATGAAGCCTTCACTTCCATATTTCACACTCCCCTATTTTCTTATGGCTGTTTTTCAGATGGAAGAAACATTTGCTATTTTCCAGTCATTGGGGACCTTGAGTAGCACAACTTTTCATTGGGTGACAGACAATTTTAGTGCTGCCTCTTTGGGCACCCATGGGTGGCTCTCCTTGGTAGAACTGTCTGTTCATATCCACAGTTTCTGCTTTGCCCCTGGCATGTTGGTCCTGTTCCATCTGTCCCCTCCTCTCAGTCCTTTGGCTCTCTTTTCCTTCCTGATGTATTTCACAACATATTTTAAAAGTGTGTTATGAAACGGTTTTGATTCCAAGCACAGCAGCATTAAGAGTACTATCGATGTATTTTCAATATTTTTTCCTCACCCAGTTGAAAATATATTATAATTTCCACTAAACAGAGATATTTTACTATCGGCCATGGAAATTAATGCAGCAATGCTGCTTTTTTTACATAGGAAATCTGAGCAGAAGTTAGGAAAAAATCCAGTGATGCATCACTATTCACAGACACTGCTGCAATGTCATGATATAATTTTATCAAATGAAAATAAGAACAGATATCAAAAATCTTGGGAGGAAGGGGAGCATCATTCCATTCCTGTCAGGAGGGACTGCTTCCACAGCACTCTCTCCTTGCTGCTGTTTCCACTGATATAGTTGTTGGAATTTGAGTACTGTTTTTATTTCAGTTGCTGGAATTATCACTCTTAATGATCTGTCAGTGCAGCCTCTGCACTCAGCCTACTACAAACAATAGATTAAATAATTGATTATGAATTGATGTTATGATAGAAATGTGAAAAATATAAACTATATGAGGGATTTCAGAAATTTCTTTTAAGTTCTTTGTCCAAGATATATATTCCAGTATAAAAGAATCCAATGAATCTACAGAATGGTTTCATACATATTGTAGGTTGAGTGAAACAAGCATTGACAAATGTTCCATAAAGAATTCCTGTTTTTCATCTGCTCTGCTAATAACCTAAGCTGGACACAATTCCATCAGAGGAGAGTGAAAAAAACCCGAACACCACCTTTTCCACACGGGAAGAAATTAGTGAAACATGAGTAAATATTAGGAAGGACACCAAAAGATAGCTACATTCTGACTTTTATTGACATATATTTGAATCCCTTGCCATAATCCCAGTAGCGGTGTGTTTGTCACTAGCTGTGCTATTACCAAAGGGATCATCTTCCGTGGAAATTCTAGTCTGCCCTCTGCTTTAATAGGTAAATCCCACCCCAAAATTATCTCATTGGAAGGCTAAGAGAAACTACATGGAACCTCACGACATCCCCTTCTGCACTTCATGTAAGTCAAGACACGAGTCAAATAAAGTGATTTCTGAATGCAGCACTATCTTACAGGACTATTTGGTGCAATTGCAAAAGGTGGCTTTGAAAAGTCTTCCAGTTTTTTCAGGATAAGAATAATAGACCAGAATTTCTCTTATTGAAAAGACCTTAGAATTTTGTCTTGATTTATTTATCAAATTTGTAGTCACAAAAGAGAAATAAAAATGGATTTTTTTCTTCTAACAGCTAGAAATACATTTTATTCTAGGACTTGCAGTCCTCCCAAGAGTCACATCTTTATATGCAACAACACAGAGGAAAATACGCATAGAAGTGAGACTCATAGGGGTAAAATGAATTAATTTTTAACCCTGTAAAGTAACTGCAGAGAAAAATGTTTTAAAACTAATAGATATTAAATATGTGTGTGTATATTAACATGTTTTAGTATAAATCTGTGGGGTAGGGTGGCGTGGAG
>JANRMJ010000088.1:45875305-45886435 GCA_025584955.1 Alethe diademata
GTTGTCAACAAGTTCCTTCTGTGCAAGTGTCAGGACACAGCAGCTGACTGCTGCAAGAGGGTATAGGAGATCACACGGCACATACAGGACAACCAGTGGATCAGGTCCAGCCAGCACAAGTTCATGAAAGGCAGGTTCTGCTTGACCAACCTGATCTCCTTCTATGGCAAGGTGACAGGCTCAGTGGATGAGGAAAGGCTGTAGATGCTCTCTACCTGGCCTTTAGTAAACCTTCTGATACCATTTCCCACAGCATTCTCCTGGAGAAACTGCTCATGGCTTCGATGGGTGCACTGTTCACCTAGTAAAACCTGTCTAGAAGGCTGGGCCAGAGCTGGTGTGGAATGGAGTGACATCCAGCCGGCAGCCAGTCATGAGAAATGTTCCCCAGGGCTCAGCTGAGGCCAGTCCTGTTCCGTATCTTTATTGATGATCTAGATGGGGGTCTCAAGGGCATCCTCAGTCAGTTTGCAGATGACACCAGATTGGGTGGGAGTGTTGATCTGCTGGAAGGTAGGAAGGGTCTACAGCAGGATCTGGACTGGCTGGACTGACAGGCTGAAGCCAATTGTATGAGGTTCAACAAGGTGAAGTGCCAAGGTCACAACCCCCTGCACCACTTCGGACTTGGGGATGAGTGGGCTCAAAGCTGCTCAGCAGAAAAGGACCTGGAGGTGCTGGTTGACAACTGGCATAACACAAGTTTGTTGTGCTCAAGTGGCCAAGAAGGCCAATGGCACCTGGCCTGTATCAGAAATAGTGTGGCCAGCAGGACAAAGGCAGTGGTGGCCCTTGTGAGTGACACTGGTGAGGTCACACCTCGAAGCCTGTGTCCAGTTCTGGGCCCCCCACTCCAAGAAGGACATTGAGGTGCTGAAGCATGTCCAGAGAAGGGCAGCAGAGCTGGTGAACATCCTGGAACATAAATCTTACAAGGAGCTGCTGAGGGAGTGGGGGTTGTTGAGCCTGGGGAAAGGAGGACCAGAGGGGACCTTATCACTTTCTATAACTACCTAAAAGGAGATTACTCTCAAGTAAAAAATGATAAAATGAGAATACAGGCTCAAGTTGTGCCAGGGCAGGTTCAGATTAGATATCAGGAAAATCTTCTTCATTGAAAGGGTTTCCAAGCATTGAAACAGGCTTCCCAGGAAAAGTGGTGAAATCACCACCCCTAAAAAGTGTTACAAAATACATAGATGTGTTGTTTAGAGACATGGTTTAGTGGTAGACTTGACAGCGTCAAGTTAATGGTTGGACTTGATGATCCTGGAGGTCTTTTCTAACCTTAATGATCCCATGATTCTGTCAGTAAAATGGTCTTTCATGGAACATATTTCAGGTCATCAAGTGCCAGAATTAAGAAATCAGAAAAATAAGATGTGCAAGAATTTTCTCTCTTCACTACAAAGAAAAACACAATTTTTTCCCAATTAACAATAATAAGGCTGAAAGGAAAAAGAAAAAAAAAAAAGAAAAATATAAAAAACAGCAACATTTCATTGTCTGGGCTTTTTTCCTACTTATTTCCATATAAACAATATGGAAAAATTCAAAATGTAGGGTAGGCAATATAAATTACAAATGATTTGACAATCCTTCCTCTGAATCAGAATTTTATTTCACAATTACTGTCCAAATTAAACTTACAGGCTTAAATGGCACAGCATAACATATCTTTGTGATCCTGTGCACTGGAGAATCATCAGAGGAATTTCCAAGCCAAAAGTTTGGTGTCTCCCGATCTAGGAGCTATGCAGGAAAGCCAGTGCCTTTCAGAATAACCTCAGAACTATGCAGTGAAATATGTAACTGTTTAGGTGCTGCTTGCCCTAAATCCATTGCTTTACCAGGGTGTCAGCAGTTGGGACTCAAATGAGGAGTTTCAGATTTGGAGGGTCTAGTGCCCAATCCATTGCCTCTTAGTGAAGTTTACACGCACTGCCCCAAAAACCATGCAGACCAGCTCCCCTATGGATTTGGAGAGAGGTGGAGGTACAAGGCATTTAAGCTGGGAATTGAGGAAGGAAAGGAAATCACTGCACTTTGGGCTTTGATGGGGAAACAAAAGGGTGAACAGGAAAAAGAGGAGGTCTTGTGGGGAAATTAATTAAATGAGATAGGGTAGTTCAAGAAGCACAGTTAAACTTGTACAGGTAAAAGGCTTTGTAAATTAAATGCATGTGTGTGACTGAAAACCTGCAAAAAGTAACTTACTGACAAAATTTTTTTTCGGACCACTATGCACAGAAAGGATACTCAACTCATGCTGGATGGGTTCTCTGTTTTGGAGGCAGTAGAACCATACTTTTTCTTCACCTTCTCAATACCTCTGTATCACCTTCTCTGTATCTCTAGTGGTTCTCTACCACAAGCCCATCTTCACTTTTCTCTTAGGTTCTCTCAGATTTTCTTTTTATTTCCAGCTTACACTGCTTTATCACGGCATTAGCCAACAATATGTTCTTCTCAGCTGGCTTCTTCTGTGTCAGGAATGTTCCCCATCTGCAGATAAACTCCAAGAAAACCAAATTTTAATTTCCTAATTAAATTTTAACTTTATATAATCATATTCGTTCAATATAATATAATAATAATATATATTATTAAAACATATATTATTAAAACACATATTATTAAAACATATATTTTTAAAACATATATTATTATAATATATTCATTTGTATCTTAATATTCATAATTAGATTTTAATTTTATAGTTAAATATTTTATAAGAATACAAGAACAGCTGCAATGGATCAAAGCAAAGGTCCATTTAGCCCAGTAGGTTCTACGATGGGAAGAGGAATTTAGCATTGTGGATGCTACTTGTTTTTGAATTGGAAGCAACTAAAAGGATGGAGGCAACTGCCCCGTATTCTTAGTCAAAGAGCATTTGAAATATCTCCAGAATGAACAGAGAAAGCCTTCTTTAAGCAAGCGACCATCTGTATGGAAAAAAACATCCATGTGATTTGTTCTCGGTACACCCCTACCACACATCAGTGAATCAGTTATAAGCTGACTCCTTCCAACCGTTTGTGGCCTCTTGTTTGTGGATTCATGCCTTGCCTAAATTGAAATCAGCAGGAGCACCTACTCCTAGACATAATCTGGCTGTGTCAGTTGCCAACAGCAATTATAGGAACTCATGGGGAACATTGGCTGCAGGTTATTGAAACAGATGTCAGTTGTAACAACATAGGCATGAGACTGAATTTCAGAGTGCAAGCAACCCAAGGTGCTGTGTGCAAGTTCCAACAGGTCCAGCCACATATCAGACCACCACCTAGAAATTGCAATTTGCAACCATCATTCATATGCAAGCCCTACTTTCATTTGCCTCATGGAATCACAAACATATCACAGCTATAAGATGCTTTTTTATTTCCTATTAAGGCTTTTTAACCTTACCAGAGGTATGAAAAGTAGAGAGGCGGAGATGTGACAATAAGTAATTAGAAACACAGACTCATTGCTATTGCAGGAGGACAGTCATTCTAGGAATAAGGCTAATAAAATTTAGATATTATTTGTACTGGAAGATTTTTTTTTTAATTTATTGAATTTTAAAGCAAATTCCAAAAAATGTTTCTGAAAGTTTTTGCTATTGTCACTCATAAATGTGCACCCTTTATAATTCCTATTTCTGCTCTGCATAGATGAAAAGAGGAAAAATCTTAAAAATGCTGAATATGCTTATCCAAATAATCGGTACAGACCTGTCTGCCACATGTTAAAACCTGCCCTGAGCCTGCCCCACCTTGTTTTCTATTCAATCTTATTGCCACCAGCAAAGCCCCCTATCCTTCCATGGTAAAAGCCCCTAAGGTGAGAGCAGGATCAACACAGCAGAGTGAGTTTTACCACATACATTGCAGCACAAGTCATGCCCGGGGTCTACAAATTCTTCAAACACTTTAGAAACCCACTGGTCATATCCCAGAGTACAGAGTATATCCTGAACTCTCTCACAGTACCCCTTCTACCCTAGAGAAAGCCACAGATAATACGTAGCCTGCCTTATCTAAATATCCTGGGGGAGTGCTAGGGCAGCCTGAAGAAAACAGCTCCCCACTTACTGGCTGTTGTTCCACTACACACAGGCAATCAACTAATCTGAAATTTCTGAAAAGAGTTCAGCACAAAGCAAATGTTTTCCACTAACAGACAAAACATTCGTATCACTGAAAACATACAAATTGGCTGAAATGGGCCATTGTCATAAACATTGCCTATAAAAAAGATTAGTTTTATATGTAACTAGGCAAAATGCTCAGTGAAAACTGTGAGCTTTTATGTAGCTTCTGTCTACATTGTTCAAACCAAGACCAGGAGAGGCCCCATCCCTCCTGTAGAGAAGGACATCAAGCACTGTAAAGCTTCGGCAGGGAAAGAGTAGGAGAGGAAGGTGGAAAGAGTGTGATGTTTAAGGATGGCACACTGAGCATGGAGAGGCAAACTCATAAAACCTTGTGTGCAAACCCTTAACCAAAAAGCAGTGACGTCCTAACTCCCTGCTTGGGTGAGTGGGATCCCTGTGCCAGCCTTACATCCACGCTCACAGGGAGAGAGGTGAACTCCTTTTGACAAATTGTCTGCAGGTGCAACTCCGACTGTCACGAAAGGTCAGCAAGTGGTAGCCATCCTAAATATTTGCCTGTGCTTTCCAGCTTTTTCTACTTTGTGACTATTTGATTTGTCCCCCTGTGCTCCTGGAAGATGCAGGAGATGCTGGAGTGGTGGATACTTTCTGCCTGCTCTGCCTGCCTAAGTCAGATCCTAGCACAGTTTCAAGCTTGCCCGAGTGTCTGCTATAAACATCTAAAACTAAAAGTAATGTCAACCAAAAATGTATTTCCTTTCACAAACTGCACTAACCTTGAGGTGAATTAAGACACGCACATTTTTTTAATCCTGGGCCAGCATTATCCCACTGAGAGTATGAACAGATTTTATAGGTTTTGAAGTAAATGGGTTGCATTTTATATATTTTTAGATGTTAAGAAAGGAATATGTATTTGGAAAGCCTGACTCTCTTTACATGGACCTTTTTAAAGAAATACAGAATGCAATGTTAGAGAGCCAGGGACAAATCTGGCCTCAGGTCTTTCACCTCCTCTGCTGCTGATCACCACCCTCTTGGCTTGAGAGGTGGCAACAGAGATCTGACAAGTCAAATACAATAACAAACTATTTTACACTCACACACATATATATATCTACATATATATGTATATATATACCAAACCATTAGTTTGGTACAATAAAATATACTTTCTGGATGCTTTGTCACATCCAAATAGGCACTCATCCCACATTTTATCACATAACTCTCAAAAGCTAAGGTAGTTTTAAGACATATAAATATATTTCTAAAGGTAATATTAAACTTTGCTACAATTTATCTCTCTCAAAGTTCAAAATTATACTATAAAGTTGATAAGAATAATGAGTGCTTTCCAGTGCCAAAGTCTGATGGAAGTTTTGATTTGTCCCAGGGATAGAATGGGTGAGAACAGCAACACATCTGCATTCCCAAGGAGATCCCTAAGTCTCCTCATAGAAGCACAAAAATCACACCAAAAAAATCAGTCAGTTATGAACTAAGAGAGAAAAAAGGGTTTGTAATAGGAGTCACTTGGAAATCAGCTGTTTTGTCTCTGAAACAGGTACATACACAACCTCAAATGGTACAGGCAGCAGAGCACAGCCCCCCTCTGGTGACAGGCAGCTGCTCTTGGTCGTAGGGATTACCAAAAAAAAAAAAAAAAAAAGGGAATTCTCCTGGGGGAAGAATGTGTTCAAGCTTTCTCTGTTTTCTCAGCTCTTTTGTAACATCCCCAGGTTGGGCAGGAGCCATTATCTTCCCTTTCAGGAAACTGAGCCAGGCAGGACCCACGCTGCAGCAGCTGCACGGTGTGATAATAATTTTCTAAACTCTACTTGATCGAGGGCTGCTGCAGACAAGTGTGAGCAGACTGAAAAGGTCTCTAGTTAAAATGGCAGCACAGAAAACACCAAGTGAGTCCAGATAAACACCCATCAGCAGTTCGCTGTACATTCTGCAAACTAGGTGTAAATACATGTCTGAAGTGCCCGAGCCAGCCTGGGCAGAGAGCGTGGCCCCACGGCAGAGCTCCCAAAAATAAATTTCGATGTGTGCGGAATAAATAGCTGTAAAAACCAATACACGAATCCCACTGTAGTGGAGCCTTTTACATAGGTATAGATACTCATTTATCCATGTTTCCAAGCAGTCTGAAGGTGATTTCTGCGCGTTTGGCGGCGGCCGGAGCGAGGAACGCGAGCAGCTGCGGGGCGCTGCGCGGGCCGCTGCTGCCACCTGGCGGCCGAGCCGCGCCACCGCCCCGCGCCGGCAGCCAGAAAAGCTAAAAAAACACTCCCAAAGATGGTACCTGAAACGTTCACTCAACACACTGATGATAGGTCCGAATTGCATTTCTTGAATATGTTTTATAACCCTGATCTCTCCACGCTTTGATAAAAAAATGCGAAAAGCAAAGTCCATGGCACAAAAAAAAGCAACAATCTTAAATGGGATGCAACATTATTTTCTGTTCAAATACTAATAAAAAACACTTATTGATACTCAATGACTTCTCTGGTTAGCTCCCAGCATCTGCGAATACCTAGCATGAAACTTTAAATCCTGGTTTAGTTTTGCACAAACACAGTCAAATGTCAATATTTTCATAAGCATTAAGGACTCACGAAGTTTCTTGATATTCATAAGCAACATATACCCAGATACATGCCTAATCACTCAGCTGACTGGCACAGAATGGCCTGGCTACAAAAACAGGGAACCTATTTCCCATCTGCACATCTGGAATAGCATGGAGTATTAAACACATCGTGTGTATTTCTGTGCTCAGTCTAAAGTGTGTACTCTGAAAGGAACAGGCTTTAACAGCAGCTGAGAGCACTATCAGATATTTCTCTCACCACCCCTGCATACATCAAGAATGTTTCACACTGCAGGGCCACAGCCAACCATCAATACGTGCACCCATACTCATGACTCAGCTGACACATCAGTAAAAGGGAGGGATCTGATCCAGAGGGAATGTAGCAGGTACCTTTGCCTGCTTGTTCTGGCAGAGAGACTTGCAGAGAGACATCCTGGTACTTCAGGCACACAAGAAAATGATCAGCATCAGATCTCTGTACATGGCAAAATGAAGTAGTACCAAGTAGCACACTCCCTCGCTGAACCCCTGCTCTCAAAAGAACTGAAGAGTTCACCTGCAAAAAGGTAACAGGGTATTGGTACAATAAACTTTTCTCATCACCTTTACTGTTTACTCTGTAGCAACCAACTCTTACATCAAGAACCAGCTGGTATTGAGTGTCTGTCCTGGTACAGACTCCACCAGAATCCATGTAGGAAGCATCAACACATTGCAAGAACAAAAATGGAAAACAAAAACATAGGGTACTTATCTCTTACTATGTAGAGCTTCACAAACTGGCTCAAAGCCTTGCCTATGAAAATTAGAATGGTGCTAAATATTAGCTAGATGCTTCATTTGAGTCTCTGCTCACACTGTCCTGGCATCACAGAATCTCATGTTTCCTATTTCACTGGAAAATGGTTCCCCTGGGCTGGTTTTATAAAATATAATCCAAAAGATATCACATGCCATGTACCCCCCAGCTGATAGAAACGAGGTGAGATCTAACCAGGGGAGTTTTGAAGAAAGTGACAAGTACACAGATGTAATGCACATGTGAAACTGTCTTCAGTCTCTGTGAGAAATAAGCAAAACTGCCAAGTGGATTTGGTCTCCTCAGGCTTATGTCCAGAAGCAAAATGAAGGTACCAAAATTCAGTCTGCTTTAATGGCAGGAAAACAGCAGGCTGTTGACCTTGCAGCATTAAACAAAGTACCAGGGGTAACAACCACTGTCTTCAGATTCTTTCAGAGTTCTGAAAAAAAAAAAATCTTCACTGCATCTTTTCCCCTTCTCCCCACACTGCTACCACTCTCTAAAAGGTCTCAGCTGTTATTTTTTATCCTTATGCTTGATTGCACAGGTGTTCCACAGGAGAATTGTAGTGGGTTGACCTGGGCTGGACACTAGCTGCTGACCAAGCCACTCTATCAAACCCATCCTCAGCAGGACAGTGTGGGAGAAAATAAGATGGACAAAATCCTTGTGGATTAAGATAAAGGCAGTTTGATTAAAAAAAAAAGGCTGTGCATGGAAGCAAATTAAAACAAGATTTTTTTCCCTGCTTCCCATCAGCAGGCAATGTCCAGCTACTTCTCAGGAAGCAGGGCTTCAGTATGTGTACCAGCTGCTTTGGAACACAAACACTGTAATAACAAATGCCTGGCTCTCTCCTCCCTGCACACTTCTCTCCCCGGCCTTCTCTTAAATCTTGTATTTGAGCAGATATCTTACATTATGGAATATCCACTGGTCAGTGGGTCAGCTGTCCTGGCTGCATCCCCTCCCAAGATCTGGCCCACGCCAGCCTCCTGGCCAGGGGGAATGTTGGAGAGACAGCCTTGATGCTGTGGAGGGCTACTCAGCAGCAGCAAAACACTGGAGTGTTATTGACACCCTTCTAGTCAATGCAAAGGACAGCACTGTGAGAGATGCTATGGGAAAATCACCCCACCTCAGCCAGACTCAATAGAAGCATTTGATTCAGCAAAGTAAGAGTAAGAGTGAGTCCTTTTTTCAAAAAGTCTTTTCAGCAATTACTTGTTTTACAATATCTACATTTAATGCCTTGGCAAGTATTTTCATTGCAACATTTTGTTTTGTTCATAGAGTCTTTCCTACATGTCAACACCCATTTGAGTAATTTTCCTTCACTGGTCCCAGCTCTGTGCAAGTTCCTTTGTTTTGCCAACTAAATCAGTGGGAATGTGAAGGAACACATTTAACCTTTGTTAAAATCTGGATTCACCAGAAGTTGAGATGGTCCCCCCCAGGTCAAACTCAATGTAGTTTGGGCACTATCGAAGTATATCCAGTTTAAATTCAGTTACTTAAACACAGGTTTGAAAAAAGCAGTGTGATCATAGTAGATGTATACAAATCAGATCACCATGAGTAAATTAATTAATACTTAAAATAAAGGGTCATTTAGAAAACAAAAGAAAAAAAAAAAACACAGAAAGACTGTTTCCAAAAACAACAGATACTTATAATAAAAAATGATGAGATTTTGAAATCTCTAGTTATGCTACTCAATGAAATGCAATAAGGAACTAAGATTTATTGTTTTTTAGCAGTATCTTAATGGTGCAAAACACTATTCTTTAGGACCTCGTAAAATTTCTGAGATAAAGACTCTCAGAAGAACATGCATGGATTAAAATAGTTTTTATTAGAAAGTTCAATTCAAATGAAAGGCCGGGTTTGAAACAAAAGGTATTTTTATTGGTTGCCTGCTAAGCCCTAGAGACCTCAGAAAGACATATTTTCCCTCACAAGCTTGCAAACACACCTTTCATGCCCTTGGCAAAGTATTTCTCAATCTTTCTAAACCTTGCTAGACAGGCTCACAGAATCAGAGAGTATACTGAGTTGGAAGGGACCTGCAAGAATGCATCTTAAATGAATGACCTATATGGGGATCAAACCCATATTAAACCCTTGGCATTATTAGCATCATGTGCTAACAAACTCAGATAAACTCAGTCTTGCCAAAAAAAAACGTATCATTATACTCATGGATGACCCCAGATTTCTTTCTTTTTAAATACAGACTTCCCTTTATTAGCTTCCCTTGTTTTACCCTTCAATCATGTTTTTCCTCAATTATGCTCCTGCCCAGTAAATAGATTTATCCTGGTCTTCTATTATAGTAAGGCCTCAGTGAAGCCTACAGTACGTGCATAGACATATATTTAGAATTATGTTGCTTGCTCACTGCCCTACCCATTTCCCCACTCCATTCTGAAGCACCACCCTTTCAGACTATTATCACTTTCCACACATCAAGATCTATCACCCCACACCTGTTTAATTATAGCTTAGCTAAGGCTATGGAATTACTTGACTGCTTTTAAAGCAAAAAGAGAGTCACAGAACTGTTAGGGTTGGAAGGCAGATAATCCGCTCCAACTCCCCTGCTGAGACGAGGGTCACCTGGAGCAGGTGACACAGGAATGTGTCCGGGCAGGCTTTTTGTCTCGAGAGGGGAAGTTTCATGACCTCTCTGGGCAGCCTGTTCCAGTGCTCTGCCACTCTCGAGGTAAAGAAGTTCTTGTCAAGGTGGAAATTTTTGTTTTAGCAGATGGCCATTATTCCTCTTCCTGTCGCTGAGCACCACCAAAAAGGGTCTGGCACCATCCTCTGATACCCACCTCTGAGATATTTATATGCACTGATGAGACCCCCTCCCAGTCTTCTCTTTCCTAGACTGAACAGGCCCAGCTCCTGCAGTCTCTCCTCAAGAGAGGTGCTCAAGACCCGTCATCATCTTTGTGGCCTCCACTGGATCCTCTCCAGTAACTTCTTGTCTTTCTTGTCCCGAGGAGCCCAGAACACTCAGCACTCCAGAAGTGCCTCACCAGGGCTGAGCAGAGGGCCAGGATCGCCCCTCTGGACCTGCTGGCCACACTGTTCCTGATGCACCCCGGTAATTTATAACACCAGGATACCACCGGCTTTCCGGGCCACAGGGCACCGCCGGGTTACGGCCAGCCTATGATCCACCAAGACGCTGATGCTCCGCCTCACTAATTTTTCCCAGTAGCTACGCACGGCTCCTTTGGCAGCTGCACCATGTAAACACTGAGGTTACAGGAGAACCTCTTTCCACTAAGCTCTCACGGTGCTCCGCAGCAGAGGGGCGCCAAGAGGAGCCGCCCGGCCCCCGCCGTGTCCCGGACACAGCCCGGAAATGGGGGCGGGAAACGGAGCCCATTTCCCGTCCTCGCCTGGCGCTTCCGGGTCGCGCCAGGGTTCCGCTGGCGGCGGCGCGGCGGGGGCTGCGGGGCGGGCGGCGCTTCCCATCCTCCTGCTCCTCCTCTCCTTCATCTTCCTCCTCCTCGTCCTGGTGCCGCCGGTGGGCGCCGCGGGCTGTGCCGGGTGAGCGGGGCCGGGCGGGGCAGGGCGCGCCACCGGCCGTGCGGGTGCCCG
>JANRMJ010000088.1:45886535-45901835 GCA_025584955.1 Alethe diademata
GAAGGGGAGGCCGCGGGCCCGGGGCTGCGGTGCCGGCGGCGCTCCGGCTGCAAGGTCTCTTTCTCTGCCAGTGTAGGTTTATCACCCCCCCCGCTCCCCCATCGCCAAACATAACCAAAACAAAGTGTCCTTAGCCGAAAATTCGCGGTGCTGTCCGTGAGTCCCGCTCTTGGAGAGCATCCGCGTATTCCCAGCGTAAAAGTGCTGGAATTTTATGAATCCGCCCTAAAGCCGCGGAGTCTGTTCCTGCTGGCTTGCTTTTCCTCCTCGGGGATGTGTGTTAACTCTTTTGGGTATGTGTGGAACAGCGTTGCCTCGGCGAAGGTGAGTTTGACTTGTCACGGCTCTGCTGTCCCGGGAGATGGAGCGGCACAGGCAGCACACGGTGATGATGATCGCTTTCCTCCTTCTTTAGGGGAACAAACGTGGTACCCTGTTAAGTACTTTAATTCGTATTTGTTTTGAAACCAGCCGCTCATTTTGGGTCAGCTAAAAGTAGTGTGGTCTGTCACACAGGAGGCCCTAGGCAAATGTGTTGTGCTCTGGCTAATGCCAGGCACACCCAGACCTGGGAAAAGAGGAGGAACACATCCCAAACTGGTGAAAGAGCCTCAGTCTTTCTGGAGTAATTACCAGACTCTGTTAAACAGAAATTAATGGAAAAATGAGTTTCACGTAAATGCAAGAGATGCTTGCGTACTTCTAGCAACTAAGTTTGTTTTCTTGTATCATCTTAAAAGTTGATACAACTGCACACAAAGCCTTTTAAATTTCTGTAAAGAAAAAAGTGGCATCGTATTTTTTTCCTGTGAATTGTAAACATTTCAAATATCTCTAATGCTTTAATGTTTTTTCTTTGCAGATTAATAAACTTACTGAAGCATTGTTAAGAATGGGCTAGAATGCGAATGAAAGGTGCTTTAATTATTTAGTCCCAATTAGGTATTTTGATTACAGAAACGTGGAATTACTCGAGGTCTTTTTTTTAAGTTGTAGACATTCAGCTGGTCCTAAGAAACAGGAACTAATCTTGGTATTTGAGTATTTCCTCTTTTCTCATGGTAACACTTGACAAAAATATTGAAGTTCAAAACGGCTTGTTCTCATCTTGTTTTAGCTTTTTCCTGTTAATTGCTTTAAAATAGTCTGTGAATTTTAGTAAATATTCTGACTGTAATCTTATAATTTGGATTCTGTAGCCTTTGTCTTGATTGTCGAGCTTGAACTAGCACTGCAAGGGCATGGTATACTAATGCAACTCATTGGTATAAAAGATGATTTTTTATCTCCCCTGTAATCTAAGATCTAAGATAATGTAAACTACTCATGTGGTGCTTATTTTTAAAACTTCAACATTTTCTCCAGGTTTAAGTTTGTTTTATCATACAAGTTCCTCACTGCCATAATGAGGCTAGTAATTCTTGAAGATTATGATCAGGCTAGTGAATGGGCAGCCAAATACATCTGTAATCGTATTATCCAGTTCAAGCCAAGTCAAGGAAGATACTTCACGCTTGGTCTACCAACAGGCAAGTTTTATTCAAAGTCTTTGTAAGTAACTAAGCCTGGAACAATGTTTGTATCACTGCTAGCAGATACAGTATTTAAAAGAACATAAGTGTTATTTTTGATAATATTTTTTTTAAATACGGATTTTTATTTCTGTGAAAAGTTGTGACAATTTGTGAAACTGATAAATACTAAATGGGAATCAGCAGATTGCTTGTATGTTGAAAAGCATTGTTGCAAAATTTGACTGTGAAGACATTTAAATACACTAAAAATGTTATGCAGATACACAGAACAATAGAAAACCTTTATTTAACAGGGAGTACACCTTTGGGATGCTACAAAAAGCTGATAGAATATCACAAAAATGGAGATCTCTCTTTCAAATATGTAAAGACTTTCAACATGGATGAATATGTAGGTAAGATGTGCTATTATTTGAGAACATACTATACTATTTTGCTTTTTTTTCCTCTCCTTATAAAAACTATTAAATACTTTGTCGAAGTGCCAGGTTAGTCTAGTATGTTTGTACTCCTTTATTAGACTGGTGTCCAAGCATTTTTCTCTATCCCTTTATCTACAAAAATGCAAAAATAAACACTGGGCTGAATTCAGTGTTTTACAAAACTTCTGTGGAAATTATATTGTCATATAATTGTAATATTGGGACTGCATTTCTGTTGAAGACTTTACACTCTGAGATAAGATGTGTGTTGAGGGAATGTAAACCAGTTACCTTGTACCTGTTGTGCCAACAGGAAACCTTTCTTCTCAATGTAGTTTCAAATCTTGCTTTATTTGCTTGCTTTATTTGACTTGGGTTTGCCTTGCATGCCTTGCATCAGTTACATACAGACTAGAATTAAGGCTCTTTGGTTAAATCTTGTCATATGGTAATTTCACTCTAAATTATTTCAGGGCTTCCCAGAAATCATCCAGAGAGCTATCACTCCTATATGTGGAATAACTTCTTTAAGCATATTGACATAGATCCAAATAATGCTCATATCCTTGATGGGAATGCACCAGACTTACAGGCGGAATGTGATGCATTCGAAAAGAAAATTGAAGAAGCAGGGGGGATTGATCTGTTTGTTGGAGGTATGAGGAAATGCTCTGTGGTTAGTTACAATTCAAGCGTGCACACCAATTCTTTAATCACTGTTTTCATAACTTGACTAAAACCCAGATTTTTCAATTATTGTGTAAGAAAGTTCTGTAACTAACAAAGGATCAGTATCAATTCCAAAACAGAATGGTTGGTGTCCAAGTTTCTAATGACTTAAGTAAGTTTTTATTTGAAAATGGGGAACCAAAAGGAAAGGATGAGCCCTTTTTTATTATTTACAATGTTTGAGGATATGTGTTGACTCTGAGGTCTGGAATGATTTATTTTTTTTAACTTTGAAAAGGCATTGGTCCAGATGGCCACATTGCATTCAATGAACCCGGATCAAGTTTGTCTTCAAGAACAAGATTAAAGACTTTAGCAATGGACACCATTTTGGCAAATGCTAAATACTTTGATGGAGACTTATCTAAAGTACCAACTATGGCGCTAACAGTTGGTGTGGGTACAGTGATGGATGCTAGAGAAGTAAGAACTCATTTAGTTCTAGTTGCATGTGTGTTTTCAAGATTAGTTGATATTGATACTGGGATTGAAAGTAAAGAGACCTTTGTTTTGCAGGTGATGATTCTTATAACAGGTGCACACAAGGCTTTTGCATTGTACAAAGCAATTGAAGAAGGAGTCAATCATATGTGGACAGTTTCTGCTTTCCAGCAACACCCTCGCACTATCTTTGTGTGTGATGAAGATGCCACTTTAGAACTAAGAGTTAAAACTGTGAAGTACTTTAAAGGTGAGCACTGAATCAGGGGTCCCGTGTTTACACAGAACTGACAGCTTTGAAATTATATTGATTTAAATCTGAGCCTTCCAACACTTTGCAGTCACTAATGTATAATGTTATATAGTCAAAATATTAAATATTAACTTATTTCTTGTGTTTGGAAAATTGCCAGGAGGCATAACTTGTGCTACCTACATTCCAGACAAATCTACATGGGAAGAGTTATTTCCTTTGCTTCCAGTTTGAAACAATAGTTTAGTGATCTTTAACTTCAAACAGCAGCAATCTGGTGTTCCAGAATACAGGTCTTAAGTATACTGGAAAGTTTAGCTTAAAAAAAACTTAATACATTTATTAATCCTGATACATTTCCATGCTGCTTTTGCCATGTGCTGTAATGTGATGTCTAGTAAGCTGTGATACTGACTTTGAAGCAACCTGAGGACATTTTTCACATGCAATTAGCATAACAATCTATACTGCCTTTGAAAACATAGCACCCTTTTACTGTGTGTGTTTCATATTTGTAGTTAGTATATTGGGATAAACTTAAAGTAAGTCAGGATATTTGATAGTAATTGAGACTTCCGAGACTGAATTCTGTTTCCCTGAGAGAGCAGAAGCTGAGAAAAGTAATTTTCTCCTGACTTTTTTAGCACAGCACCTGCAATTGTGTGACTCAGTTGTCTTCCTCACTAGCATGGGTACCTGTAGTAGCTGAGCTATCAGAGATCAAGATTGTAATTTATTAAATTATTTTTTAGAGCATTATATCACCAGTGCTCATATATGTATTAGATTGCAATTCAGACATTTCTGTGATGTCTATTCTAAAACATCTTGTGGCCAGCTTGTTAATTTTGGATTTTTCGTTATGCCGTTCTCTGCTATGTATTTGTGGGGTAGGAGGGAGGGTTAGTCTTTTCCTGTATCACACTGCTAGATAGTACTTACTGTTATTTTCAAAGATAAACTTCTCTAACTGCTTGGATAAGTTTTAAACATAACCTGTATTTTATATAAGCAGAAACTTTGCTTGGGAAATACACACCTAATGTAGAATCACTAGGTATAAATGACACTGAACATTGCTTTAAAAAATATCAAGGGCTACAATTTATGAATGTGTGCTATTGTGTCACTGTATTTAATTACCCTGTAATACACAGCAATAGAACTTCTAAAAAGATGGTTTACTCTAAACTTACTTAATTTTACCTATTTTCAAATCAGTGAGATTTTTTTCCCCTTATAAGATGGAGGAGAAATCAGTGTGGGTCTTATTTGGAATTATTTCTCAATCTTGATCTTCAGGTTAGACTTCTTAGGGAAACTAGGTAGTTCTTAATACTGCTATTTATGGCAGTGATTTATGGAGATTTTTTACCACTTAAAACTTGCAATATGAAACTGCAATTTTTTTGTTTTATAATCAAGTACCATGCTGGCTGGTAAAAAGATTAACCTATTCCATTTTTTCTAACTTTCTGAAAACCTATAATAGGCTAAAATTATCAAGTGTGCTTATGGCCTTACTGTAAAAGGGAAATAACTTTCTTGGAGAGTGAAACAGAAAATCAGTTTTGAATTTCCTTTGAATTTGTCTGCAGATAAGTTAGTTCAGGATAATTTCCATACTTACGCGTGCTCCTCCTAAAACTGTGTGCAGAAATCTGTTTATTCAAAGCATACTTGAATATACAGTGGGACTTTCCTTTGAAATAATTGTTTTGGCATCTACCAAGTATGGTGCATTCCTTAAAAATATCTTGTGTTTCTCACTGTTTTTCCTGTAACACTTTCACTAACAGGATTTAAATATTCTTCATTAAGTATGACAGAAGCAATACTTTGTAACCATTTTTCATGCATCTAGGAAGTGGGTAATTATTTCCTTTTCATTTCCCCTTTTTAGAAGAGGAAAATATTGGTAGGAAGTGAAATGTTTTAAAGCTCAAAACATGTTTCTAGTTTGCATAGTGTATGCAGCTGTTAGTCTTTCTGGACAAATGACTTCTATGTCAAATGTACATTTAGGATTTTGTCACTGTTAAACTGAAAAAATATTTGACTTGATCTAACATCTACATTTTATGTTAAATAATCACATAGTGATTAGTAATAGATGCTGCATATGATGACATTTTTATGGTTACCTAGAGTAATGACCTTAGGTTGTATAGTTAACTCAAATTTCATGTTGCTGCAGTGTCAAAATGTTGCCACCAGCTGCATCATGTAGCAAAGGTATTTGAATATTCTTTGTCATAGATTATTGCTAAAATATGCAGTACTGTGAGATTTCTTTAACGGTTTTTAAGAAAATTATTTTTAGTGTTGCATATTTTAATTTTAGAAGCTAAATCTTTTAGTTCAGTACTAAAATGGACTTTTACTTTGCGGATTGTGAGCACTGATCATTACTGTCATTAATCCTCAAGGTGAAATGAGGTTAAAAACCTGCCAGTGATCTAATGTCATACATACCTAGATGTAGGTAACATTTTACTAAGTTATAGCAAATTTAAGAAGGAAGCATTTTTTTTTTTTTAATTGTACTTCAGCATTTTCCAGAATTGAAGTAGTTGGAGAGAAAAAAAAATAACCCCCCTAATCATAGTTATGGAGGACTTGTGTATGACAAGAAAAAGCCCAGCTAGAACAGAAAACAGTTGAACTGCTGAAATTGAGTCTGCACTAAGAGTCTGGATAATTTGATTTGATTTTGCCTGCCTAGGACCACAAGTGGATGATTATTATTACAAAGACAATATTACCACAATGCTAGAACATTGCAAAAGAGCTCAAGCTGTAGAAGTCTCACGAAGTGTGCATCTGATTTTTATGGCAAATTGTGGTGTGAGGGAATTATGTTGCTGTTACACAGTTTTTAATACACACACACAAAAAATATGTATTCAGTTCGTTTGGAAATATTCCAGATGTGCTTTTTGGGTCTGTTATCAGAGAACTGTCTGGTCCCTCCTCAGCTGATACTGAGTATGTCATTAGTATGCAAGTGATACAGGAATATATCTGCTGTCTTTGACTCTGAACTACTTTAAATAGCCATTGTTGTTCCCTTCAATGAACTATTTAAAATGTGTACTTTGAAGCAAATTCCAAATAAAAATGTGGATAGAAGGACATGCTAACGAAGTATAACTAATGTAAAGCTGGCATTGTTGCTTTCCCCCCAAGGTTTAATGCATGTGCACAATAAGCTTGTGGACCCACTGTACAGTATGAAAGAAAACTGAAAGAAGACTGAAGAGGAACTCCATGTGGGTCAGCAGCAACAGTTTTAGGTAGCAGATGAATTCACTGCTATGCAATATGCTGAAAACTGTTTAAAATGGGAAATCCTAGGTACTGTATTTTTAAAAAGGTCCAATATCTGTACATTCACATTCCATCTGTTTGCTGTGTTGTGCATTTTGCTTTAACATTTGGAGCTCTGCTGTTGGCTGGTACATCACTAAATGGAACAGAACAAACTTGGGAGAGACTGCATGTTACGTAGGGAGGGGAAAAGCAGAGCACTTCAGCACAGCGATGTATTGCATCTGCCCCATGGTAGAGATGACACTTCATTTCCCAGAATTCTTTATTTTTGGCTTGGTTAGTGTAACTACATTTTGCATTTGTTTCTCTAGGCAGAATGGTTTTGGCCTTTGTTAATACTATGGACTTGTAATAGTTGTACAATTTCTACTATGAAATGTTCTGTTTACATATATCTAATGTACACTGAGCTTTTGCACTTGGTTGCCTTAAATTTGTCTTAAAACAGTTTTTGGGCATCTCAAGTCCTGCTGTATATTTCAGGCAAATGAAGATACAAAAACAGTGCCTAAAAATGCACCAAATTGTTCAAAGTTAAAACTCGCTCCATGGATAAAAATATTAAACTTCTACAGTAGCACTTTTTCTTCTCATGTACTTCAAATTACTTTAGGATTTTTGTAATTTTGGTAATCAAGCTTTATACATAAGGAAAAATCTCAGTGTTCCTTCCTGGAGGTACCTGGTCAATTATATAACTGATGTTACAATTAAATGCCTGAAAAGAGGTTAATTTACAGGGCTATAATGTCTGCAAATGATCATTTAAAGCCAACTGTTAATCACTTTTTCTTTGTATCATTATGTACATTGAGCTGTTACAAGGAATGTTATTTCCTACTTTAAATATAAGTAAAACTTAAATATAAATCTCTTAATTTCAAAATCGTTTCATTTCTAATATAAATTGTCATGAGTAAATACTTCAGAATTTCAGGGAGTGATTAGGCACCAAAGGAGAAATAAAAATTTACTGATTAAGTGAATTTTTTGGGAAAGCCCTTGTATAAAATACTTGCTGCAAAAAGTGCAACTAAGTGTAACCAGCAATTTTACTTTTCACCTAAATGACAGGCATGTAGTCTTTATTACAAAATCACATTATCCCCCCCACCAGGAATGTAGTAGAGTCTAATCTAGGCTCACCTTTCTCATAAATGATCTTACAGGGTCCTTTCTAATCTGGACTGTTCTCTGATTCTGTGAAATTACAAAAGCATGGAAGAATCTGTCTACAGCAGTGTATAAGCCAGGCCTAGTGTTCTGATTTTCAACAGTACATTGAACATCCATACAGTTAAAACAGGCATTCAGCTTTAAGGCTTAGTTTATGCACATCTATTTTTGAAGCACAATGCAATATTGTGGGGAAAAAAGTTGAAAAGACTGCCTTTCAGGAGAATGCTGTTACAGGTAATGTATGAATCAAAATGCAGTGTTAGGTTTGCCATTAGCCTGTATAGCTAAGCAAGTTTATGAACAATTCTGTTACAAAAAGCATGAAACTAAAAGTAGTGATGACTTTAGTTTAGTATTAAAGGAATTGAATTTTTATCTTGATCATCATCCTTCATGTGGCAAAATGGAGAATTCTATTGAAACAATACTCTTGTTCTTTATTCCAACACATTTTTCAGTCATGTGCATCATTTGGCAACCTTACCCACTGAAGCCCTTTGTGTTCTCAAGACATGTGAGATCACAGAATTAGTATCTTTTCTCCCTTTTTAACTGCTCGATCTGTGAAACACAGATCACTTTAAATACTAGTACAGCAAAACCTGTCTGTCCTTGAGTGGGTCTGGGACTGTTTCTGCCTCTTTAAGAACTTGAATGCCTCTTGTGTTTTGGTTGTTCTCCAGCTTGTTTCTCTTCTTACACTATTATTTATTTTTTTTTTTAAATTATGAGCGCTATAGGATTTTTAAGTATTTTCAGTAAATTACTTTTAAATAATTTTTTTAAGTACTACCACACTGTTTCAGTTATTTAATTCCTTAAGATACTTTCAATCATTTTAAAGTACCATTTCTTCAGGAGAGTACCTTCCAAACTTGTCAACTACTAATAGCAAGTCAACCCTTTAAGCTGCATAAAATTTAACATGTTACTCTGCAGTAATGGCAAAGCAAGTATTTTCGAGTTCAGTAGGTCTTAAGAATAAATTCTAACTTAGCCTAGCACATAAAGGTTACCATTTTATTCTTTTTCTCATTTTAAGGTATTTTCAAAGGAAAAGGGGAAAAGAAAAAGTAACTACATAGAATCAGGTACTTTGTGTCAAAAACTAATACTTCATGTACTTTGAGTACTAACCAGTTCATTTAAAGTTCTTGCTCTCAAAACTGATATATGTACAAGTCCTCTCAGAATTAAAACTACAATTTTTATTTTTTTCTGCCTCAGGTGACTATAGTAAGGTTAAAACAGATTCTCAAGGCAGCTTTAGGCATCTATTTAATTCATTAAATTAGGTAACATACACTTGATGTGTCACTCAGCAAGGATATGATTTACTGTTTGGATAATGCTTACCTTTAGCTTCTGCCTTATTCCTCAGTATTACCAGTGCTTTCTTATAGGTCTAGTTCAAGGAGTGGGGGAGGACCTCATTTTAGCTCCTTTGCTCCTAGCATCCCTGCATCTGTAGTTCTTTAAATGCTAGCTTTTACAGGGCAGGAGTAATAAATATGTTGGAGAGCTTTATCCACAGCATCCTTCCTTCAGGGTGAGTAGCAGCAGCTTTATTAGATGTACAGATACCTTGTTCATATCCAGATCTTTGGTTTTTCAGTGCACCTGAAACAGCTTCAAGTTAAAAAAAAACCAACAACAATAATAAAAAAACCCCACTAAACAACCACAACTAAACAGAAAAAAGTCCCAACAAACCATTAAAATATCAGAGTGCCCCCTCCCCTTTTTTTGTGCTCTGAAACTAATACAGGTTGAAAGGGAACATGTCCTGAACATATCATGTTCAATTCCATCCCTCCAAGGATTTTCTCAATTCCTCCTTTTACACAGGCTGAAATAAAACAACTAGCTTATGATTAAAATGTAGGTACAAGCCTAAATTTAAGGGCAGACTTTCCTGGTATTGAGTACTTTAGTAGGTATGACTAGCAATTTGTTCTCTGAAATATATTTAATAACAAGAAATTAAGATCTGTGAAGAGTGAAACTAGTCCCTGAAGCTCAAAAACAAACAAACAAACAAAAAAACCCAAAAAAACAACAAAAAAATGCAGCTTAAAAGCTTTTGGAGGTGGGTAAGCAGTTGTAAATAGAGTATCTAGCAGGGTCATTAACTTATATTTATAATTGCTTTGTGTACGCTTCCAAAAGTTACACACACTACACTGCAGCGTTTAACTGAGGACGCACTGACAAACTTCAGTATGCAAACAATACAAATAAAACTTCACCAACTGCACCAAGACATGCTGTAACCAAACCTTCATGTTAAATAAATTTTTAAGGCCTGAATTGGTCTTACTTATGGAATAGTTACAGATCCTGTGTTTTAATAGATTAAGACTTAGCATAGCTATGCTGAACTAATGGCAAACTTACAAACTTCAACCAGTTTAAAATAAACAGTGTGGTAAATTTAAAAGTTTTGCTTTTTCATCTGATGTGGTTTCCCAGCATCTGATTTTCCTGACAACAGCAACTTTAGAGAAAGTAAAACAGGAAATAGTTTGATACTTTTGTGCCAACAGTTCAAACTTTAAAAGAAAAAAACCAAACCAACACAGCGTTGTTCATCAATACATACCTTTACATTATTTTTATAACCTTTCTGTCATATAGTTCCTCTCATAGAGACTTGCAATGCAAAAAAACCCCAAAACTGTGTTAATTTTAAGTGTTAAAAGTATGAAGACAGTAAAATAAAATGAAAAACAATACCATATGAGCTTTTAGATGCAGTCAAGTAACTTTAATTTCATAATAATCTACAAATATATGTACATTTTAAAGTCCTTTCAATGCATCTTCCCACACATACTAAATTCATACCATTTAAAGTCAAGTATGTTCCCTTTCACAGTGATAAATCACTTATTAGCTCACTTGGCTACTGTCTGCAAAAAGCTGACATGATTGGAATGATCAGATGTCACTGATCTCTATTTGTCAGTTTCTCTCTTTAGAACACGTATAAAGGCATCTCTTGGAACCTCAACATTGCCAATTTTTCTCATCAACCTCTTGCCTTCTGCTTGCCTCTTTAAAAGCTTCATTCTTCTTGTAATGTCTCCACCATACTGTGAAAAAAAAAAAAAAAAATTACTAAGCCCAAACTACAGCTGCAGCTACAGTACATTCCAGCAACACAAAACTGAAGGGTTTAAAAACAGTCAGAAAGGCTGGTTATATTTTGACAAAAAGATTATTTTATACTTCAAATAGTTTGGCCTAAAGGCCACTCGTTAAAAAGAATAAGGAAGCTAATAAGCACATTAATTTGGACAACTGAGTGTTGAACTCTGTCACCTAAATATACACATTTCTATAAGTCTGGCTGACACTAGACAACACATTAGATCCAAATCCTCTTGGAACAGCAGCAGGATGCCAGCTCAGATACACTGAGACATCTTGACTAGTATTAGGTGCTTATATCTAGAAAAATGAACTAAACCCTTGTTCAGTGTTGAACAGACACCATCCCACAGCTGTGCCTAGCAGAAGAATTCTATTGCTGTTTTAAGAAAGGGACATTTGTTTGATATTTTCCAATATGTTCACTTGAGAGAGTTAAATCCAAGCTAAATAAGAGGCATCAGAGTTTTCCAATAGCTTTGTTGAATCTTGTCCATAGTAAAGTATTGCACATTCAAAGCTTTATTAGAATGTATAACTGCAAACCTAAGTAGAAGTCTAATCACAATCAAGTCTGTAAAGAAGCACATTTATATTTCCTTCTATAGCCTGAAAAACAATTTAGGAAACACAAAGGAGAATGAAACCTATATGCCTGTGTACACACACATTTACTGTGTGTCTACAACTATTAGAAAATCATGAGGAGATGGGAGTGAACAGACACACTCTGGTAAGCGTGTGACTGAAAAAGCCATTACTTTATCTGATCCACTCCTCAAGCTGCAGCAAGAGGTTACAAGCTTATTTTATTACAAAGTAAAACTTTAAAGGACCTGTTAAAATTTTGCAGACACTTAGGAGCACAAGCAGAACATGTCTTTGCTGGGTTTCTAAGAAGAGCTGAGCCTATCATCTTAGCAGGACTCTAAGGTTTACAAATGTCAGAAACATGAAGAAAATAGAAAAAAAATACCTACACATTTTGCCACAACGTTTTTTCTGTAAGCTTTCAGCCTGAAAAATAAAATAACACGTCTCAACATATTAGAATATCTGCATGTGAAGCTAAGTACTTGAGTTGTCAAAATTTTACTTGTCTTTCTACTAGTTTTGTAAGGTACTTTGGCATTATACAAAAGATGAAAGTTTTAAATAGAAGTTGTAATTAACAGTTTTCAGTTCTAGAAACATCCCTTAGGGTGTATAATATGTACATAAAGAAATCACAGTCTTGCCTTTTTATCTGGAATTTCTGCTATGTTTCACAGGAAGTGTTACATCCATGTGTATATACACCTATAAACAAATTCTTACAGCACCTCTGCCTGAATTCTGACTTTGAATTAAATTTAAAATCAATTTAAATCCTATTTAAACAGCAACAGAAAAATGTGACGAGAAACACAACATCAAGGAAATGGTTTGCTTTAAAGAAATGCGTGCTAGGAAAATGTTTTTGTGTTCAGCTGCAACATATTTCCTTTGGAACAGCACAAATCAGTTACTTTTTTGCTGACTCTCACAGAAAGTATTCCACAACTAGCTAATTTTTTTAGTAGCAAGAAAAGTTTTCAACTGCCAAAGAGGAAGTGGACACATGGGTGTTGCAAGTTACAATTTATCCACTAAGTGCAATTCTGACCACAAGCAATCTAAAATAAAAATTTTGCATACATTTAATTCAAAATGTTTAGTCAATAGTCACTGCTCAAATATGTTCTTTTTCTTCAAGTAGCACATACAAGAAAAATACAACTTTATAGCAAAATTAAAGTCTTGTGATATATAAAACAAGGTAAGACTTTAAAAGTCTGTATTTTACATATCTTAAAATAGGGACAGAAAAAAAAGAAGGGGAATAGAAGGACTTTACTTACGTTTCTCTTGCAATGATTTTCTTGCCAATGGCAGCCTGGATGGCTATTTCAAACAACTGTCTAGGAATAGTCTCTTTTAAACGTTCACACAGGAGTTTACCAGCAGCATATGCTTTCTCCCTGAAAAAAAGGGTCAGCAACACTTCAAATATATCCATAGATCAAGCTGTTTGAAGGATTTTAGAGGTTTTCCTCTTCTTCAGAAGCTGATCAGATCAAATCTTACATCTAATAAGTGGTCTCTGTATGTCACCTGTTTCATACTAACAGGTGATAAGACTGTATTAACCTCAGTATATAATATCACATCAAATATTTATAAAAAACACCCTTACTATCCATCACACTGAAGACATTTTGAATACTTCCACAGCTTCAAGTGAAATTTTAAAGTAGGTCAAGGAGAATTTTCATTGATCGTAGGCCCAAGTGATCAAAATATACATATTACAGAATGCTTTCAACGTCTGGTTTCATATCACAAGAAAAAAATAAACTAACATAGTCTTTGTCATTTGCTAATAAAAATTATCTAACTATATTCAGCATCTGCATATGCTTCAGATTGGAAAGAGAAAATAACAAAAGGTCTAAAGAAGCTACTAACAGATACATTCATAAGCCATTAGAAAGGAATGGGTCTATTCTCTAGAAAAATACCCATATTTAGCAGACATTTTTTACCAACATGCATGTTTTCAGGTAGTGACAATGTGACTCCTTGCTATCTGTATAGAGCAAACAGTTTAAACATGAAGTACCTAAGTCAAGTTCATTGAGCATTACAGTTTGAAGAGGTCCATATATTTACTAGTACAGTAAGAACAAATGATGACTGTATTAATACTGAGCTTACAGTAATCTCTGTAATGCTTTCTGTATAAATGCAATTCAGCCCAGTTCTTACAGATGCAGTTTTTACGGTGGGAAGACTGAGAATACCTGCAGCAAGAGCAGAATGAATGCAATTACAAGTTTCAAAAAAACCCCAACTGAAATCTAAAGCCAAAAGAAAGGTTGTCACTTTTAGTGAGTTAAATAGTTCAGGGTACAGGCTAAACTGATACATGTTAAAGCAACAACTAACTTTTGCAAGGTGGCCCACTATATTTTGCATCTTTTCAGAGTAGGAGATGCAGGCAGATAGCTAAACACTGCAGGCTTATGAGAAATGCATTAACTAGCAATTGTATTCAAGACAGTTACTGCCCTTCAGCCCCATGCTCCTTCTGAACAAGGCAAGGGGTTTATTTTCCAATGTCAGCCTTCTGGAATTACACAATTCCATGGATTTCAATATTGCAGTTTTGTAAACAAATATGAAAATATACAAATATTTAGCAACTACAAATGAGTATTTTAAGAAGGAAAACCAAACAATCCACAAAAGTTTATCTAAGCATTACTGGAAAGGGATGCTGAACTTATAGAAGGGAGCCTTGTAAAAACTTTGTTAGAAGATAGGGGACAGGCTGGAAACAGGAAAGGCTTTATTCTCACCTCTAATGCCTGAGATACTAATAAAAATTGAATCATTTTACAAAAAAAAAAAACTGAGGTAATTGCATCCAGTAAATATTTACATTCTCCTGGTACTCTGTCTGAAAACAAGGTAACAACAAACTTCTGTGGAACAAGACTTACTGGGAGAACAAAATAGTTTTTTGTCAGCATTAAGCACCATGAATTATTCATCTGGCATCTCCTAGAGTGGTCTGTAGTTAAATTTTTCCAGCCCTTTGGAAGATTAGCATTTTGCGTTTATTTCTCTTTGCTCTTTCCAAAAAAGTACAATATCCAGTACTTAAGCTGAGAAAGGGAAGTAAAAAATTGCTATTAATTATGGTATATATTTCCTCATTTTCATACTACAAAATGCTTCTCTTTTTCAGTGGTAATGAAGGTGGTCATATGGAAAAATCTTCAATTCTCATACACATTTGTCATATTAAGAATAACACATATACCTAGAGTCATTTAGAATCATATCATCATTTAGGTCAGAAAAGACCTTAAGATCAACAAGTCCTATTAATAGACAATGTTTTCATTGACTTATAATAGGAAGTCTTACTTATTTTGAATAAGGAATACAGTCAACCTACTTGTGTATGATAGTTGCCAGTTCTTCAACTGGATTTCCATTCACAAGGATATCCATTTTGATTAGGTCTGCCGATTGGTAGCCTGCATCTTCATAATCAAAACTAAACAAATAAAAGCAGTTAAAAAATTAGTCATGATATTGTACAAATTATATTTTGCATTCTTTGTTGCATGAATTTTCTTACATTTCTTAATAAATATAAAATGGGAGTACAGTTTTAATAGTTTCTCAATACATCTTCAGACTAGAAATGTACTGCAATGCAGAA
>JANRMJ010000088.1:45901935-45913063 GCA_025584955.1 Alethe diademata
TACATCTTCAGACTAGAAATGTACTGCAATGCAGAAAGATGTCATCTTGACTTTGAGGATGTCTTTCCAATCTAATGGGCAATTAGAAATCTACACGCTTAATGCAATCTTAAAGAACCCTTCAACACAGCTTTTGAGCAGTCAATATCCTGAATGTCCAAGGAATCAAACACTAACCTAGGACTGTCATCTTTTCACCCTCTCATTTGACAAACATTTTATGTGACCCCTATTATCACTGTCTCTGACAACTAAGTTTTTCACTTAGTTTCCAAAGAAGATTTCTCCTTTGGTAAGTGTGGGCCTTGCTGTCTGTGTGTTAGTTTGCAAAAAATTATTAAAATGCAAGAGATGCAGAGGTGATGTATGCAATAGATAGATAATAAGATAGATAGATAGATTAGATAGACAGATAAATCATGTGTGTAAGTATAATTGTGGATAATTATCAATATCACTGTAATTGGATCAAATCTGAAATATCAGAAGAGGGGGAAAATCTTTTGAAATTATTTCAAAGAACTTCTATCTTAGTTGGCTTAATAAACCACTGATGTGTGAATAGATCTATGTAACAGAAATATGATTACCAATAGTACTACATACACAAGCTATATTAAGGAGTCAATTAGGAAATGAAAATTAATAAATACATGAGATAATGCGACATCATTGGCAATCACCCTTGAGTCAAAGGAAACCCAGCAGAATTTTGCTAATGGGGTAAGTCCTCAAAAAACAGGTTAGGCTTTATGTAGTGGGGGAGGTAGATCCAGAGAGGAAATTCAAAATTTCCATCCCTCTGCTTCTTCTGTCTTGCCTCTCCACTTTTACTTAGGCTTTTACTGCATATATATATAAACCTGGCCAAAACATGTCTTATGTTTAGAAGACATAATTAAAAGAAAACATAAAGCAAATTTAGTCCTTGAATAAAATTCATTTTTATGTTTATAAAATAAATAATGTAATTAGGTTCCTATTGTGTAACACATCTCATTAATGACATCTCAACATACCAGGTTTGTGACACCTATTGAGCCTCCTGGGGCACAAGCTCATTGCCATGCAACATTTTCCCTTCCATTAAACTCACAAAAGCTCTGCACAAATACCTGAGCACTGTACTAGACTCTGAATCCATAGGAGCCATCCACAAGAGAAAATTTTGTCTCAAAATACATGATTTTCTTTTTTCACATAATAAAGCATGTATGCGAAGTACTGTTTGTTTTAAATATCACATTGTTTTTACTAGCTTTAAATAATCAATGTGGTTATTTTCCTTTTTCCACCAAGAGACAGTTCATACAGAAAGTACAGTTTCAGTGATTCCATTAAAAAAAAATTGGGCAGTGTCACTTCAGGCAAGGACAGACCATTTAGGTCTTATATAGATGAGCCAGTGCCACTCCAGAGGGTGCCCTTGAAAGATACACACACTGCCAAAGACAACGACTATTAAGACAACGATGCACTTTTCATGTTTTTCAGACTTATTTCCGTCCATTTTCACAGTGAATCTAATCCATTCTAATCCATTATCTAATCCAAAAAGTGAAGAGAGACTAGATTTGCAGCACCATCATAAAAGAATGTTCTTCACTCACAGCCCTTCCACAGCTGTTCCTCAGCCTTTTTTCATTATGCCACCCCTCTTCAGGATCCAGGGTAGGGAAAGGAGAAGGGGGAACAGGGGAGGTAGTTACCTTGCATAGCCAGAAGACAGAGACTTAAGAGCATCATAAAAATCCACCACAATTTCATTCAGTGGAAAGAGGTATTTTAGCATAACCCTGTTTTCATCAATGTACAGCATCTCCTTCTGGACTGCCCTACGATCCTAGACAAATAAAAATTGTTTCAGTTTCCCTTGAAATTTTCTACCAAAAAATACAAAGCAAATTAAAATAAACAGCAGTCAAGGTACACAAGAGAATTCCTGTATTTAAGCCCCAAAGTAACTTTCTTATTGGTAGTTTGCTGAAGTCCCAGGACAAATTGCAGCACTGAAACAAATGAAGTGGTTATTACTTGACTAGACATACAACTCAAGCCTTTCCTCTCTAAAAGCTAATTTCTGAAATCATTACAGCTACCACAGTAGGACTTGCAGGTTCTTCTTCTTTTCTCCCAGGAGCGTGTTCTTAAAGTTCTTTTAGAAATTCTTTTTAATAGATTTTATTCTTCACTGTACCAACATGCAAGTAGTATACTGCTTTGTATTATGCATTTTGGAATGTTACAAGTGAAGAAAAATACTGTGAATAAACAATATAAACACAATATGCACGGCAGTTAAAACATTTTCAATTAGAAGTATTCCAAATACAGTTAGGCAAATGTGTTTTGCCATCACGATCCTAAATTTACTTTCAGTGAAATACTGAAAAAAATACATGGATACATATTCAGAAGTGTTGGCAGAAGTTGTATTTCCATGAATATACTTCTAAAAAAAAATACATCTTATTCCCCTGCTGCAGACTTTTTATTAGCATTAAGTACTAATATCTATTATCATACTATCTAATGTCTTTAAGTATGAGGTGAAGAGCTTAAAAATGCAAAAGACATATTAAAACCATACACCAACCTGACACAAGGTAATTATTTTCCCAATATATTCATGAGGTGTTACAATAGTACCAAGAACAGTTGGCTCCAAATATTCTGATACTGAAAGTTTATCAGGAAACTGAGAAGGATTGATAATAGTAATCTGATCTTTTCCATACTCCTGAAAACAAGCAAATAAACCAGATATTGTAACTTTAGAAGTAAGTAAAATGAACAGCAAAGGAGATAATATATATAGCATTGAAAAAAATGCTAAAAAAATGTTTCAATTGCCTGAAAACATTGGTGCATTATGCAACCCAAGTTTAAAACAAGGATAATTTCAGAAGAGATTTCTATAACACATACAGAATATCCTTATATATATATATATATATCAGCATATCCTTAAATATCATTATACAGAATTTAGCTTTTTACTTGGGAAGTATGGAAATGCAAAAAACCTTTCTATCCATCTTTCCAGGTCTCTCTCCCCCCTGTAAACTGAGGATCTTCCTTCTTACTTCATCCTGATCCTCTCAGTTACTTTTACACAGTTTCAAAAGACGACCTGCTCTAAACACTTTAGAGTTCAGTGGCTTACTTTGTTCTTTAAGTAGAACTTTGTGTTCAGGCTCCCTCACGTGCTGAAGTGGATTAAAAATGAAGATTCTGATTCCTGTGTAAGTGCTTTCATGATCTACTGTTTTCAGTCCAACATGCCAGTAAGGGCTGGAGTTAACCTTCTGAGGTAAAAGGAAAGTTATGCTGCTTATTGTGTAAATGCAACTTCCCTCTCCTTCAAAGCAAGTGATTACATCACTTCCACTGATAGGGACCTAATTTCCAGTACTGTTTGAAAATAATCCCCCATCAACAGTCCAGAATCACTCACACGCCAAAGGTGTTGACTGCTTCATTCACAGCTGCTATACTGCCTGAGTAAGAATCCAAAACAACCAGAGATAAAAGGTCTATGCCTCACACCTTGCAAGTACAACAACCTTTCTTAAACAAGTTTTTAGTAATTTACAGAATAATCAGCCAGTCAACTTGCAGCCTCCTCTGTCACCAGATGCTCTAAGTCCACCTCTTTCCTTTGCTAAAAGTCAAACACAGTAGTTCTATTTGCATCCAGTTTAATTAAGTTAGCAAAGGCCCATTTAATTGTGATCAAAAAATCTCACTTTCTTTCACCAGCCCCTGCCAATCTACAGTATCATTACAAGCTACTCCTAGAAACGTTCATGTTTTCTGATGGATAAAGCCTGGGAGATTATTTCACCTGATTTTAATGCAGTCCAGTCAGCAAGCACTTAAAAGAATACAGCAAGGTATGTGTCCTATACTCCCATTTGCAAGGAAAAGTATAAGACATAAAAAGAGAGTGCTTGAAATAAAAGGGGAAAGAGCAGTTAACATCCTTTAAAAAAATTAAAAGCTATTTAAGTAATATACTGGCATTTCTAATGCTTACTATTAAATACATACTAACCTACATTTAAAAAGAGACTCTAGATGTTTATTATAGGAAGCTTTTAAACTTCTATTTACGTAATTTTTAAATAAATTTAACATACCTTTATCAACTTTGCTGAGGAAAGAACAGCTTTATATGGAACTGTAGGTGCAGTCAAAATAACAGACATGTTATACTCTTGCTTCAAACGTTGATTAAAGACTTCCATATGTAGAAGACCAAGGAAACCCAATCTGGAAAATAAATACCCTGTTGGTAAAAGTATTTGTGTATCCTCTGGAATTTCACAGTGGTCTTTTTCACTCTGCAGCAAGTTTACAGTGCTAGTATGGCAATATAAGGCAAAGCAAACAACATCCAAGGGACCAAATAACCCTACAGTTGAATAATGTTAAGTCATGGAGAACAGAAACTATTAATCACAAAAATTTTCATTCTCTGTGCAAACAGAGAATGTAAGAAAATCAAATGCTTTTGATCTTTATTATTAATTTGAATTACAGCTCCTAATTCCGAATTGTTTAATTCTACCTTCAGTTTGCTTAAAGATGTATTCTCAACTTATGAACAGTTTCAAAAATGAAAGCAGCACAAAAACCTCACCTCCATCCAGCTCCTAAGGCAAGGCTACTGTCACGATGAACAGTTACACTGGAGTCATTCAATGTCAGCCTTTCCAAAGCACTTTTGAGATTATTATATTCTGTTTGATCTATTGGATACATTCCTGTCAAAATATATTAAATAGAAGTGATGTGACAAAGACCTTTAGCTACTGTATACCTGGCTTTCAAATATGCCACTTACAGTTAACAGCAATAAAATCAGGAATAGTTACTTTCTGCTCCATCTGTTTTTAAATGTGAAAAACAACATAAGGATTCTTTATTCCTCAAAAAAATTTAGTCAAAAAATAAAAATGTTTTAGATTGCCTCAGTATTAATAGCTAAACCATAATGGTAGGATCACTGTACTCATTTAATCCTTCACATTTGTGGAGGAGTTGAGGTATAACCATTATTTTGCAGTGTAAATGTATAGACTTCACTGAGATATTCCCTCAAAGCTGAGTGAGTGAAAAATAAAAAGCATCATTTCAAAGTTGCAAATATTTCTCTATTCCTTTGAAATTAACAAAAACAGCTGTTTGTATAACTACTGCCTGAAACAGATTCTATTGTTTCACTTGTCACATCCTTGTATGTTCAGAAAATGTCATTTACACCAAGAAGCAACACACATGGACACAAAAACATTATTTAAAAGATTACACTTTTTGACACTCACTGAGAGACTGCCTAGTCTCCATGAGACAGTTCAAGTGACTTTTACACACTGATTCACAAATCTAGAAAATTATGTACAGAATTTTTTTCTAAATTTTTTTTTCTTCTGTAGCATTTGCAGTAGCTATTGAAGCTAGTGGCAACAACTCAATGGAACTATTCAAGCTCAAAAAGTCAAATATTTTACAGGATCATTCTGAGTATTAGCTCTGGCAGCTTACCATGTTTAACAAAAATGAAACAAAATGAAACAGCTGCTAAGTTTTAAAAGAAGAAAAACCAACACAATAATTACAGAAACCTGATTATCAAGACAAAAATTCCTTCTTTTTTTTTATTTCAACCCCTCTTTTCTAGCTATTAAGAGTTTCTTTGCATTAGAAACAATAATCCCAGGCAAAAATATACATTTGTATTGTATTCATATAAAACCAGTCAGCATTTATTACTAATCATGTTAAGTCACAAATCTACATAAGTGACACACCTCAGCTACAGTTCTAATCCTCCCAACCCTTAATATACATGTCTTCTTTTAAAAGCTCTACCAGCTCTTACTCTTGTCACTGGAAAAAAGTAGCTCCAGTTTATACTGATTTACTCCTCACCTGCAAAAACCATTGGCTTCGCTGACTTAAAGCCAGGCAAAGGCTCCACTGGCTGTTTATACAAAAACAGTGTGTCTCCTATTTGGGCTTCCGTTACTTCTTTCATTCCAGCAATCAGGTACCCCACCTGTCCTGCATAGCTAAATAAAATTGTTATTATATGGACATGATTGTTGGCATTAGCAGTATTTCTACTATTTTCCTACTTGATTTAGCTCAGCCAGAAATTCAAATACATCACCCCTTAAAAGCCCATACCCAAAACCCAGAAGTGAGATTTAAGTTGTTTCACCTCTGAGTTGTGAACGGTCTCAACTAGTTCTATTTCTGTTACAGCTGAACAGTACATTTATGATCCTGGATTTTGAATACTGTGTTGCTCCCAGTTTAAAGCTGGAGCTAGACCCTTAAGAAGCTTCTAAGACAAAGAAACCAGAACAGATCCCAGCTGCCAGCACAGCAAGTTTCATATACCAGTAGGATGAAACTAGACAAACACTTTCCATCAGCACATTATGCTAATAGGAGGGGAATACATGACAAATATTGAGTAGAACACAGTGTACTGGCTTTGGCTGGGATGGAGTAACTTTCTTCAAAACAGCCCTGTATGAAGCTGTGTTCTGAAACTGAAACAAGTGTTCTGTGACTGAAACAAGTGTTGGTAACATACCAGTTTTTAAGTATTGTTGAACAGGCCCTCTTGGTTTCTCACTGTGCTCCTGCAAGTAAACAGACTGGGGGTGGACAAGAGACTGGGAGGTGACACAGCCAGGACACCAGACCCAAAATGGCCAAAAGGGCATTCCATACCACAGAAGATCATAGCAATAAAATAGAAGTGTAGTCATTCCAAGGTAGCTTTTACTTGTACATTAGCAGGACATCAGTCTGGTTGTGGGAGGTGGTGAATAACAGACTGTCTTTGCATCACTTGTTTTTCCTTTTTTTTTTTTTCTTTTTTTTTTTTACTCCTTCATTTATTAAATTGTCTTAATCTACAAGTACCTCCTCAGTTCTCATCCTGATCGGGTTGGGTGAGCAAGCAAGGGGCTAGCTGGGTTGGTGACTGTGTTCAACCCATCAGACACAGTAATGTAATCTGAGAACACCCTCAGTAAAGTCATTAACGTGTATTTGGATGCAAACTGGTAAAACTTCTCCACTGCTTCTAAGTACCTGATTTTCTTCCCACTGCTGCCATTGAGAAGCCAGTTTCTGGAAGCTGTTGCATTCATGGATTTTAAGTTTTCCACCCTCAAAATATGCTGCAGCAATAACTAAGGTGAAGCCCCATTCCCTTCCATTCTCAAACAAGGCAGTTCCTAGAAATAAATTGGACAGCTGAATAAGAATATCAAACACTAGACTTTAAACACCTAGCTGTCCAGACGTTCCATGTACTACAGAAGATAATGGATTCCTCCCACAGCAATGCCCAAAAAGCACTCCCTAAAACCTTCATCCTCAGCATATCCAAAATAAAAAATGACACAGACCATTAAATTGCAAATAGCAATTATAAAAAAACCCACCACCAAAGAACAAGAACAAAAACCTAGATATCTCCCACTTTTTACCTCTCAAAGCAAAAATCCCAGTTTTTACCTCTCAAAGCAAAAATCAAACAGAAATGCAGGATATTGTTGCTTATCCCAATATATAATTTGTTTCACTATAAGAAGTTTTTACTTACAGCTTATGTGTTGGCTGTTCATTTGGAGTCAGAATTCCAACTTCATTAACTTCATATCTTTTCTTTGTGTGTGCAGACACAATTTTCTGTCCTTTTGCAATCTCCCCACCAAAGAGTGCAATGTTAGCTATGACACCTCGGTAGTGGTCAAAGGTAGAGTCAAATACTAAGGCTTTCAATGGATCAGCAGTACTACACTGGGGTCTGTCACCAAAAAAATTTAAAGCAATGTATTATGCAGTGTGTTTTCGTTCAGTATTGAGCAAGCACACCCACCCCAAACACTTCCATAGAATCATACCAGGTTGGAAGGAATTTCAAGGATTACGTGATCCAACCTTCCTTGGCAAAAACATAGGCTTAATAACATGGCCCAGCACCCTACTCAAACAAACCAGAGTGTCCACCTTCCTGGAAAGATTATTCCAATGGCTCTGTGTAGCTATTGTTTAAATATCAGAACATGGCAAAAGGTCTCCCTGAAGCCTACTTTTCTTTTCTCAAGGCTGAACATGTCCAGTTTTCTCAGCCTTTCCTCAAAGGGCAGGCTGCCCAGTGTTATCATCTCTGTGGCCCTTCTGTGGCCCCTCTCCAGTGTGTTCACATTTTCTGCATAGCAGGGACCAAAACTGAACACAGTATTCCAGGTGTGGACCGACCACCACTGAGCGGAGTGGGATAGTGAGTTCATCTCTGCTGGTGACACCCTTGGTTGAGGCAACCCAGCATGCTGCTGTCTTTGCTGCAGCAGCACACTGTTCACTCATACTGACTTTGTTGTCTGCAAAGACCTCCGGGTCCATGTCCAAAGAGCTGCTCCACAACTAGCTAAGATTGCAGCCTCTGCTGCACTCATGAATTATGTATTCCCAGGTGCACAACCTTTGCCTCTCTTGAATTTCACAAGGTTCTTGTTAGCCCACGCTTCCAGCCTATCTAGAAGTGCAAAGTGGCTTCCCCTGCAAAGTGGCTCCCACTTTGTGAATTGTCTACTTTCCCTCTCAGTTTGGTATTGGTAGCAAACTTCACTAAGGTACACAACCCAACTTCCAGATCATTTATGATAATATGAAACAGCATTGAGCCCAGTATTGATCCCTGGCAGACCCTACTTGTGGCCAGTCTGAAAATGAGCTATTTACCACCACCCTCTGGGTGCAGCCTGTCAGACAGTTCGCCACCCACAACACAGACCACTCCAGACTGTAACACAGTGGTTTCTCCAGGAATCTGGGAGAAACTTATAAAAAATCTTAAAGATCTGGGCAGAGAGAAAGCCAGGTAGCCAGTGTCCACCACACACACCACACAGCAGGTTACTCTTCTGTAGAAGGTAATCAGGTTTGTCAAGCACTGTATGCCCTTGGCAAATCCCTGCTCGCTTTCCCCAATCACTTACTTCATCTGACTTGTGACAGCCCCCAGGAGGATTTGTTCCACATCATTTTCAGGGACTGCAATAAGACTGATGGACCTATATTCCTGGATCCTCCTTTAAGCTCTCCTTGTAAATTGGACATTAGCATTCTTTCAGTCTTCTGGGATGTCCCCTGATCTCCATGACTTTTCAAAAATTATGAAGAGCAGCTTTGCAAGGACACAGCCAGCTCTCCTACAATCCTCAGGTGGATACTATCGGGCTCATGCATGTGTAGGGGTCAGGCTCCTGTAATAGTTCACATACCAACTCCTTTTCTGACAGTGGGTCTGTGCATCAACCTGCATTTTTGCTCCACAGACCTAAAGCCCAACAGTGCTGGTAAAGACAAAGGTGAAGAAAACGTTCCTCTGCTTTTCAGCCTCGCTAGTGACCAATTCACCTCTCCTGTTTAAGTGCAAGTCACTATTTTCCTTCTGTTTCTCCTACATCTCCCTATAAAGTATTTTCTCTAAATCAGATGCATATTAAGTGTAAAATTGCTGCCAATACCATAGAAATGCAACTCATGATTTCCTAATTATGTCACAAGGTTAATTAGATAATAATTAATTAAATACAGACTTACGGTGGGATCTTCTCAATAACCTTTTGAAGAACTTTTTCAACATTTGTTCCTTGTTTAGCAGAAATCTAAAACAAATCCAACAACAATTTTGTAAGACAAGTCACATTAGTTAAATAATGTCACTTAGTTTTGGTGGCCACCCATTTTATGGGTGATACTCCCCATAAAAGTACTCAAAAGGACATTCTAGAGTGCTACTACTAAGAAATGTTTCTTGGATTGTAAACTATACTTTTTTTTCTTTTGTGAATGGCAATTATTGTTATGATAGAAATAAAAATAATTTATGAACCGACAGTGAGGAATTATTTAAAATCTCGGATCCCATTCCTCAAAAAATACCAGAATTTTTAGCTGAAAGTTAATTTTCTCCACTCTTACAGGAGACAAGCTTTAAAGAAATTCTTACGTCAGACAAAAACACACAGAGAGCACTTAATCATGTCATTCATTAGCTACCAAGTAGATATATTATCAGCCATGTTATAAAACTTAGAGATCTTACCCTTATACATTCATCTCTAGGGATATCAAAAAGCTTCTCAATTTGTTTTTCAACTCTTTCAGGGTCTGCATTTTTCAAGTCAATCTGCAAAACAACAAACTGCTAAATATACAAGCAATCACATCTCCCACATCATGCAGTACTGTAGTTTTCAAAAGTACAACAAAGAACCTTCATGTATTTATGAGTAAATATTGTCTGTCTTTTGGAAAACACCATTCTACAAGAGTACTACCTACACTGTTTATAGGAACTAATATTAAGCACAATATAAATCCACAAAAAGCAATTAACATAAGCTGAGCAGTAATTAATGTTGTGATTCCAATAACGCACCCTCAAAATTGTATAGAAAATAACACTTGGAATTCCATTTAAAACTGACTCCACTTTTTAAATATTGAGCTCCTACTCACGTCACTTCCTCAATATTTAACATTACCAATTCCAAACGTAAACCCAGCACTGCAAAGTCCACCACTAAGCATGTCCTTAAGTGCTACATTTTTTAAATACCTAAATGTATTTCATGAAATTAAAATTTTTACAGCAGTTACTGCAAAATTTTACACAGACAGCAAATACTGAAAATTCCTATTACATTCTAGTAATGTCATATCTAAACCCTATTAATATTATAATAAATAACTCACTTTGTTATATACTTCTCTTCAACGTTACATTTCTGATCAGCACTATACACATTTTAACAACCTAAATATTTAGCAGAAAATGCTAAAAACTTTATTACCTTATTTATGACAGGAATTATTGAAAGCTGTGCTTCAAAGGCAAGATAGAAGTTTGCCACTGTCTGAGCCTGAATACCCTAGAAAATAACATTGTAAAGTTTAACACAGAACCCTTGTCAGTTTTGGTGTGGTTTTGGGGAGTATTTTTAGGCATACTATACTGTGTTGGGTTGATGCGGCCAGAAATGTGTATTCTATCACCATCTGTTAAAACCAGGTGGGTAGTGATTCC
>JANRMJ010000088.1:45921445-45934166 GCA_025584955.1 Alethe diademata
CAGTGCTGCATCCACATCTGGGGTCCCAGCACAGGAAGGACATGGAGCTGCTGGAACTGGTCCACAGAAAGGCCATGAAGTTGATCAGAGGGGTGGAGCTCTTCTCCTGTGAGGAAAGGCTGAGTGAGCTGTGGTTGTTCAGTGTGGAGAAAAGAAGGCTTAGGGGAGACCTCAGTGTGGCCTTTCGGTACTTGAACGAGGTCTTGTTACGATCTGATTTAAACCCAGAAAAGCAAAGCAAGCTAAACATCTGTGTGTAAACGGAAAAGAACTTAGAAGGTTCAAAATAGATCAAAAAATGAAATTAAAATCATACGAGGTTAGATGTGGGTGCCAAAAAATTTATATGTTGTATTTAATAGTAAAAGAGGCAAAGAGAAAGAAAGTGAAAAGAAAGAAATAGAAAAAGATGTCACTGCTCATTGTAGGAGGGTTGGAGTTGATGACCTTTAAACGTCCCTTCCAACCCAAACTATCCTATGGTTTCATTACTTTAACAAACCACATGTTGAGAAAAATGTTGTTTTTTTTTTCTTTCTAATGAAATAGTGCTTTCATAGAAATGTAGCATTTTTAAATGTATTTTCACCCTTCTATTTTCCAGCTAGTTTTATTGAGAATGTTCTAAATCTTAGAGGATACTTCATAAGGAATATATTATAGCTTTCTAAACAGAAAAACATGAAGTTAATGGAGTAAATTGAACTCATCCAAAGTTCATTCTAGACATTTCAAAATATGCAAAAAAGCATCATATGTATCTAGAGGGAAAAAAAGTTCTACATGTTTCACCTTCACTTAGAGTTTCTAGTAATTTCTGGATTTAATTCTTCTCTGCACTATAATACAACAACTAATAAAAACTAGAGTCTTGATTTAGAAGGCTATTAGTGACGCAGAATACTTTACATTGGATGGTTGCTCTAACAGCTGCCTAGTTTTAGATCTTTAAAGATGTGGAGTTATATCTATTCTGAATTATTCAGTGTCCTGTTACCAGGTCTGAAAGGGCCATCTGGAAAGATTCTCACCTGATGAGTAGACCCCCTTAAGGACTTCTTAGTAAGTCAGACTAAGTTCCCTAACGTTTTGATTAGAGGAATTACATTTCTTTTATTGTTTTCCTTTATTTCCCGGTTAATTGATTTTCCTATCACATTTGCATTGCTCTCCGTTAATGACTTTTTAATGAGAAAAAGCTAGTAGCAGAGCTTTCCCATTCTCATTATTGAACTATTTATGTATTCAAAGGTAACTGGGTTGCCACAAAATTTCTGAAGCTGATGCTGCTTCCATAGAAGCAGAAACCACTTTTTCTGTACCTAGATGGGTAACTCCATTTGGCCCCATCACAAATGCCAAGTTTGATAATGCCCACCCTACAGTACAATTCAGATTGCTTTTTATCAGTGATTTATGCTTCTCATTATCTAAATAATCCTCAATCTTTGTGTCATTTTTAATTGTATTAGAAATTACTTTCCTAGAAATAATAAACAGAATTGTTAAAATGTTTATAAGCAAGGAAAAGCTCTCCTAGGCTTCCACTAGAGACAAGTACATGATGATCATTTCCTCTCACCAACCCTTTGAGACCTAGCAAGTACACATATCCATTTGATGTTCAGTTTAAAAGTTTTGTTGCAATTTGATAATAAAAATTAGCATGTTATTGAAGTTACATCCCAAATAGAAATCTATATATTTTGTATTGAGTGTTATTTACCATCCCTGTCAACTTAACTTGTAACCTTATTTTAAACAAGAAATCACATTATTTTGATGCAGTTTATTTTTCACAAATCCAAGTTAAGTGGCATTAATTATGTCATCCTTCTTTAATTCTTGATTATAGTCCTGTAGCATCCATTCCATTATTTTGCATATGATTGGCATCTAGCTGACAGGTCTATAACTGCCCTCTTTAAAAGATGAAACACTTTCCTCTCTGTCACTGTTCTTGAACTAACAGTGTTTCAAGAGTTGCTGGAAAGGCATGTTAATGGTTCACAGAGCTTGTCAGGCAGCAGTATTAAAAGTTTGTATGCAAATTACCTGGACGCAGCTATTTTAAAATCAAACTGCACAGTATCTCCTGGTATTGCTATTAGAATGTAACAAATTTAACCCTCCTTATTGTGTGGCATACATATATAAAGATTGTTGGATAGGATTTTGATAAAAAAGAAGTATTCTCTATGATAAATATTATTTTTCTTCTAAAAAGTGAATCTTCTAATGCATAAATATGATTGGAGGTTTTTTTCTCCTGAGGATATTATTTTGTTCCCTGAAAATATTACAGTCAGCAATGAATCATCTTTAAATTTCCTAAAGAACATTCTTACTAAGAATCTGTAGTTCACATCTCCTTATTTACAGTAATTATTGCTACCTTACACCTTCTTTCATTTCTTGTTTATTTTTTTCTTATAGCTCTTCTTCCCTTCTAAGATTAATGGTTTGTTGGATCAGTCTGGCCTCTGTCTTTGCTGAGGCTCTTTGAGCACTGGTTATTGCCAGTGTTCTGGATTGCAGTTGGAGCTGATATTTTTATCCTTTGGTTTTTAAGAGGAGCTAAAAGCATTGCACCCTGCAAGTTGCTTTGTTTTAAAATGTTAACAGTTGTCTTATTCTCTCAAAAACAAATCAAATGTGTGGAATTGCCTTGTCAAGGCAACACAGCCTTAGCCATTCTCCAAGGAATCGCAGCAGTAGAATGCTACTCTGCATTTATTCATTTCCCCATCATTTCCAAAACGGTATAAGAATACTTTTTGTTTCCCCAAAACCCATTTCCTTTTTCCTTCAGCAAATCATAAGTGGTATTGACAGAATTATTGAACCCAGGTTCACCATGTGGACCACTAGTAATTGAGTCATGCTGAAGAAGATATAGTTTGATTAACTTTGTAGTTCTGTCTTCTGTTAGTGTAAGCAGATGAAGGTCAGCAAAGTCCTTTTCAAGAACATCTTAAAATGCCTCATGAAAATATTGTCTCTACACCTTGTTTGGTTTATAAGTTGTAAAGCCATGAATTACATAACCTGCAGGTATAGTGAAAAAAAACTAGTTAAAAATCCTAGCAGGCAGATGAGTAATTGTGGGATTTTTATGGATTAGGAGGTCTTAACTAGGTAAATGATAATTAATTGAATATTATATTTACCTTGTATTTTCTTATTTCTATATGATACTGACCAAAGTTTTGTAGCTTATTTAGTATAGAACCATTCCTGCTCTTTTCCTTTCTTAAATATGTTCTGTTTCAGTTAATGTTGTGCTCTTTCTATAATACAGCCATTATTTATCTGAATTAATATTTAATAGGGATACTGCAAGAGACATTCTGTAATTAGGCATGAGTAAACAGAGCTTGAAAGGCAAGAGATTGGCTTGTTACTATAAAAGATTGATTTTCTGTGCATGAATACCTGGTTTGTAGAACATTGAAATGTGCCTTGGTCTACCACAAGTGGTTTTTTGACCATTTAATAAATATCCTGCTTAAACTTTTAAAAAATTTTAGCAACCTTTTTAAGAATAGGGCTCATAAACATTAAAAAATGGCTTTTTATAGTTCACATATTTTACTTATCATGCACCAAGGTGGAGGGAGTGTATTACTTTTTTAGACTACTTACAATGGACCTGAATTTTCCCAGATTAGTGGCTCTGATTCTGCATTTTCATGGGGACTTTCAACAAACTTGAGACAGTGTGAGCTAACTTGAACAAAATTCAGTTCTTCATATGAAACCTATTTTACATATATATTACCACAATAGATGCCTGGAAATCAAGTGATTCAATGATAATTAGAAAGCAGCAAAAATTAGTTAAGCAATCAAAACAGTGCTGTGAGTATGAAAAGATAAATAAAGATTTTTGTTAAAAAGTAACGCTTCAGTCAGACAGAGAGGGTAAGTCAGTGGAGCAGCAATATCTTTCAGGTACCAGCAGTACCTAAGAATGAGTACCTACTAGTTATAGATGTTTTGAGCCATACAGCACCTATAGCATCAAAGTGATCATTATTTCCACAAATTTGTCTTATTTCATACTAAATCTGGAGCGGAGAGGGGTGTAGGATGTTCCAAATTTGCCTTTGATATAAAATTGCGAGTGCCTCTGTACATGTGGTGATTTTAATTACCTCTGCTTCAGTGAGAATAAAGATTGCTGCTAAACTGTTGTATGCTGTGTTATATACAAGACCTGGAGATGCATTTTCAAGATGCCAGAGGTCTGCTCAGTGATGTGTTGATCAATCCATTTTACCTATTCCTAAAGCTCCTTTCCCATAGCACTAAAAGAATAAGGTTATGAGGGGTGAGAGTCTAGGGAAAAGATAGCTCATTTGCATTATTACTTGTCCTTGAGATGTCATGAAAGAAAGGCAGTTCTCCTTAGAGAAGGACAGACCTAACAGCAAGAGAGGAAAACCTAATAATCACTCACTTTGATAGTCAGAAAAACATTAGTGCTAACTATTTAATTCGTAATGCTTGTAAAAAAAAAATTTAAAAAGGGATGAATTAAAGGACAAAGTTATGTCAAGTTAGAAAGCTGTGTTTTCCTTTTCACAGACTACTTGACCTTGAATACAGAAAAAAAAAAAAAACAAAGGATGCAGCTTACTTTCAACTTCAGTAAGGTTTTTTGACAATCTTCATATAAGAAGCTGCAGCTACATTATCAAAAGCAGTGTTTCCAAAGCTCAGGTTTGAAAGCAGATGGGGAACTTACTCCCCCTGTTTCCATGAGCTTGTGTATTTAGAGTTTATATCGACAGCAGTCCTGTGAAGTGGCCCTGGTCCAGCTCCACCTTCAAAAGACAATTTCTGAATGACTCCAGCCTGTTGAGCATGTGGCATATTTTTGTTTTAAGACCTAGGCACCTAGGCCTTTTGGCCCAATTTGTTTGAAGTCTGAGCAAATCCTGCTTCTAAGCTCTTCAAGGAAGTAGGTATTTCCTTTGTTGTTGCTGTAAATAAGTCAGTGGCTGTCTGCTGCAGTATCTAGTCCATTTGGCTTCCTCCCAAGGCAGATGTCTGCTGGCTGTCCTCATTTCGTGAGTTCCCTGACTTTGTGCTGTAACAAAATGTCTTGTGTGCCACATGAAGTGTGGCATGCTATGGCATAATCTCATGTCCCCCTTTTTCCCCAGCCTCGGGTCATTCCTCTTCTGTGGTTGGATCCATTTCATTCTCCTGCCCATCTTCTACCTGAGGTTAACTCTTTCTTTGCATTTAGTAGTTATAAAACAATTGAATTAACTGGGAATATTTGTGGGAATGCAATACTGCTGTCGTTCTACTTCCCTCAGTATGGGTGTCTCAGGGACTCAGTACTTCCCCATGACAGCCTAGCAAAGAAGTAACATTTTCTTAAAACCAGTATTTGATTTGGTGCAGTCAGCTTCAAGAAGTTTCTGACTAAATATAGGAACTCCCAAGAACAGGTACAGTAAAACTAAGATATTTAGCAAACAAATTAAACATATTAAAAGACATTTACAAAATTGACAAAACACATAAACAAAATGTTAAAAGTTTCTAGTTTCTGAGAAACTAGTTTCTAGTTTCAACATCAACTTTCCACCATCCCAGCTGCCCTCACAACCATATATATCATCCTTCTCAGCACTTCAGTGGACTGGGAGCTGCTAGGTTTTTCTCTCAAGGAAGGGTTGGTCACCTCTGGCAGCCCAATGCATACATTGTACAGGGGTAGCAGGAGGATGGAGATTGATGGGAACATCAACATTACTTTCTTAAAGTAAAAAAAATCAAAGATTGTATATACACCTTAATGTGGCTTATTTCATTATCCATAAAAGATGGCCTCACTTTAATCTCTACATATGTATAATAGAAAAAGACCTTACAAAACTTGTCAGGCCTGACTCACCTCTATCTTTCCATTGGTTAAATGTATGCTTTAGGATAACTTACAACTGTAGCTGAAAACAGTAAGAACACAAGAAATGCCTTTCTGTGTGAGATGGATGCTTTGCCCAGAACAGTATTTTTCCTTCAGCAGCCAAAGCAGGAGGTGCTCCTTACTGGGAACACACAGGCTTGGCCAAGGCCTCCAGTGCATTCCTCTTGCCCTCAATCATGTCTCTTTTCCTTTTTTCCAGCATGAAGAATTCCAGCCTCCATCCTTTTCATCATTTTTTTTGACATTTGTTATATCCTCTTTAATTCCATTGGCTTGCAATCTTTTGTTAAGGGCTTAGTTTTGGAAACAGAAAAGATAATTTAGTACTTTATTGTTTAAAAATGAGGTCCCAATGACCGGAACAGTCCTGAGGATGACAACAGAGTTCACTTAGGCGTTTGAACCATGTTTGGAGGAGGACAATCCACGTACCTTGCTGTGATTCAGTTCCCTCCAGACATAGATCAGACCAAGGTCATTAATCCCAATTTTAATTGCTTTTCTCTCTCATTAAGTTGACTGTGTTAGGAAGCTAGATCCATCCAGCTGTAGAGAAGGGACAATTAAAATGGTTTTGATGGTTATTGCCTGAAAAGAGTTGCAAGTAAAGAAAATATTTCTGAGCAGAAGAGAAAGGATTGTTCATATTGGACATATGAATTAAAGGTACTCCAAAAGGACAGTTTTGAGGATTTGATTTTCAAAACAGAGTATCTTGTGAATGATAATTGTATTCCTGCTTTTTATTTTCAGTGACAATAGAAGGATACACACCTTCTGAACCATTGTGCTTAACTTTTTGATCTATATAAGTTTCCTGTGAGCTAGCAGTATCTATATTCTATGACTTGTCCAGCCCAATAAATTAAAGTTGCTGTTTGAAAATTACATTATATATTTCTGGGTATTTCTTCATTCTGTACCAATAAATAAGAATTGCTTAATAGTACAATATATGAGAGTCTTTTCCTTTCTACCTTTCAGAAAGGAGTTTTAAAACGACTAAACTGGAATGCAGCAAGCACTTTAGTAAATCTTATCAACTTTTATATTTTTTTCCTTTCTTAGTTATCTCAACAGAACAGTTTTAAATTTTTTTTCTCTATTTATCTTAATGTCAAAATAAAGATAACAGTAGAGAGCAATCATTTTAATAAGCCTTTTTGAATTTCAACTCTCATGTTTCTCTATAGTTGTAGTATTTACTTTTTTTTTTTAATTCCACTGACAATCTTTTCTATGTTGAAAGGAAAAAAATTACCTTGGCTTAGTGTTGTTGGAATGTCTGATGTTGGCTTTTTGCCAGTAAATTTATTTTTGTTTCTGTATCTGTATCTTACAATGGCTAGTGTGATGCAGAGCAAGAATGCATAAAACCTGGCCTAAGGAAATGCTATCTGTGAGGTCTGAAAACATTAGGAGTGAGATCCTACATAAAAATGTAATTTGAATTATACTACTCCTTCATTTTCATTGATCAAATACTTTTAATTTAATAAACCATATTTTTATCAGTTATTTCTAAAATGATTCTCAGAAAATGGTGAGGATTTTTTTCACTGAATTTAGTTCACCTTGAAAGTAAAACATATGGGGAGTCTCATCCCAGACACTTAAGACTTTGCAAATTTATAAGCAGCAAAGTCTTTATGTAATGTCTTTAATTACAGTGTGGACTGTGGCACTAATCCAGTGCTTGGATTACCAGTGAGTGTACACTCTGTGTCATAACAAGCCTGCACCCTGGATGACCTTGGCTGGGATGAATCCTGGGTTCACTGATCCCTGCCTCTCCGTTTTGGCATCCAGCATTCCAAGAGTGAGTGGAATTGGCTTCTAAACCAGTGTGACTCATGTATCATTTTCCTATTCAAATTGGGCAGGGCCCAGGGAGGTCCTGCCTGCAATGACACGTTTGGCCTCTCAGGGGAATAGACCCTGTGCCTCTATCCCCTTCCTTCCTGTTAGTAGCCTGTGGGATATGTGTGGCATCTGTCTGATGTCTGGGCAAGGTCAAAATATGCTCAATGAGTTTCTTTTAGCTTAACATTTCTGTCCTATGAGACCACTACATAGGTAAAATCATACAAAGCAGCAAATATATCCACAGGTTTACTGCACATTTTCCAAATCACCAACATCTTTTTTCTGCTTTTCATCTGGCTCCAAGCCTGGCTATATTGCTATGTACATAATTGCCCTGGGCACAGACAAAAAGCTGAAATTTTGCCTGAGAATCCCTCTAAGTACGCCAAATTAATTCATATGTTTTCCCAAAAAAGTAAAACTCACTTCATGGAGTTAACATTCCCTTTGGACGATTTGTGATCCATAGATTATTTACAAGAAGTGCTGTAACTGCATTTTTGATACCTTTATAGTTTACACAGTTTGTATCTGCTTATTCTAAAGAAATAATTAGTTGCCCTGAGGAGCTTTGTAACCTCCACAGAGAAGAAACTTTTTTCTTAAATGTTGCCTTATCTCCCATTCCCAGTTCAATTTTGGAAAAATAATTATGCTTATGCAGGATACAGTGTTGCAGCTTTGTTACTTCAAGAGGCCCGTGAGAAGCAGACACGCAACACATTTCTGAAATGTTTAATATCTTTATTGGGATTGTTTAAATAAATAGTTAATAAGATTGCCTAAACTCCATTTTCAGTTGTATACCAGTGATGATACCTGCATAAAACCTTTCACATTCAATTGAGCAAAAACCCTACAACAAAAAAAAATGAATTAAATTTCATTTTCTGTATGCTGACTATTGGTTCAGTATTCCTGAAAATTTATTTAATGCAAGGGTGAGCCAATATAATTAGTCACTTGCACTTCAAACAAGCTTACCTCAAGAAACAAGTTTTCTATTCTGTATCCTTAATTGTAATTTTTTTTTTCAAATTGAGTTCTCTTGCAGTTTATATGCCTCTGTATTTTGATTCCCTACAAGAAAAGGGAGATTTGAAAAAAACTGCACTAGTGACACAACAGAAAGAATATCAGATGACAAAAAAAAAAGAAAAATAAATAAATTAAGGTTTATTTATTGCTATATTTTCTATTACATACAAACTCAATAAATTAGGATGTATTTACTTATTTATTTATTGCTATCTCTTCACTTGCATACAAACCTTTATTACTGATGGACAAAATATTGCTGCACTATGCTCCTTATCTACCTGTTTTGGCATTCTCCACAACAATTTTGAATTTGTTGGGTAATTTTGTATATGTTGAACAGAGAGGGAAAGCTCTTAATACAAATAGGGTTTCTACAAACTTCATAAAAATAGGAAACTACTAGGAGGTAAGAAATTGTGTTAATACCTACACTGAGCAAAATATGAAAACATTACTTATGCTTATCAGGCACCAAAGAATCAACTTGAGAACCTGATTCATGCATCAAAAACACTTAATCTGAAGGGGATTTTTGTTTGTTTGTTTGTTTGTTTGTTTTTATTTCTTTCTGGTTTTGTTCATTAGTTAGTTGGTTTGGTTTGGTTTTGGTTTTTGGGGGGGTTTTTTGGTTATTTTGTGCTTATGTTAGAAAATAAGTCTGGATAGAGAAGATATATATTCTGAATCTGAAGCTGGAAGTCAGCTAACTCACAACAGAGGTGGGAGAACAAGAACTCCAATCAGAAGTAAAAGTTGAGTGGAAGGAAAAGTATCACTGAAGTCATATAAAGCAGTGTTTTGGTAATTGTTGGAAGTCAACAAATCCAGCCCATGTAGAATTAAGTATGTTGTGGTCTTAAGCAGCGAGTTTCTTCCCTTTTATTAGATTTCAATCTCTAATCTTTTGTGTTGCTTTCCTGCTTCACAAATGTAAAGGATTTGAATGGTCATATAAGTCAAAACAGGAACTGCCTCTTTAACAATGAAAATTATTGAATATACAAGGATGATAATGAATTCTTCCCATGAATATTTTTCTTCTACTCATTCTAGTTCATTGCGTTCTTGAGCTGCATGCTGTTTCTTTGCATTCAGTAATTCTTTGTTGTTTTAACTTTCATGGACTTGTTCCAGATCCATACAGATATTCAACATGCATAACTTCCTTTGACATAGATTTCCACCAGTTTGTCACCCATGAACCCTTTTTTTCCTAGTTTTGAAAACCTTGTGAATTTTGTTTGTCTTACAGAAGAAAGAGAATTGTGTATTTGATTTGTAATGGATATCAATAGGTACAATTATTCATGCACATATGAATATCTATAACTTCTCACTTGTTTGTTCAAGTCTAGCAAACTTGTTAAGCATGAAAAAGAAAATACAAATGGCTTCATATTTCACTTTTTTTTTAAAATCCTATCCACCCTCTGAAGACTGGTTACAGCAAAGAATTAATCTCTTGCAATAGATGTATCTGAGACATAAAATTCACTTAGCAGCCACTTTCTGTAATGTAAGTAATTAATTTGATAAAAAACCCTATTTCATAGTAAATGGTATATTTCTTTGCAATTAAATTTTCCACTCTTCTTTAGGAGCACAGTTTAATAATGTCCATTTACAAAATGATTAATGGGGCCTGTAAATGTAATTAAGCTTAAGGCTGGCTGAATTAATCCTTAATATGATCAATTTTTACATTTCAAAAAACTATAGAATAATTGGCTAATTATTATAATGGTTTTTCCATACTGATCAATTTACTTTGAGTAATAAATGTAGGGTTACATAGTAGAGCCCAAAGCCAGAATTCTATAGCCTTTTCTATCTTTTCCTATTAAACTCATTTAATTTTTTTTTTCCAAAAAATGCTCACCTGAAAGTTTAAAAAATTTGAAGTATCATCCCATTTCATAAAAAAAAAAAAAAAAAACCAAAACCAAACCTGAAAAGGAAAATGTAAACTTATGGAAACTGATGACATTTCACTTTTCGACTCATCTATTTTCCTTTTCAGGAAAGATGGGAAAAAAGTAGGCAAACAAAAACTCAGGAGTTAACTTTAAGGAAAAGTTTTGAATTTCATTTAGAAGTTGTCACATTTTTCATTTATTTTCTTCATCTTTTTTGTGTTCCCCAGCTTCAATTCTTATTTTCATCTTTGAGGATTCAACCTCATCCAAACTATCTTCCCCACAGATTATCAGCATCCTCTGTACCTGCCATTCAAAGAAAGCAAAGTTTCATGCAAACTCTGTTCTAAAGCCCTCAAGTGCAAAAATTTTTTTTTTCTTTGTGTTAATGCATCTGTGACAGCCTTGTCTAGTGTGGTCTCTCAGTGCTGGACTGAACATCAGGTACCTGTGACATACCTGCAGTGTCTGCTAGACAATCTGCAGAGCTTCTCTCCTTTAAGGCATCAATGGAAATTCTCCCCTCTTTCACAATTACATTCGAGACACATCAGATAGCACTTATTTAATCAGTATAATGGGTGTCACACTAAGCACTGATAGTTATATATCTATTGAACCAAAATAAAGGAAAAGGCCTTGTATAAATATGGGTCATCGGTGGTTACCTTTCCCAGCTACAAATCTCGTTAGGAAATAAATTACTTTGAAATGAGCTAGTTTCCAAAAGCCCACGTTGATTGGATTCATCAACACAGTTATTTATTATTTGGTCCCATAATTTACTAGGATCAATCTCATGGGGACAGGCCAATAATTACTCAAGGCATCTTATTTAGCCTTTCATAAGATAGCATGTTTACTTAATTTTGATCTTCCCAAACATTCCTGTTGTTTTTTACTTAACAAAATAGAAAGTTTTTAACCATTTCTTCTAAAACTTTTAGATGCAGAATTTTAAAATTGTGATTTTAGCATTTTTAATTATAATGCTTCTGTATTTTTGTTTTATTGATACTTTCATTTTTACATCTGATAGGAGCATGGCAGGATAATATAAGTGCTTTTAATGCACTTGGATAGTCATTTCTATTAGTCACTTTCCTATCAACTACGTAAACTTACCTTCTTTTTATTTTTTAATCACCTACTTCTCATTTCCCACAAATATTATTTTCCATTTTTGTATTTTATGTGTCCATTTATATGTGTATATACACAGGGATATTAATGTAATGTATGTGTATAATTTATGTATAATATGTATCATAAGGTATATAATAATTTTATATAAGAAGAGAAATATATATGGCTTCATTTTAAGTTCCAATTTTTCTTTTTTTTTAATTTACAGGTAGCTTTCTTGTCTAACTGTGGTATATTAAATTGCTTTTAAAGTATTATTCGACCATATTCCACAACTATTAATTGTATTTTTTTCTATTTAAATTCCTTCTCTGAAGTTCTTTGTCTGATAGTTATTCCCAGTTTTTGTATAGATGTATATATATTTGTATTTCTAACAGAAAGTAGCAAAAGTAATCAAATCACCTTTATAGTTTAAATAAAGAGGCAAAACCCTAGCAAATCAGGATTTTTCTATTCCTAAAAAGAAATATTTGAGTTACCTTCCTGAGGGGCAGAAGTTAATCCTGTATCATTGCCCCCACTGACTCAGTATAAACAAGATGAAGCCATATTATCTAAAGTGAGATGATTAGACATTATAGAGATTAGCAGTTTGCTAAGAGCTCAAAATGAAATTTCACCTTGGTGGATGTAGCAGCATGAACTGTTACTATAGAAATAGCAGAACATGAGGGAAACTTAACAAGAGCTGTGATAAATATTGTAGTTAGATTACCCTTAATTTGCAGAACCAAATGTTACATTTTTCTTCTTCTCACCATTTTTACTTCTGAACTCTTTCTTGGACATATTTACTGGGCAA